>SRLM01000368.1:0-30111 GCA_015708895.1 Populus ilicifolia | reverse complement strand
CCCCTGGCACGTGACCAACAGTTTGGTGGGACTCCCCAGCCCTCCCTTCCCAAAAACGAGGTTTACAGATTGCATTTCAGCAAAATAAAGGGTTTTTGAAATATAATTATAATTGTTTTTAAGGTATTTTTTATTAAATAATATATTAAAATATTTTTTATTTTTTAAAATTTATTTTTAATATTAATACATCATAATAATTTAAAAATATTAAAAATATATTAATTTCAATAAAAAATAAAAACTTTTAATTTTTTTCTAAAAATATTTTTAAATATAAAAACAAATAAGATCAAAAAAGCTTTGATAAGTGTAGAAACTTATAAAATAATTATCTTTGCACGGTTTGTTTATGAAAATGATGGAATTTGTTTCCTTAGCTGTTATTTTATTGAAAATATATTAAAATAATATATATTTTAAATCTTTAAAAAATATTTTTAACATCAATATATTAAAATAATTTTAAAAAAATTAAAACTTTTGAATAATAAGTTGAAACATGCAATTTAGCTACGGCTATTAAACATGATACTAAATTTATATAAAAAAACTCCAAATTCAAGAATTCAAATCGAGTTTTTAATCAAAACTGTTGAAACATGTACCTACCAAGAAAAAAAGACGCTGTTTTAATATAATATCTATATAAAAATATATTGCTTGAGAAATATATAATAAATAAATAAATGAGATGATATTTATATTCAAAAATTCCTTCTCTCTCTCTGTTTTTTTTTGGGGGGGCTCAAGAATTCCCCTTGCTGGGGACTTGATTATAAAAATTAATTATGCTTCATGGTATATATTTTTTACTGACACATCTTAATTTAAAATGTTTAATAATCAATCAATCAATCGCATTGATCTCGCAAATACATCCTCTTGATAGATTAAAGATTACTTTAAGGGCAAGTGAGGTTCTAATCCAATGGTGGAAAAGACTTGTTCCTTTCCTCTGCATCAGGGGTTCGAACCTTACCATGCACGCCTGTCATCCCCGCGGTGCCTTACCTGTTCACTGGGCTTGCAGGATATTCAGTGAGCCGTGTGGATTAGTCGTGGTGCGCGTAAGCTGGTCCGGACATCACATGTAAATAAAAAAAAAAATTACTATCGCCAGCGCAACCCCTAGCAACAATATATATAGCAACAATATATATATGTATATGTGTGTGTGTTTGTAATTCAATTTTACTTTCTTAATTACGATCTAAACTCATAAGCAGATCCCCCCGTGCTATTTCTATCTATTTGCGTGGACCATTCTTATTGGTCAAGTCTCCTGAAATCAACTTAGCAAATGTTTGACCTGACCTACCATTAAAAGATGATCATGCATGTGATTATCATAAAATACACGTATAGTGTGGTTCGACTTCTATACCAAGCATATTTGTTTCAGTGTTTTAAAATTATTTTTTTATTTTTAAATTATTATAATCTATTAATATAAAAGATTATATTTTAAAAATAAAAAATATTATTTTGAAGTAAAATATACTTAAAAAAACTACTATTACAATTCTAAATAGCACGAGTTAAACAATAATCCCACAGAGGCGGCTGTTTATGTAACCTCCAGATCCAGCAAAGAGATAGGAAGCCATTGATGGTGTCTGAATGTATCCTCCGCCATACATGTTTTCCTATTCCTGCCACCTAAGCTAGAATAGACATATGAACATACTTGTTGATCATGACAAGCACCTTAATGAAGCCAAATCCACATTTCATCCTGGGTCTTTTCAAGCGGTTAATGTAAAGTTTTTTCTGATGATTAATATCATGTTTATTTTTTATATTAAAAGTATTTTTAAAAATTTTAATTTTTAAATTAATTTGATGTGTTGGTATTAAAAATAATTTTTTTTAAAATAAGAACCATATTATTTTAATATATATTCAAATAAAAAAATAAAAAAATAAATTTTCTTACACAATCGTTACAAACATCTCATGGCTATACCTAGCTAGATGCTTGAACCAAACAGAGTGAAGAATTGTGTTGCACGTAATTTTTGGAGCGATAATAAGGCGGAGATAAATGGTCGGTTGATCATCATAATATATCTAGTGAAAGGATGAAGACTTTCATGACAAGATAGAGCTACTGTCCACTGCTACGCTAGTGTTTGTCCACGTGATTCGCTACACGTGATTAGCTAGGAAGAATTAAATTAATGTTTTTTTATATGATATTAATGTATTGATGTAAAAAAATTAAAAAAATATATAATTTCCTCGATACTCAAGCCTATAGAGTATAGACTATAATAGATAGGGGCGAAGGATAAAAGAGTCATGAACTGTAATATATAGTCAAGAGGATAAATAATTAATTTCCTCTATTAATTCAGGTTGAAATGTCAGTATATGAATGGTGGGCGACTTTGAGTTATGAAATGGAATCTTGAAAGGGATAAAGAATTTTGTCTCTATTAATAATTGGCAGTATCCTCCTCACTCCACACGATTTTCATTCTAGAAAACAAGTTGCTTACTTTAAAATATAATAAAATAAAGAATATTTCAATTACTTATCTTAATTGTAAAGGCTTAAAAAATTAATAAAGATATATATAAATGCTCACAATAAAATAAAATATAAATAATAATTTATAAAATATAAGATACATTTTAAATTCAAGATTTTTTTTGTTATTATAACGTATTTAAAAATATAATTATGGTTGCTTTTTAAAATAATTTTTATTTGAAAATATATTAAAATAATATATTTTTTATTTTTTAAAATACAAAAAATCATTCATCAATTTACTTATAAATTGGCACCTTTTTTTTTTACCTATCTTAAAGAACATGTATAGGACATGCATCAGTTTATGCATTCATAAAAATGTTTTTTTTTTTTTTATAGAATGAAAAAACAAAATTTCTTGAATTAGCTCTTAAAATATTCAGATTGTTTATTTGAATTTAAAGGAGTGTAAGAAAAAAACAAATAATCATAAATACTATATAACCCTGTTAGATCCTTATTTTGATGTGGTTAGATTACAATATCAAATTTTATTTTCATTATTTAATTTACTTTTTAACGGGGCTTTCAGGCTCCATGTAACGTCTTCTACCCACAGAAAAAAGGGATCCGATTACCTCTGACGTCAAACACGGGAAGAAAGAAAATCTAGGCAACATTCATCGCCCATGGCCGGGATAGCAAGCAAGCAGCTGTGAATAAGAACTGAAACGATCAGGCAAGGTCCCACTAAAAGGATCAGGCAATCAATGTTTGATCTGCTAAATAAACTGAAATAACGTCCTGTCAGTCTACTAGTCCAGGAAATTTCCTGTGCTCTCACATAGCCATAGCACCGGTCAATCTCCGGGCCGGCTTGGTCTTCATAGCAGGGCTGCTCGTGCCCTTCCTGGTAAAGTAATTAATTCCACACGTACTTGACCACAACATTGGACGGTGGTACTACAGATTTTCTTTGAAAGATTTCTAAATGCAATGCCCATAATCATTATAATTCTGTAATTGTCAATTAATTATTAAATTTCTACTTAATTAGGGCAAGTCATTAGTGTTCTAGGAATATCATCCCATTCAATATGACCAAAAACTGAAAAGGTGCAAGAAACATAATCCCATGATGACCTCACATTTGCATCATAGTTTAAGCATAAACAAGAATAATTATTATTAATAATAATAGTAAAACGATGCGATCCCAACACTAAATATTGCACATTATATTATTATTATTTTGATTTACATGGGGTGTCTGGGCCAGTTTGCGTACACCACAACTAATCCCCACGACCCACTGAATACCCTGCAAATTCAGTAGACATATAAGGCACCGTGGGGGTGACAGGCATGCACGTCAGGGCTCGAACCCAGGTGCAGTGAAAGGAGATAAAACCCTTCTATCGCTAAGTCAAGCCCTGAAATGCCATATTATATTATTTTCTCATTACATATTATTCTACTACAGTATTGTTGACGAATATTTACTTAAGAAATACACACACGCGGAAAGCCATGCATGTGCTTCCACGTCTTGGGGTTTAGAATATTCGTGTTGCGTGGTATACTTGGAGTAATATTTGTTTTTTAAGATGTTTTTAAATTAAAAATATATTAAAATATTATTTTTTAATTTTAGTATATTAAAATAATGTAAAACATAACAAAATTAATTAAAAAATATTTATATTTTTTTAAAAATACTTTTGTAATATAAAAATAATTTTTCTAGTATCTTAATAGACATTAGATAAGGCTAACAATAATAACCATTTCGAATTAGCTAGAGAGAAAAAAAGCTTAAAAAATGATTAAACTAAAAAAATTTTAAAAATAAAATTATAAAAAAAGATTAAAATTTTAAAATAACTGACTGGTTCGATTCGATTCGATTTTAGTTTTATAAGTTTAGAATTGAAAAAACCAAACTGAACCGAACTGAATCTAAATTAAAAAAACTAGAAAAAATTACTTAAACTTAAAAAATCGAACTAAACCGATTTTTATCCTAAAAAACCAAACTGAATTAAAACCAGCCAGTTTGAATCAGTTTTAATTATTTCTTTAAATTTTAGTTTGATTATTTTTTGTCGATAAAAATCAAACCAAACAAAAAATAACCATCATGTTTGGGTTTTGGTTTTGAATTTCCATGAATAATCATGGAATATAATTATGTTTAAAACCTACTAGCAGGGAGTAGCTGATAAATTAGCTTTATCGTTAGATAATAATTGAATTAGATAGTAATATAAAATCCCTCATTTTCAAGTTAGATAGTAATGTTTTTTATAATTAAATTAATAAAATCAAATATAAGATTATATATTTCTTTAACATGACATTAACATCTCAAAAACTAAATAATCAAAGTTTAAATTTTATTATTGTGTTTTTAAATTAAATTAATAAAATAAACACAGAATAATGGTGAGTATATGTAAAACCACCCGTTCATGTCTAAGTTACTACTGTTTCAGAAGGTCATTAGACAAGCATGGCATGGCCGTGTGGACAAGGTGAAGATGAATGAATGAATGGTCGGTCCATCAAGTTGGAGAGAGCAAGTCTTTTTCTTCAAAAGGATACGGTTGGCTTGCTTATAAAATCATCCTATAGAAAGACAAAAGTTAATGTCTAACAAATAAACTATCTGTTTTGGTAAATTTAGGAGTTGTTTGGTCTAGAATAATGTAATGACTTTCATTATCAACATGAGTTTTCAGTAAACTTATATTTACTTTAATTATTTTACAAACTTTAAAATTAACGATTTTTAATGCTAATTTATTCGCAGACATGAAACTTACAGAACCAAATAAATCATCTTGCAAGCAATTTAAAAGTATATTTTAGTACATTTTATTAATTTTAATATACTATATTAAAAATGAAAAATATTATTTTATTATATTTTAAAATAAAAAAATATATTTTTTTTATCGTGACACCAAATGGGTGATCTTGAAAACTAAAATTAACAAAATGAAGGGTGTTAATGGTACGGTTCATGCATAATTAATTTAGTTTTGGTGCGTTGTCTCGGCTAGAACCTTCTTCTAATTGGGTGTTAAACTCCATGAATTGTGGATTAACGGGGACGGTGACGATCTAGTTAAGAAAACACAAGAGAGGTTAAGTGGGCAAACAGCGAGTAATACGATGACGTAATAGAGAAATAAGGATAACGAGACGGTTTTGTGCTTTTTCAATGATAAGTCCAAAATCCTTAATCTCTACGCACCGCCCTTTTGTCGAGTGGATGCCAGCTGTAAACCCAACTCCTCGAGGGAGAATCTTCTTCCTGGTCGTTGTCTGGATATTCTACATGGAAGAATTTTGCCTCTTCTTTTTTATTTATTTTTTGTTCCTTTTTTTTTTTATAGATTTAAAGTTTTTATATTTCTTGATATAGTTAACAAACCGTATCCGAGGTTAAGCCATGTTAGTTTTGGTTTTGAATCCTTTCATAAGTTCCCCCGATAAAATTCAATTGATTTTATCGAACCAAAATTCAAATATTTTTTTTATAATTTTTATTTTAAATAATATTGTTTCTATTTTTATCTAAAATAATATTATTTTAATAAAAAAAACTAAATAAATCGAGGCTACCTCGTTGATTCACAAGTTTATTAGTTCAATTCATAACTTGGATATTCAATCAAGTTATAGATTAAATTAAGTTTTACAATAATATTTCTTGGTAAAATATAACTTTAATAAATTATAACATTC
Organism: Populus ilicifolia; assembly: GCA_015708895.1. Taxonomy (NCBI): domain Eukaryota; kingdom Viridiplantae; phylum Streptophyta; class Magnoliopsida; order Malpighiales; family Salicaceae; genus Populus; species Populus ilicifolia. The sequence goes on along the minus strand of SRLM01000368.1, from coordinate 23,876 downwards.
AAAAAATATATTTTTTGTTAAAAAATAATATAAATATCAAGTATATTTTAAAATATTACCTACTAGTTTAAATTTATGCTGAGATATTTTTTATTATAATAGTAAAAATAAATAATTATGAGTTTAAATCTTACCATTTTTATTTTATTTAATAAAATTAAACTCAAAATTTTAAGTTAAATCCTAGGTTAAAGTGGTGGGTTAGTATAAATTTTAAATTTAAATGATTTTTATTTGAGTAAGTTAAAATTTTTAAGTTAAGGTGATTACTTGAGTATATAAATTTTTCTAGGGTCAAATCCTAGATTGTATTTTTATGAAACATATCATTAGGTTATCTAATTAATTTATCTAATTAATTGGATGATTAGTTAAAGATGCGGTTAGCAATGAGAATTTCAAGGATTTGCTAACTACTACAGCTGAAAATCTTTTTATCTGTGCATTCTTATATAACAAACAACTTACCTAAAAGAGGTAACATCTAACAAATCAAATATATGCAGCAAAATTGAAAAATTGTGATGTATTAGGTTGTGGGCAAGGCTAGATTCTGGTAAAATTGATTTTATAATCGCAAGTTATCAGCGGTTCGTTTTCTTCAATGGAAAATGTTTTTAGTGATGTTTGCCCCATTATGGCACACATTTCTTTGCCATATAACGTTCACTACCTTGATCATGCACGGTACTGAATTTAAAGAGATGCATGCCCATGACCTCTTCAAATGTTTAGCAGGAATCTACATGATAAAAGAAAGATGCAGTCCGAAGGATAAAAAAGAAAAAGAGAGTGCTGCTTTCGGTTCTATACCGTGTGGCAGAAGAGATTGTGGATCGTTTGTATGCGAGAAGTGATACAATTTGTAAACCCTAGATAACTTGTCAAGCTCCTTGAATCGAGGAGAGATGGAAACCGTGTGGAAAACTGGAAATGGAGTGGAAAACGAGAAAGAAGAAAAGACTAATGGGACTAGCCTAATGGGCTGTGGGATAGATGATGAAACAATTGATGAAACGAGACGAGACAGAGATCATCATGTTAAATGGACCCAGAAGCCCATGTCAAACTCTCTGTTTCTCTCTTACAGAGCTTGCCGAAGAATTGGTCTTTCTTGAACGAAGTTTCAGAATGGAAATGGATACATGCTCGGGAACCAGCATGGAAGACTTAAAGAAAAAGGACTGATATTTTTCTGGTAAATTCATATTCCATTTCTGAAAAAAAAAAGGTTTCCATAGCCTATTAGAAACTGACTAGAAAGTCGAAAGCTCAAGTTCCTGTCAGAGTTGAGTGCCATTCAAGCATGTACACAAGTCCGAACATGTTAACCAACTGCAGGAGTTTTGGAACCTTGATGTAAGAAATGGCAGGAGATCATAAAACAAGTTATTCAATATGAAACCGACTTTACTAAACCAATGATGACAACAGTACAAATAAATACAAACCACAGCAGTAACCCCCAACAAGAAATTGGAAGAGTTCATGCCAAGTAATACGGAAGAGAATTTTCCTATGATTTAACAGATTTTATGTGAGAACGAATGTCGAGGCAATCCATCACCGCTTTGTATACATCCCTTGTGCCAATGATGAGAGATCGAAGTATCCTGCGGGCTGAGTTGGAGCAACAGGGAATGCTGGAGGAGGCATAGTTGGATTAGAGTTTGTCATGCCATTGATAGGAGCTACTGGCCCTGGCCTATACGTGCTGCATATAATTAACAAGAATTAATTTTCAAGTGTCCGAGGCAAACCAGACCTTACAAAACATGCAAGTATCAGACCCATTTAACAGGCATTTTTCTTTGAATGAAAGATTAAAGAATGCCAACATCTATACCTACAACGATAGGTTTTTCAAGACTTTCCAGTTTCATCAGGCTACTTGCGAAAGGTAACTTTACAGCCACATTTTAATGCTATGATGGTCAAGGGAATGCATTGCATGCTTCGTAACCAAATCCGAACTTTATTCTGGACTGCATGCTGGGAAATAGGTTGTGTTTCTTCTCCAATCTGTTAGCCATCAAAGATGGCGCCAGTGATACTTCAACCGGAGGGCATAACCCTCATTCTGTGGCAACATGATTGTTTTGCTTCAGGTTTTGACCACTTTCAGTGTTGCCTATGTCAACTCTAAACTGTTAACTAGCTGATTTCATCACTTAAAATAACTTGAGAAGTTGAATTTGGAAACATAATGCTCTAAGAACCAAACCCAGAAAGATCTATACTTGGGATTTATACACTAAAAAAGAATTCAGCAATAAATAAATGACTGCACCAGAGTCCTCATTGTCTACCTTGATATTGGAAAATTAATTGAATTCCCTGCTGAATAGGTTTGTTGGCTGCTTCCCATCTGGTGCGAGAAAACAATAATAGATGAGAGATCGAGCTTTTAAAATAGAAAGGTATGGGGAAATCACTTCAAAGCTCAACCTGAATATATGTCTGTGGATAAGTGCTTGGCATCACCATCCCAGGAACTTGATAGCCATAGCTTCCCCAACTCTGACCAGGTAAGTGAATACCATTGGAACTGGGTCTATGTGCATTGGCAGGAACAGTTTGGAATCCACCACCAGTCCTTGCTGCAGCAGTCATGTGGAATTGTTGTTGTTGGGATAACATTGAAAGTTGCTGTTGATGGACGGAAAATGGAGAAACCATACTGGACTGTGCATAATCCACAAACAAAATGGTAAGATGAACATGAATCACTTTTACGCAAGAAAAGGACTCGACGAAAATTACTAATGGCACAAATGGACTGTTGTCATGCCATAATGCCACCTTCCATACTCCATTTTATCAAATGATAGAAAACTAGGGACACTGAAACTTTACTAGCGATCTGTCTTAACAAAAAATTACAAAGACACCTTCACCCCTATTTTCCAGTCAGAACAGCCAATTGTGAAGCTAACATATATGCCATAGATGACCAAAAAATAGTGTTGCTTATAATCCTCTGCCATGATAGCTTTGTGATGCACACTCACACTCGTACACAGCTCTTCACAACTCTTTATCATATGATCACCGAATTGAACCTTTTTTCTTCCATAATACCCTGTCCACATTTAATCATGCTTCTAAAAATTTTCAATGCAGACATTTTTTTCACAATACATACCTTGTTGAAGAGGTTCATAGGATCATTATTTGAATCCTTTAGGGGTTTCTCTAAAGGAGGTGAAGTTGAGCATGGTTGTGTCATGCTTTCAATAAAATTTGATGTAACACTTCTCTCTGGTGTTGATTTTACTTCAGCAGCTGCAAGATTCTTTGACAATTATGGAACTGGGAAACCAGGAAAAAATGGGAAAAGAGCATCTCAATGTCGATAATTTCTTATATAAAATTATCAGGAGCAAAAACTCACCTTTTAAACCGGTCCATCCAATATCATGAGCAGGAGTCGTGGAATTACTCTCCCTAGAATCATCCATGCAAAGCAAATTAAAAAGTTCAGTTGCATAATCAACTTTTGGCGGTGTTACAACTTTAGTTTCACTTTCTTCCTCCTTTTCTAATTCAACTTTTGGGGCTGCTGGTGCTGACTTCCGTACAGGTTCTTGTGGTTTGGTATCACGTGCCGCCTGTTTGCAGTCTATTAGTTTAGTTGTATGCAGGGCTAGCAGCCAAAGCAACACATTACCGTGCATGTTAAACACACATGATGACACACAAGGAAAAGCACGATAGGCCATTCCTCTCCAACTCTACTGCAATTGACTGGTCAGACCTCTAACAATCAGATGGTTCTTCAATTAAACCCCAAATGGAATCAACTGTTCATAACTGTATCAGTCAGTTGATAATCGATACAAATTATCTTCCTAATTTTTTTAATCTTTATATATTTTCATGAGATCTCAAGAAATTGGACGAATAGTTGTTTCCCAATACGTCTGCAAAATGTCCGTACCTTCTCAGCACTCAAAATCATAATAATAAAAGAAATGCAACCCCAGCTAACAACTTGCATCGATTTTAATTATTGCACAAAACTTTTAACAGTAGGGACATGCAAAGCAAAATATATGCGCGCTATAAATACCTAGAAATGTGTGTATTATGATTTTCCTTTGTTTGGTTCGTACATAACATATACACTTAATTGAAATGGTACTGGAAGGGAGAAGGGAAATGGAATGTTGCATGTGGAAAAAAGGCAAAGAGGAAGCAAAAATGTACCTACCGGTTGAGATGCTTTAACAGGCATTGGAGTGGATGCTTTAACAGGCAGTGGTGTGGAAGCTTTAATAGGAGCCGGAGTGGAGCTTCTCAAAGCAGGATTACTGTCATTTGTAATGGGTGGACGAGTAATTCTTCTCTCCTCAGAACCATGGTTAGTGTCATTCACTCGGCCATGCCCACTACTTCTTGGTTCTGGTCTATAAATTGAGGTCCGCTCTCCACTCACCCTCAAAGGTGATTTGGCTTTTCCATCCCTAGGAACCCATCTCTTCTCTTCATATCTAACATATAACATAAGCATCCTTAAGTTCAACATCAGGTAGAAAACTAATGATATGGACAAAGCAGTGTGAAAAAGTCATACTTCGCTCGAATGAAATTCTCGATTCCAACTCTGTCATAATTAGGAGGCAACTCTGCTTCCCAGTAGTTATTTGATCTCTCATTCCCCGTAGCTGTGGAAAACAAGAAACAAAAACCTGATCTCAGATGCAACTTGGAAAAATCAAAAGGTAAACAATTTAGAGAATTAAAAATCATGCTTACATTGGACAAATGCAATCTGGTCTGGAAGCCATGTGTCTAAAGTGGCTGATCTAACCTGTGTCAGGGACATAAAGGAGCTGAATAAGCACATTGTAGACGAATGCATGAATAGTTGCAAACTGAATCTCGGGATGGTCATCACTCTTCACTTGAAAAAAAAGAAGAGATATACATGTTTTTAATGGAATAAAAAGCTCCACCTTTGATATATGTACTCCAAGACTCCTGTGGATACCTGAACACTGCATGCATATGAAGATTCCTAGATTCACACTAGCCCATCTCGGCCCTCTGTATAGAAAATGAGACAGCATTGCAAATCATAAATCCTCGAACCCATATATTGCAGTATACTGCTAAAAGGCCAGTTCCTGATAGGAACATTGGCGTAACAAGAAAAAGGTCAGCAATTTGAAAACCTGCATTGTTTCTTATACACAATATGTACGGCGCTTAGATACCTACTTGCTTTTGCAGTCAGCGCACTCTCGATTCTCCGGTAATTTAAGGAGGCTTTCCAGTATCTGCAATCAAAATAACCACAAAAGAGAATTTCATTTTAAATCACAAGCTAAAGAAAACAGAATCCGAGTTAATAAATCCAAGAAAGTTATCTGTAAGGCCAGAATGCCTGCTGTGAAAGAGAAGTTGAAGCAACAATCGCAGAGCTTTGCTTTGGATTTTGCGGAGAAGAGTCCACATTATATTTCGAAAATTATCATTGACTTTATTAATTTGTAAGCATCTTACTTTTATCAACCTTTTCAATTTGTAAAAATTATCATTGACTTCTATGCTAATGGCATGAGGCAGGTGGATAGAACACTAACAACTTCAATAAAATAAGAGTCTACAACTGTACAGCAAACTACAACTAATTCCAAATACCACACAACATGGATATGATATCTAACAAAAAAAGAAAAAGAGGAAAGAAACACAGCCCCACAGGTGTTCATTGCACAAAATCCATAGTGCAAAAACCAACAACTCAGCAACAGTTGTCTAGTTACAGACAGCATGACCCTTTAATTTTAGTCAGCCTCCGCACCACCATAAACTTTCGACAGCTATGTTATGATTTTTTAAAAAGTTTCTTTCTTTATTGGCTCATTTTTTAGCATACATGATTAACAAAACATTCAATGTAAAAACAATCCAAAAACATAAGAAACTAAGACAACTCAAAACAGATTTCATTCCATGTTTATAATTTGAAGAAAAACCAATTCAAATTGTGGAAAAAGAACGTAATTTCAGACAAGTGCAATGAAAAAAACAGATTAAATATAACCATGCCTTTCCTGTAACTGACCAAGACACATAAGATCTAGTAAAACATAAGCAAACCAAATGAACTTTTACTAAAATGAATCTAAAAACAAATACAAGACAGAGACTTTATCTAAGAAAAAAGTTATAATTCCAAACCCAACAAAGAAAAAGAAGCAAGACATCAACACATAGAGAAAAGAAACTAAAGAAGAGACCTTTCTGTGCTTTGCATTAAGTTCTTTCGAAACATTAGCCTTCTCATTCATGTTTTTGCACTCTCTCTCTAATGAAACAAAAACTTATACTTCTCTTTCTCTCAGAGAAAAACTGAATATTTCTTTGTATGGCGGCTTAGAATCCAACAGAGGCCGACAGTACAGGGAGAGGAAGTTAAAAGGTATGGAAGAAGAAGAAGAGAAGCCAAAGTGGGAATCTTTCCTCTCTTTCTCTTTGCTTCGGTTTTTGAATGGAGACCAGCGTGTCCTTGCACGCGTTAAATGGGAGCGAACCACTTTTGAGGACACAATCCCTCAATGTGTAGTACTTTTCTAAATCAGCCTTTCTACTTTATTTCTTAACAATTTGACCCTTGTAAGTTGTGGGCCTTACTTATAATTTACAATGAATTTATAGTTTTTATTTGATTTTTTATTATTATTTATATTCAACTACGCATTAGAGCTATACTAAAATTTAACATATACATGAATTCATATTTATTTTTATATAATCTATTTATTATTATATTATAATTATGAAAAACTATCTTATTATACTTAAAAATCCCCAAATCTAAAATGAACTTAATTGGATGAAAAACCTAAAACCACACCCCCCCTTCATGTCCAAATTTCTATTGATATTTGTACAAGTAAATCATGTTTCAAATGACGTTTCGTGGAAAATTAAGATTTTTCTTATTTAAAATTAAATTTTTAATATTTTTAAATTATTTTAATATGCTAATATTAAAAATTATTGTTTAAAAATTTAAAATAGCTACAGCCTTCTCAAACACCCCCTTAGTAAATGAGAATGATTGGGAAAGGCCTAAATTTGATAAAAAGTTAGAAGTTTAAGGAGGTGAATTGACAAAACGTCAATTTCCAAGGACCCAAAACAATTTTATCCAAGAGGTGGCCGCCATCTTTTGCGTGGCTTGTTCACGCTTGGGTGGGTGGCATTTTGACGCCGCAATTATTCTCCCCCTTCGAAAATGAAAGAGATGCCATGGAGAGGTTTTTCATTATTATTATTTTTATTCTTCTTTTTAATTGCCATATCCTTACTCTTTCTTTTTATTTATTTATTTTTATTTATTTTTTCGGCCTTTTAATTCTCTTATTTTCCCTCTTGGACAGCAGCATGGCCGCAACCCAAAATGAAAAACCATGAACCATGCTTGCAAGCAACCTCAAAATAATGGTCTTTCATGTTGTCTGATAATAGAAAAATTGAAGTCTTTATCAAATCTGATTTCTTAATTAGGGGTATCGAGTTCTCCCCACCATTGATTTGAGGTACTACCTAGCATCACTCATTTTGATTTATAAATCAAAGTTATTAAAGGAAATATTTGTTTTTATTTTTAAAACTGTTTTTGAATACATTTTAAAAATATATTTGATTTGAAAAGGTATTAAATTAGTATATTTTTAGTGTTTTATGATGGTTTTAATGTTCTGTTATTAAAAATAAAAAAATTATTTTTATATATTTTTAAATTACATATCATATTATCAAACACATATTATTATATCAAGCTTTCTCCATACTCATGGAGAATCAAAGCTAGGTCAATCATAGCTATCATGATAATGCATAGTGTTTTTTTAAATGATTTTTTAATTAAAAATATATTAAAATATTTTTTTATATTTTTAACATTCATATGGTAAAATAATAATAATAATAATAAAATATCTAAAAATATTAATTTAATATTTTTTAAATAAAAACTATTTAAAATACTCTTTCAAAAATAAAAGATATGACATTATTTTAAAAATAAATAAAAAACTCAAGTGGACATGTATGCCTACTTACCATCACCCTGTGTCACCGTTCAACGCAAAGTCGCTTGGAAATCATCATCATTTTTTTTTTGACAAATTGCAATTGTCCATTTTCCCTGATGATCTAATCCTTTTCCAACCATAATCGTTAAACCGGAGTTGGCATGGTGGGTTATTTTAAAAAAAAATCTAATTAAACTCGGTTGATTCGAGGAATTGGTTTATAATATAATTAACTTGATTAAATTTTATTTAGATTTGATTATAATAAAAATTAAAAAACAAGTAAAATAGTTATAAGAATATTGTTTTGGATAAAAATAGTAGATTTTTTTATAGCTATTTGAGATAAAATAGCTATATCAATATTATTTTAAGATATTTTATGTAATTAAACTAAAATGATTTATCATATAGATATTTTGACTAAATTTTATTCAAATTATATCATGATAAATATTAAAAAAATAAAAATAAAGAGCTATAATAATATTGTTTTGGATAAAAGCAATATATGGATTTGACCCGACAATTTATAAATCAGCCCAACAGCTCAATAACTCAAATCCTTTTCCAGCTAGGACCACGACCATGGTGGCCATTCAACACAAAGTTGCATGGAAATCATCATCTTTTTGACAAATTGTGATTGTCCATTTTCTCTAAGGATCCACAGAATTATATTGTAATCCTTGATGGACATTAGTTAGATCAAACCCCACTGATTGGATTCTAATTAGATTTTCCATTAATAATGCAAATGTGAATTATGTGGACAAGATGCCTGCTCCCTTCCAAGTTCTGTTCTTCAAAACCTAAAGCCGAAAGTTCTTGGTGTCAACTGTCACATTCTGGATTTTCATTTGCATGTTACACCTTGCTGTGTGTAGAAATTGGAAAAAAAAGAGGTTCTTGTAAATGGACAAAACTTAGAATCTCAAAAAGTTGATTGAATATTTGCCCATTAATGCCCGCAGGCCTTATCAGACCATTTTTTCTTGATTTTGTTACCTCTGTTCAACTACCATCAATTAGCACAGAAGAAAATGAAAATGATAGAGATGCATGATGTTCTTAGCACTAGCTAGGGCTTCTCCATAAGTCAAGGCAGCTTCAACTAGACCTGAAATCACTAGCTCAACTAGCCTAAACCACCCTGATTAAGATAAGCTTGAGCTTACATATGCATAATGTACACTTGAGCATGAGTCAATTGGGTTATCTGGGCCACCATCGCTAGCTGTTAGGAATCATGCCACTTCAGAATTGACTTCAATTACAAATACAATAATACGTTATCGGTACTGGTTCAACAGAACAATCATTCCATAGTAGTTAGACTAGAATATTCAATCATAGACAAAGCTTGAAAGAGAGAAAAAAACTAGAGCTGTGCTGTGATAATTGGATGGTATAAACAATATGCTTTGAAAGTTCAGAAGAACCCCACCTTGATGGCCAATTTGAACCCAATGGAAGTTGTTAGATGACTTGTGTCAGATGACATGGTAATGGAGGTTTCTTGAGCTCAAGGTGTAATTTTTTTCTGAACCCAAAAAAGAGGGGTCGGAGTTCTCCAAGAAGTGTCTAATTGTCTATCACAAGACATGGTGCAGGAACCTCAACCGCAATTCTATATCCAGTATTTGCCGAGTATTGCAGGCAGGATTAAAGTCCTTCATAAGGAAGAAGACCAACAGTAGCCTTTTTCCAACTGCTCTTGTCTTGGTGCCACCAATCTCAAATAGAAATCCTTCACAAAGTTTCCAACCAGTATTAGCTCAGAAATCAAAGCCAATTTTGGTTTCGAAAAGCTGTCTACAGTTAAGAATCTTGTACAATCTGAAATGTTTCAACAGCTCAATCATTGAAATTAAGATAAAGTGGCAACTCCCAGGAGCCCAACGAGTTTGTTATAGTACAAGTTTGAATAAATCAAAGTGCCCATTTTCATCTCTGTTGTCATCCTCGCTTTCAAACAAACCTACTCGCAGGCTGTCTCAAAGTTATATTGCATTAAAGAGAACCAAGAAAGCATGTGAGACCAGATACAATATCGACATTTTACTAGAATTAGTTTATGTGGTAGGCAGAAGAAAACTTTATTTATGAAAATGAGCAAATTTGTCCATAACAGACAACACAGCAACATTGCCCTGAGAGAAATGGGAGAAAAAAGGGCACAATAGAATTAATAAAGGTAGACACCTCATACTCCATAAAAGTATAGAGCAGACCTATGGAAGTGCATTTCCTAGCATGTGCCCTCCATGGTCTAGAATTCCGGTCATATCATTCTCTTTTCTTAAGCATCTTTGTATCAACTTCTCCACTATAAGGTGCAACATGGTATGCATACCGTTGGAGAACAGAGAAGACAACCATCTCCAAAATTACCAAGACATTCTGATAAGCTTCTTCAAGGTGCTCCACATCCAACCAAAAATGATTAGGCCGAATGATGCCCATCGAAACAAGCATCTCAAGCACTATTCCCTGCACATGGTTAAAAAAAGGCCTTCATGGACAAGTGATGGCATCCATGTGCTGTTAAATAACACAGGTGAAAGGACACCATAAATAAAACTGGCAAGACAAAAGCAGGGAAAGGGAGAAAGACAGAAGGAAGTTGCAATCCTCTGTGATCTGGAGATGCACTTACAACTACACAAAAACCTACATATAGTTAGACACTTATAGCCACAGCTATAACCCCTGATCTGTTCTAGAGAACAAGTTAACCCACTTCCTCAGTTCTGGAACTCTGATTAGACAGTCCAAATGATTAGCGGTGATTCAAAAAGCATTTACAACGAGTTTCCCGAAGGCATTCTATACGCCCATAAAACTACAAAATGCATTAGTTATACTGCACAGCTCTATTTCAAGGCCTTCGAAGAATCTCCAAACGGAATTTAATCAAATATGCATGGCCCTGATCTCAAATTTAAAGGCACAAGCAAACAAGAAACAGCCATCTTTTTTCAGTTACTTATCCATATCGAAAGCGCTAATCTGATATATTCGAGCCAATTAAAATCTGAACCACTCACACCAAATATCCAATAAAACTTGAATCCGAACCATCTCAAAGCAAAAGATTTAGCTAGCATATAGAGTAGCTTCCCATTATAATAGTTCTGTTTTGAGTGACTTGCAGAGGCCCACCTATTTTCTTAAATTAATCGTGAAAATGATATTTGCACAAGGTGCCATAATCTTCAAAGATTGTAGAGTTCCTTTTGATCGGATTAACCTAGATATTCTCCCTGTCTATCCTATCAGGGATGAGGGAGATTTGGTTGGTTTGCTTCAGGTTGTTAGTTCTCCTTTTGTTCCCTTGAGGGCTTGGTTTGCACCTTTGGCTTGAGAACACACACCCACCCTTTTCACAACAAAGCAGGAGGGAGAGAGAAAAGAAGAACAGGAAGCAGAATGAGTACGGGGAGGATACTTACCTGCCAAAAGCAAAAGAAGACAACCCCTTTGATGCATAAGAACTTTGCAAGAGGCTTGTGTGGTGCCAACTCTTTTGCAAATACATGGTAAAACACTAGCAGAGAATACAAAGCCAGTGAAACGGAAATGTTGAGGATAATGGTGAATATCCAACTCAACCAATTCGGGTAAATGCCAAGCATTTGCAGAGTTATCATCAAGATCGAACATGTTGGGCGAATGATGACAAATTGCCATGTCCAGTTTTTGAGCACTACTAAATTACGGTGGTCTAGCCGCACTGTGTGAGGCTGCATTTTATATAAACGTAATGTGCTTAAAAACTTGGATAGAAAAGTCAATGGTAGCATTCCTCTCATGCAACTGTTATATATTATAAATTATAAACAGGAAAGAAACTGCAGAAATCATTTCCATACCACAAAAAGTGTCATTGGGAAGGCATGGTGAATTTCTCTTCCTTTGACCTCATCAGGCACAATATTTTTGCTAATGGATATTTTCAGGTAACTATACAGCAATGACAAGAACTTGGCAATTACCTGAGAGTAGAAATGAGAAACTAGAACTGATGTCATAAGCGAAAGGAGCCACAAAACAAAGTTAAATCACAATTATTGCATTGACAACTCACCAAGGCCTCATAACATTCCTTAACTGAATCCAAAAACGTGAAGAATGCTTCACTCCCCTGGAAATTCAACAAACCCACAAAGGAATCAACAGCATATATGGGAGCCATTAGGATAATAATTATTATGGCCTTCTGTTCCTTTGGATTTTTCCAGTAAAACAGATGCTGTGATAGGAGCTGCACTGTAAAGAGCAGTGTAAGCAGCACACAGAACGCGCACCCTAAAAGGGTAATCTGTCCACGATCCATATTGCTGAAATCCATGATTAAACAGCTAACTGAGAAGCACAAATCTACAAAAGAAGATCAGCAAACCATCAGAACCTTTATTACCAGTTCTCAGTGGTAGGAATAAATGCAGCAAATGCTGCTTTAACATATCAAAGTCAGATCATAAAAGGAGAAACAATAAGTTAAATTCTAATGCAATTGCAAGGTGGCAAATGGTGATAGCAGAAGCAATCAACTACTATTCCTCTATACTGCACATTCAGATCTGCAACTGGAAAACATCAATTTAGGATATATCAGTGGATGATAAATATGTGAACTTTACTGATGCATCAAACTTAGGGTACATACATATCCGTGCATATATGCACATGTAAATAGGCACACAAGTATCAAGATTTACAGTAAACAGTTACAGAGTTGCCAATGATGGCACAACCGAAATGCAATCCTCTAGTTTCAAAAGAAAAATTCAGCTATCTAATACACGAACAAAATTTTAGGAGCAACTGAAGCCCGTCACGAAAATAAATCCTTTAAAAAACAAAGCAATAATCCAACACAATTACCAAAGTTTGGCTCGCTTGTATGTTCCTTTTGAGATAATGAATTCAGAGATATATTGGGAACTTCATCAATCTATAACTGTGGCAGTAATGCATACGCATGCACATATATGCAGATGCAAATAGGCACACATGTATCAACATTTTTACGTTAACATTTTCAGGGTCATCAATAATGGCAGGTATAAAATGACATGAAGCACAACTGCTGATTAATCCCATGATGCCGCAGCAATCTAATCCTCTTAATCAAACCATTAGCTACATTCTAGTAAGATCCAAAGCAACCATTTCAAGAAGATACCAACCTCAGTGTAATCTTAAGAGAACTGAACAATATAAAGTTTGTGGGGTTCCTTTAACGTAGAAAAAAGAAACACTTACAGGACCAAGAAGATGAAGTGAGACTGAGATTTTCTTGATTGAGTTTTTCTGTTTTCCTTTCCTGCTTCTCTGGGATATTGTAAGAGAACCCCCTATATATTTTTGAAGATACAATGATTGGAGTTAAACTAAACCATAAATCACTGTTCCAAGCAAGTGATCACATATGACCGGTTAAAAAAATTCCACGTTTTGTTTCTTTAATTATTTCACAAACTTAGAGCGTGATGGGAAGTAATAAATAAGGTCAATCAAGATCAAGATTTTGCCTCCAGTCAGTTCTCGACACCTAGCACAGTCTGCGAGTTCATGTTCCCTTGTGTATTTGATTCGCGATAAAAAGGGCAAACGGGAGAGATTTCTTTCGTTTTCACTATTTTTGTTTTTATCTTTCTGTGGTGAAGAAGGGCTCAGGACCTGTTTCAAAGGAAACTGGGAATTAAAGAGGACTGGTGGATCGTCAAAGACGAAACTGTTAGTCAATCTATGGTTGTTGAGCCCTAATTTAGTTTTACTTGATACTCGTGATGAAAAATTTTAAAATATATTTTTAAAATTATTTTTGATATTAATACATTACAACTATTAAAAAACACTAAAAAAATATTAATTTAATATTTTTTCTATTTTAACCATAATTTTAAAAATTTTCTAAAAGCAATTTTAACAACACTTTAAAATAGGAATTAAGTGAATTTTATGAGTTGATTTGCAGGTTCGGGATTAACCCAAACTTGATTTAAATTTTTTATTTAAAATAATACTATCTCAATTAAAAAAAATATTTTTAATCAGAATTCAAGATTTTATGGTATTTGATGAGTAATTAGTAATATATTATTAATTATTTTTTAGTTTATTTTTTAAAAAATAGATAGGAAGAAAGAAATTTTAGGCTGAGATAATTTTATAATTTTTGATGAATTATGAATTTTATCATCTCTTTTGTCTTTGTATGTGTTTTATTAAATAAATTGAAAAAATAATTAATAAAATATCAATAGATGTTTGGTAGGAGGATAAAATTTCTGACAAATCCAAGGTCAGTTGTCGGGCCAGGTCAATGGCCGACACTCCAGTCGTCTAGGCTGGAGAGAGAATGTATAGAGATTTGCCAGCGGAGATTGCTGGAGAGAGAATGCATGGAGATTTGTACGGGGGGTATTTGTGCATGGGAGGCTTTCGCATGGCTGGAGAGAGAAATTTTAAAAACTCTAGTTGGAATACGCCAAACACCCCCTTAATTTTTGAACAATCATGAATGTGGACGCCCCACCTAGCCTTTGGCGCTATGACATACCGTCAATCGAAACTGCCAAAAGCAAGAAACAGGGCAATCTCGCATTTCACTACTCAAGAACTTCCAAAATGTCTCTTTCTCATCAATTTCTGTATCGTCTCATTGTATCCTCTTTTTAAAAAACTCTCTTCCTTTCACAATCATCGCTGGACAAAACAAAGCTTTGTAAATGCCGTTTGGATAATCATGAACGTACAGGATTCTCCTCCTTAAAAACGTTCTTTACTTATTCCTCCTTTTCAGTTCAAAAAAATAAAAGGAAACAAACAAAACCCAGAATCTATATCTTCCTTGCTTGATAATGTTCCTCTCTACATTGCTCGATCACTTTAAGGAGCAAAAGTGGTTCACTTCTCCTAGTTCCATAGTTTTATGACCAGTGGTATTATGGGACGCAAGAGTTCTTGTTTAGCATTGGTTTTGCTTGTTGTTTTAGTTTTTCAATGTTTTTGGGTTGAAAGAGTGTGGTGTCTTACAGTGACTTATGATCACAAAGCTCTGGTGATTGATGGAAAGAGAAGGGTTTTGCAGTCTGGTTCTATTCATTATCCTCGAACCACTCCTGAGGTGGGTTCTTCGTATTATCTTAATTGCATGTGTGCTGTTTTGAGTGGTTTCGTTGGTTATATGACGTTGTAACGTGTGATAAAATGTAATGTGTTTGTCGGAGACGGGATTTCAGGTGTGGCCAGAAATTATTAGGAAATCAAAGGAAGGGGGGCTGGATGTGATTGAGACTTACGTGTTTTGGAACTATCATGAGCCTGTGAGAGGACAGGTAATGTGCTAGCCCTTGAGTTTGTATAGTGAATTTGATGCATTATTAGATGGATAGGAAGTGCGATCGGTTATACAGAATGATGATTTTAGTCGGTCGTCTGCATACATGTTTCAGTGTTTGTTTAGTAGCAATTGTGTGCCTGTTGATTGTTTTGAAATTTGGGACAACTGGTTATTGATTCTATTGTCTTAATTTGTCGGGGGTGTTGATGATTTCTTTGGTTTTTACAGTACTACTTTGGAGGCCGTTTTGATTTAGTGCGGTTTGTGAAAACGGCTCAGGAAGCTGGTCTTTTTGTTCATTTGAGGATTGGCCCATATGCCTGTGCTGAATGGAATTATGGGTCTGTTTCTGATTCAATTCCCCTCTTTCAGTCTTAACACTCCTCCTTTTCTGTTTCCACACTTTGCATGCCTCCCTATTCGTTATTTATTTTAACAAATTAGAAAGTTTGAAAGCGTGTTTGTGCTGCTGCATTTCATCAATGTGCTGCATAATGTCTGTGCACTACATAGACAATGACCATAAGGCTCCTCATGATACAGGATAATTGTCAAGAAACATCATCATAAGTAATCATCTCCAAAATTATTCAGGCAGTTTCTTTCTAGTTTAGCATCAATATCATTTTTGAGTTCCCTTAATTTATTATGACAGGGGTTTCCCACTTTGGTTACATTTCATTCCTGGGGTTCAGTTTCGAACAAGTAATGATATATTTAAGGTACATTGTTATCTTGATGATGAGGTTGATGATGCATTTAATAGTACTAATGTTACTGCTGCTGATTAGTTTAATCTTTTCCAATAAGTTACATGATGCATCATTGTCCCTGCAGAATGCAATGAAGAGTTTTCTGACAAAAATTGTCGATCTAATGAAGGATGAAAATCTTTTTGCATCACAAGGAGGACCAATCATTCTTGCTCAGGTGGTTGACCAATATTCTATTTCTATTTATTAATTGTAGAAACTTAGAATCATAATTTTTCATTCTACACAAGACATGTACTGTCTTTGTGAATATCCTGCTGTGTGTGAGGACTTTTGACACTTCTTAGATATTAATCTTTTCTTGGTTTCTAGTTGAAAATTCTTTCAGGATGCGCTATTGTTAAGCTCTGACATGTATAAGATAGCCACTTCTGTTTATGAAATCAGCACTATATTATGTTGTGCAACAAGAAAGTCTTGTTGAGTTCATGTCCCGCGTGTGCTGTGACAGGTTGAGAATGAATATGGAAATGTTCAATGGGCATATGGTGTTGGTGGAGAATTATATGTCAAATGGGCTGCTGAAACTGCTATTAGTCTGAACACAACTGTACCTTGGGTGATGTGCGTACAAGAAGATGCTCCTGATCCAGTTGTATGATTAAATTGATAACAAATCCCTTTTTTTTTTTTTTTTTATCTGCAGGTGTATTCTGAACAGCTTATAGCAACTTCTGACTATAACATGCTTTGTATTTGTTCTTGCTCGTGTGTTTATCATTTCATTGCAGATAAACACATGCAATGGATTTTACTGTGACCAGTTTACCCCAAATTCCCCTTCCAAACCAAAAATGTGGACTGAGAACTATAGTGGATGGTAACAATCCAGAGCTGATTTAGCTTAATTGTTTCCTTGTGAGAGAACATCAAGAATGATTCAAGGCTCTGGTTATTAGAGAAGTCTGAAGAATAAGATGTCCTATGTCCTATTCAACGTTGCAGGTTTCTTGCATTCGGCTATGCAGTTCCTTATCGACCTGTTGAGGACCTAGCATTCGCTGTTGCACGATTTTTTGAGTATGGAGGTTCTTTTCAAAACTATTATATGGTGAGGCCGTAATATGTTCTGCTTCTCCTATTCTGTTGTTTACATTGAGTAAGTGAACTTAATGTCATAACACAGTTATGCAACTCTCATTTCCATCTCTCCTCTGTGCTGATATTTATTTGCAGTATTTTGGTGGAACCAACTTTGGACGAACTGCGGGAGGTCCTTTGGTTGCAACAAGCTATGATTACGATGCCCCGATAGATGAATATGGTAAAATTTTTCATAATGGATATACTGATTTATCTCAGCTTAAAAAGATCCCTAAGTCGATGCACCCCCATGTAAATTATTCCATTTAACCAGTAAATCAATCTGCTGAGCTGCAATCTTATCATTGTCTTTGCACACAATAGATACATTGGTCCTGTGCAATAATCATTTTCATGGTCACCTTTTTCAGTTCACTGTAATCTGCGTTATCACCATGATGTTTCTGACCATTTTAGGATAGAATTAAGTCAATTGGCATATACTTTGCAGTTGACCTGCGTTAGTGACAAGAATCCTTTTAATTACATCTCTTGTCTAATTATATCAGAATCATATTTTTTTTAGCGCTTTGCAAGGCAATATTTATCCGAGATAAAGCTGTAGTTTCAAACGGATACAGAAAACCTCGTGGCTGTTTATTTAATGCAGGTTTTATTAGACAGCCAAAGTGGGGCCACTTACGTGATTTGCACAGTGCAATAAAGCAGTGTGAAGAATATTTGGTCAGCTCAGATCCAGTTCACCAGCAGCTAGGCAACAAGTTAGAGGTATGCTGGATGGGATACAAGAGTACCTTCTCCATCAAGAATCATCAGAGCTTCCCAAGACCCTGAATTTAGCTTGTTTACACCGATACATATATTTATGTCTGCCACTAATTTAGTTAGAAAATTTGTTTCAATTCTTACTCCATGGACCCCAATGGCTGCTTTTGTTACCTACCTCATTGAAAATTCATATTCTGTTAATGCTCTGCTGTTTTAGATGACAGGCTTGGTGTTGTCCACACAAGTCTCCATTTCTTTGGAAACCAGCTTCGGATATATTACGGTCAATTTGACGACTAAACAATATATAAGACATTGATGGGATAATCTTTGTTGCCAAGATGCTGTCCTTGATTCAGGACTAAGGAACATAAATTTATTTGCATATATTAAAGCTGATAAGTTGTTGACAAACCCTGCCTTTAGTGCTTCCCATTGCAATTTTAGCAAAGACATGCTTATGTTTTCTACATGCCTTTCCCCGCTGCATTGTGGAACTCATGCTTTAAGATTCTCACACTATGTGATGCCATTAACAAGCTTTCTTCATTGGTTTCCAGCATTTTGCACTGACCCTTTTATTTCGTTTCATCAGGCACATGTCTACTATAAGCATTCCAATGATTGTGCAGCCTTTCTTGCCAATTATGACAGCGGTTCAGATGCAAATGTCATATTTAACGGCAACACGTATTTTCTTCCTGCATGGTCTGTGAGCATACTTGCAGATTGCAAGAATGTCATTTTCAACACGGCAAAGGTACTCATTGAAAGATTATAAATGACTAAAGACTACATGGAAGTGACTTATATGCTCATTGTCCTCTTAGCCAATTGCAAAATTCTTTTGCTGGTACATCGGAAAATGAAAAATTTGCGCGGTGATTATGTGACTGTATTGATAAATGTAGCAATCATTCATACAAAATTATAGGCAAAAGACATGCTTAAATTCCGCAGCAATTCATTTCTCGCATCCTTCTTTGTATTGAAGGTTGTTACGCAAAGACATATAGGAGATGCCTTGTTTGCCCGCTCCACCACTGTTGATGGAAATTTAGGGGCGCAATCACCATGGAGTTGGTATAAAGAAGAAGTGGGTATTTGGGGTAACAAATCTTTTACAAATCCAGGTTTACTGGAGCAGATCAATACAACAAAAGATACCAGTGATTTTCTGTGGTACTCAACCAGGTAATTCATCCGGCCTTCATGATTAATATTGTTGGTTCTTGAGCGGACGAGTAATTTATTACAGCTAGTTAACTTGCAAAACTTGGATGATCAGTTAAATTTATTCTTTTCGAAATCAAATGTTTCTATCAACCTTTTTGTTTTTTGTTCAGATTGTAAGTGATTTAATGAACCAAGCAGGCCTCTGATATATGTTTTTGTTTCCTTTCAGAAATAATTTGAATCTATGCTGTATTTAGTCTTTTCTGAAGAAGACTGGTGCCTTTTTTCACGAACCTTTTGCCCATACTAACTTCTACTTTTCTCATGACTCTTTAATTTTGGTTTCCCTTCTCCTTCGGGTTTGCTTCACCATATTGGCAGTCTTTATGTGGAAGCTGGACAAGACAAAGAACATTTTTTGAATATTGGGAGTTTGGGGCATGCAGCACTTGTTTTTGTCAACAAGAGATTTGTAGGTAAGTACGCTAGTAGCTAACCGCCTTGATTTTGCACTATGTGACTGTTGTCTCTATTATGCTAATTCATGTTGAAATTTTGTTATGGATTTTTTTTTCCGATTGATTTAAATTTTTTGTTCAGGATGCAAGTCTTCCCCTGTTTTGATTGGTTTTAATTTCTGTAGTGGAAGCTTCATTTTGCCCTTTTTCTTCATTCTTCGTGACTCTAATCTGTTTTTAGCTGCTGTTTCATCATATTTTCAGCCAGTATTCTTGCATCTTCAGTTTCTCTGATTGCTTATCTATTGTCATCATTTCACATGGAATCATCTTGAATTACAGTGTTCCCATGTTAGCTAATTGCCTACGGGTACATTATCAGCCATTCTAATAAATAATTTTCAAATCCATTTGTTGCTGCTTTGCCTATTGTGTCTATGAGTTATTATGATTAGTGGTGCAAATTGCATATTGGATACACTTCAGCTTTCGGATATGGCAATCATGATGATGCAAGCTTCTCACTCACTCAGAAAATTAGGCTTGAAGAAGGAAATAACACACTGGATGTTTTAAGCATGTTGATTGGTGTTCAGGTAATGACATATTCATTTACATTCCAAGCAGACTGTACTAATGTGTGAGCACAAGCACCATCTGATCTGTTTTAAATGTTTTCTGCAAGTCGATATGAGTTGGCACAAAATCAGTACTGTACTTTTTCGCAGTGTCTTCCTGCCCCAATCCATACGAGGAATAAACTCCATGAGTGTTGGACAATTTAACTCTTCTTTCTGCCCTGCTATGACCCATATGAAAATCTCTTGGCTAGGGGTCTGTAATCGGGTGGCCTACCCTCATATATTTCCTTCTCTTTATAAGAGTTTGCCAACCTTAATATATGAACATGTAGCTACACGTGCACATGCTTCTTGTTCAAGTGTCTGCCTTAAGCTTATGTTATTTGTCAACTCTTGTTCATCTATCATTCCTTTTCCCTCATAATCTAAGGGAAAATTCTACATTCCTGGTCCGTGTGCCATTTTGTTATTTGATGATTTTTTTTTCAAGTTCTTAACGAAGTATCAATACAAGCCACTTAAATATGCATAGAATCTCAATGCTCTTGCTACTCCTCTAGTAGTATACGATGCTTCGTGTGTTTAAACTACCCGGTCCTTGGAGCAACAAACCTGTCTCTAGTTATTTTAAGCTATCTTTGATGCCTGTTACTAACATCTCTAATGTTTTTTCTGTGCATCAGAACTACGGACCATGGTTTGATGTTCAAGGAGCTGGAATTCATTCTGTTTTTCTTGTTGACTTGCACAAGAGCAAGAAAGATCTCTCTTCTGGGGAATGGACCTACCAGGTTAAAATACATCTTATATATCAGCTTGACTTGGAAAGATTCTGTCCTATATAGAGTTTTCTTTAATCTATCTATATGAAGCTCTGCCAAACGAAGTTCAATTTCAAGACATCACAAGTTAACTGTCTTTTTTCTGAGAAAAAGAAATTAAAAAACCAAGCCCTTGCGCTGAGACTCCCCCACCCTCCATGCAAGAGAACACTTCACTCCTGTTAATCACCAAGAAGATTTCAACTTCACCTGCCTTAAACATTTTCTCCTCTCCAGGTGGGACTTGAAGGGGAATACCTTGGACTGGATAACGTCAGTCTTGCAAATAGTTCATTGTGGAGTCAGGGGACTTCTCTACCTGTTAATAAGAGCTTGATATGGTACAAGGTAAGTGGATACATTCAACCGTCGAAGGTATCAGTTCATTAATTTTTAAAGAGTTAGTGTATAATGCATATGTTTCAAGAATTGGTTGGTGAAAGATTTCTCTTATATTTCTCATACTTCGCACTGGCTGCAGTTAAGCCGTCATTCTTGTTTCTCGATCCCTTTTATGGCTTTATAGGTTTGATAATTCCCTTCTTTTTCACATATCAAGCACCTCTATGGTTTAACATTCATGGATGTTTGAACGCCTTGACAGTTCTTGTTAAGTGCTGATAGAATGTGGCTGGACTGGAAAAACGTAGATTGCCGTTGTCATTTTTCCTTTTTGATTTGCCCATCAAGAAAATGAAGTTTCTGTGTTGTAGATATGTGATGAGAAACTATTATTGATGAAGAAAAATTGTGAAACTAACAGTTGAATCAGACTCGGGGTTTTTTTTATGTATTTGGAGCTTGAATTTACAAGCTACAACTTTTGTTCAGTTCTATCAATACTGAACTGTATGGTGCCAGTTAAATAAAGAACAAATTTCAAATCAGGCCCTGCCCTTCTCCAGTCACTAGTTGAAGCTACCTTTTCCTTTGAGTTCACCACCGGACTACTGCATCCTTTTTTTGGTTTTTGCTTTCGTTCTTAGGCTACAGTCCTCGCTCCTGAAGGGAACGGTCCCCTTGCCTTAAATCTAGCAAGCATGGGGAAGGGCCAGGCATGGATTAACGGGCAAAGCATAGGACGATATTGGTCCGCCTATCTCTCTCCATTAACCGGTTGCACCGACAACTGTGATTACAGAGGAGCTTACAATTCATTTAAATGCCAAAAGAAATGTGGTCAACCTGCTCAAACACTGTAAGTGTAATACTCAGAGTGGTTGCTCTATATGAATATAATAAGACTAGCAAAATAGATTCCTTTTATGAGAACCAAGATCATAGGTTCAATTCTTTCCTTCTGCGAATGCTTTTCCATGTATTTTATCTAATGTTCATTTTATTGCACTTACAAGTTACATCATAACTAAAACATAATTACAAATGATTTCATCATTTGTAAGTAATTTATCTCATTGCTCAGGTATCATATTCCACGCACTTGGGTTCATCCTGGTAAGAACCTACTGGTCCTACATGAAGAACTTGGAGGTGACCCTTCACAGATTTCTCTGCTTACACAAACTGGCCAAGATATATGCTCTATTGTATCAGAAGATGATCCTCCACCAACTGATTCCTGGAAACCAAACTTAGAGTTCATGTCTCAAACTCCAGAAGTTCGACTGACCTGTGAACATGGATGGCACATTGCTGCTATCAACTTTGCAAGCTTTGGAACTCCTGAAGGAAAATGTGGAACGTTCACTCCAGGGAATTGTCATGCTGACATGTTAACAATTGTGCAGAAGGTAATAAACACTTAATTCGCAGCATAACCTAAAACTCTTGGATCTCACATGGACCTGCTGAGTTGAGTATAATTCTATGATGACCCCATGTTTGCTACCCGGGTCTAGTTTCTGTCTCAGTTCTCCATGTTAGGAGATCCAAACATTCAAACACACACAAATTTACGTGGTTCGACAACTTGCCTACTCCACGGAGCTACTGGTTTGTATTAATTAAGCTCAAAAGCAATACAAACAAGAAAACAAGGAGGAGGAGAAAACTTCTCAACTCAACTCAACTCTCACCCTTAGCTCTCTCTCTGTGTTTCTCTCTATTTCGTGCTCTATCTCAGCTATCAATACACCTTCTATTTATAGCTGAGGAGGGAGATGATTGTTCAACAATGGTGGGCAAGTTAGGCACCTACCATTTGACTATGACTTCAACCATGGCTGCCACCAACCATGGCTGCCATCAAACATGGCTTCCACCGTCCATTTGTGTCCACACACATAACAATCTCCCACTTGGACACAAATGGTGTTAGGTCTGTTTTTTAATCTTCAAGACCCACTGAAGCTTTACACGGCTTCAGTTTATCGAGAGTAACTCCTTTGGTTAACATGTCGGCTGGATTCTTGCTTCCACAGATCTTTTCAAGTAACAGTTGTTCATCGTCAAACAATTACCTGATGAAGTGATATTTGATCTGTATGTGCTTTGTTCTGGAGTGAAATGCTGGATTCTTGGCAAGGAAGATTGCACTCCGACTGTCACTATACAAAGTACCTTTTCCATGCATCTTGCCCAATTCTTGCAGAAAACTCTGTAGCCATACTATCTCTTTTGCAGATTCTGAAACTGCAACATATTCAGCTTCTGTCGTTGAAAGAGCAACTATCTTTTGCAAGGTAGAACTCCAAGAAACAGCAGTGCCTCCTAGAGTGTATATGTAACATGTAGTACTCTTTCTGCTATCAACATCTCCTGCTAGATCAGCATCTATAAAGCCTTTAAGTTTCAAACCGCTAGCTGTGAAAGTAAGACATGTCTATGATGAGCCTTTTAAGTATCTTATGATCCATTTCACTGCCTCCCAATGCTGCTTTCCAAGATTGC
>SRLM01000367.1:2402625-2465363 GCA_015708895.1 Populus ilicifolia | reverse complement strand
CGACCCCGGACCCTGGACCCTGGACCCTTCTTAAACCCTCAACCCTGAACCCTAAACCCTTCTTAAAGGTTAAATCCAAAGCCCTAAACCCTAAAACCCAAAGCTCTAAACCCCAAACCCTAACCCCCAAACCCCAAACCCCAAAACCCTAAACCCGAAACCTTAGAACCTAAACCCTAAACCTCAAACCCCTAACGTCAATTCTGAACCCAAGTCCTGAACCCTGAACCCAAGCCACAAGCCTCAAGCCCCAAACCCAAAACCCAAAATCCAAACCCTAACCTCGTACCTCGTATCCTGAACCCCAAAACCCCGAACCCTAAAACCCCGAACCCAAAACTCCAAACCTCAAAACCTAATCCCTAAAATCCTAAACGCTAAACTTTAATCCCCTAAATCCTAAACCCTTAAAATCCTAAAACCCTAAACCCATAAAACCTTAAACTCGTAAACCCTAAACTTGAACCCCGAATCCTGAAAACCCCAAACCCTAAGCTCCTAAACTCATAAAACCTTGACCCCTGAACCCTGAAATCTCTTAAACTTTAAACCTAAAAACTTAAACCTTAAATCCTAAGTCCTAAAAACCCTAAACCCTAATCCCTAAGCTATAAGCCCTTTTTAATACCTTTAACGTTAAACCCTATATTTGTAAACCCTAGAGTTGAAACCCAAACCCTTAAACCGAATCCTTAACCCAAAACTTTAAACTTCAAGCCCCAAAAAAAGGCTAATCCTAGAACTCCAACCTCAAAACCTTAAATCTTAAAACCCAAATCCAAGACTCTAAACTCATAGACTCTAAATCCTAAACTCCAAATTCAATATTTTAAAATTTAAAATCTAAGATGTGAAACCTGAAACCCTAAAACTCCAAATTCAATATTTTAAAATTGAAAATCTAAGATGTAAAACCTAAAACCCTAAAACTCCAAATCTCAAACTCCAAACTAGAAACTCAAGCTCTAAACTTGAAGTTGCAACCTCGAAGCAATGGAAAAGTATATGTTTGAACATGCTCATAGTATATGTTTTTGTTGGTTAAATTCCCTCATGAAATTGAATGGTTAAAATCTCAACATGAGAAAAGTATCATCCCGGGTGAGGGACAGTAATAACTAGTATTTGAAGATACCCTCAAAAGTGATTTTCCTGGGATTGAGATTGTTGTAGTCCTTTTCCCTGGATGATTTATGTGAGTGTGGAATGGCCATCTTTCGTGATGGATAAAAGCAGTTCAGCTGATGTGCTGCAAATTTTACATTGTATAAATTAATTACAATGGAAAGAAAGAAATGGTTGCCTCAAATTGAACTATACGAATTAATTCTTATGTCCAAATCTCTTTTCTAAACACAGATTATCTTACTGGAAACCACGCCAGATTTTAATTACAATGGAAATTTTACATTGTGATGGATAAAAGCAGTTCAGCTGATGTGCTGCAAATTTTACATTGTATAAATTAATTACAATGGAAAGAAAGAAATGGTTGCCTCAAATTGAACTATACGAATTAATACTTATGTCCAAATCTCTTTTCTAAACACAGATTATCTTACTGGAAACCACGCCAGATGTTACTGTGCTCTCTGCAGCAGGACTGTGCTCTCTGCAGCAGGACTGTGCTCTCTGCAGCAGGACTGTGCTTATTAGTTCTTTGTTTCATTTAATTTCCTACTGCTACTGAGCTATGGTCTGCCTTAATTCTGGTATAAATATTTGCATAGTAGTGTAATTTTGCTGCAGGAGGCGCTCTGATATCCTGTTCTGTTTTTTTTTTTTTTACGATAGCAACCCTTCTGAGCTGATTGCATTAATTCTCTAGTTTTGTTGTGGCCATCACTTGCACTCTCAAGCAACTTTTGTGTTCCTTTTAGTCCTGGGTTATGCGATAGAGAAGTTTGGATTTAGATTCTTATTTTTCAACGGTAGTAATGCTAGATTTTATTTCAAAATAACTTGTGAAAGAATTCAGCAGTTTAGATAGGAAGTGATTTGTATAGAATTAGCATTATTATTACTACTCATTCAAGAATTTTCTTACATTTCTAGCTTGTAGTGGAATAACGTTACTGTATTATTAATGCAAACAGCCCAGGATACAAGAGTTCAAGAAAATACATCACCAACATCAGCTGCTTTCTCCATCGGTTAAGGATATAAGAGTTCAAGAAAATACCATGTCCTAATAAAACGTTTATTTTAAGTCTTTAACAATCATTAATCATCAAATCATTTTTCAATTAAAAAAAAAGAGACTTTGTTCTTATACAAGAAGATCATTTAAAAAGAAATCAATTCTCTCTCAAGGGAAAAAAAATCACCAAACGACTTGTCGCAAGATACTCGTACTATTTCCGATGATGACCCTTTACGCGAACATTACACCCCTTGTCGTCGTTATCACTATCATCATGATCATCGTCGTCGCCATCGTCATCCTCATCCGCATCCTCATCAAACGGTGGAGACTGGTCGAGACGAGAAGAGTCCTTGGCCCACCTAATAATCTTCTTAACCTCATCTTCTTCGTCTTCATCACCTCCTTGATCAAATCCACCAGGACCCGAAACAGTACTGCTGCTAATCGTGTTATTAGGAGCTTTGAGAGCAGCAAATCTAGCAAACAGATCATCAGGGTCAGCATCATCTTGAGATTTAGACGGTCGTGATTTGGGGATGATGGTTGAGGATTGAATGGTGGTGGTGGTGGTGGTGGTGCGTCTGGATTTGAGGGCTTGGAATCGACGGTCAAGATCAGGGAGGAGGTAATCAGGAGAGACACGAGACATGTGAGAATCGACAGAGAGTTTTAGAAGCAACTCGTCTTGTGCTGATTGAAGAAGCTGATCCACTGGGTCTTCGTCTTCAGTTTTTGTTGCGGTGGATTTCTTTTTGTTGCTCATTTCTCTCCTTTGCTGGAAATCCCGATTGATCAGGCCTTCCTCTCTTTATATATTCTAATGATGTTAATTGAAATTAATTTTAGGGTTCAAACATTTTACTGTACCGGGGCATGTAGTGCGTATATGAATCCAAAATAATTAATATCAATGGTTTTTTTTTTCAGAATCTTAATTTTTAATTTTTTAAAATTTATTTTTAATTCCAACCCATCAAATCAATTTAAAAATATAAAAAATTATTATTATTATTATTTATGAAATACTGTATTTCCAAACATACCTAAATTTATATAAATTATAATTATATATTTATAAAAAAAAACTTGATAAAATATCTTTTTATTGTTAAAAAATAACCCTTCACAATAAGTCCAATTTTTTTTATATTTTTATAGTTCACAATTTAGCCATAAACACTAATTCTCTTCATGTTTTAGTAAACAAAAACAGTGAGAATGGTGAGAGCACCGTGGTTTTGGATTTTTAATAGTCATGTAAAGTTAAAGTTTAGTTTTTCACGGTTACATTTTGCTTTTTCACTATAATATATTTTCATTAGTTTGGACAACAATATCTAATAAGGACATTACAAGATAACGTTATATTTAGCGACAGTTGGAGCAATTAATTATTTTGTTAGGATATTTTTTAGGGTTATTTTCAGTATAATATTAATCATGTGTATATTATTTTATTGATTATGATAGTTTGACTGAAAAATGTCAATGGAATGACAAATTTAAATCTCACTTATTTTATAGATACATAATTAAAGATATAAGAACAAATTAGAGAACATTGTGTATGGATAGGATGTGCAAGTAACCCCTGTACTGATGGCATTTCTTTTTACCCTGCTTTGCTGCAGTGGCGATTCAACTTCTCGGTTATCGTTTGCTTAAGAGTCCACTGATTCGTGAGTTCGTATCCATGCCTGCTGTTAAAACTGCGCTAACTATCAGTGCAATAAATAAGGTTGGAAGTTGAGCCAAATTAGACGAGGAATTCAAGATGGCATGTTCAGCTATACAAGTGCAGGAAAAAATTATACCATTCAAACCACCAAATCAATGAATACTTGCAGCTAAACCAGTTCCGCAGCTGCAGCTGATGCTGTTGCACAAATAATGTTTGCTCAAAACAGTTAGAAGTGAAAAAAAGTTTTACGTGAAATTTGATGATACAAGGTCGGATGACTTCAGTTCTTTAAACTAGCCCACTGTCAACCCAAATCCAAATTTGTAATCCTTTTTCTTATGATCCAACTGCAATATGTAAATTCAAAACTGGTTAGAATATGTACACGACACAAAAACCTCCAAGAAAGATTTGAGAGAGGATCATGCTTTGGGAAAATCTGTTTAAAGGAAGAGCACATAGAAATGCAAATAGCAAGTGACAACATGGCAGAAGCATTATGCTAAGAATCTAAAGATAAAATGGTCACATACCTCTGCAGAAAGAATAAAATTGAGACCCATATTCAAGCGTCCTTCCAAGAAGGCAGAAGTGCACCCACTGGAATCTATCTTTCCTCTCAGACGAGCCTGAAACAACTACAAAGATCAGCATCAATGAAATTCATCTCATATCTAGGCAAGTTTAAAATTTGAGGCCCAGCAGGATTGATGATCCAGGTTACAGGTCAAAGTATGTGTAGACAACCCAGGCAATAACATGTTGACACTCTGAACATGATGTCATATCAATATATCATACCATGATGCATGATTTGCTCAAAGAGTTTGCTAGAGCTAGGCTATGTTGGTGGATCAAGTCTTTCCAACTACCAAAAACAGAGGACGTTTAAATCCTTACTTCAGGACCGTATCAGAGGGCCTAAACCCAGTGAGGAGTTGAGCCAGTCTGGACCAGTTGCCAAAACTGAGATATGAAAACAACCACTCAGCTCCAAAATAAAACTAGATGACAAAAATCCTTTCAACACAGTGAGACCACATCCACAATTTAATTTGTTCATGCACACTGTTTTGAGAAAATGATAGTTTTCAGTCCAACCAAAATCAACCCTCAGATTTAAGCTAAAGGTTTATTAAGATAAAGCTCATAACAATCCTTAGATTTAAGCAGAGGTCGATTAAGATTAAGCACTCAAACCTTGTCTGTCAAGAGGGTATGGAGTAGGTTTTCAAATATATATTATCTATCACAACCACTTTTTGTAGATAAATTACTGCACACAAGAAGTATATGAAAGGAGTGCTAAAATGACACAGGTATCCATGTGCCAAAATTCATAGTTTCTAAAAAGGAAGAAAAATTGGCATCGCTCCACTTACTTGTCTGAGGGCATAATCATAACCAACACTAATTGTCACATCTCTTGATAAGTAATACATGAAGTCTGTTGCTAGTGAAACCTAATATTAACAGAAAAGATTATGTAAGAAATTTATATAGATTACAAATTACAGCTTCCTCAAGAAACTGATTACCTTCTCAGAAACCTTCAGCACATAACTCAAAGCCATCAATCCAGTGCTGGCAACTTGCCCTGCAGCAACCTGTAGGGAAAGAAGTAATTTTATCCAGTCAAAGC
This sequence comes from Populus ilicifolia, assembly GCA_015708895.1. Classification (NCBI taxonomy): domain Eukaryota; kingdom Viridiplantae; phylum Streptophyta; class Magnoliopsida; order Malpighiales; family Salicaceae; genus Populus; species Populus ilicifolia. The sequence goes on along the minus strand of SRLM01000367.1, from coordinate 2,459,894 downwards.
AAGAAATGAACAAGTCCTGGTTAGAATCCTAGTACAAATTTGTGCATGCATGATGAGTTGAAACATCTCTAACAAATGGTGAATGCACAGGGTTTACAAGCTTGAAGATTCACTTAAACTAACAGCTAAGCAGGGATCAATAGCCTTTTCTCTTTAGAATTCTTGCTCTGCAGAATCATGGCTAGACTAGACATCTCTTTCATTATCAAGAATTGCATATAACAACATGATATTAAAAATTACATGTGACATTCAGTTCTACACAGTGTACATAAAAGTAGAACCTGCTCAAGTTTATGGTTTTCTACATCTAATTTCATTCAGCATTTAGTTTTCTCTCAATGAACCATATGATCTTTTGCACATGTAAATCAACTCATTAGATCCAGGAGCTTCCAATTGTGGAATTGAAAAACAAGATTTTATCCAATTCCTTGAAAAAGGCATGCCGAGTATTTAATGCCACTTCAACACTTAGAAACAAGAAATCATGTGCCTCTTAGCTCATAGATCAATGCAAGTTACAAGAGCCAAGGAACCTAACATTGTTACCCTTCCACAACAATTGAACTATGATAGGTCAACGAGCTCAAACATGCAATAAAGGATGAGTGTCAAGCCAATTACCATCTTGTCTGTCTCGTACCGACCAGCATATCCAACACCAGACTTCCGATGCTGACCAGCCCAAAATATTCAGCGCCCAAGGACAGGTGAGGGGTCACATTCTGCATTATAAAGATCCAATAAACAAAATAAAAATGAGCAAAAAACAATTAAAATGCAGCTGGAGAGGAGGGAGGATAGGTGTAGGCATTTGTAAGGTATTGAGAATCACAAAAGTTAACGATAACTAACACCACCAGTGATTGAAAAAAAAAACAACTAGCTATATAAACTGTTTTAAGAGAAACAGTGCATTCTGAATCATAGAAACTAAATTATGGAGCTTGTTGCCAAGAACAATCATGCATCCAAAATATTGTTGAAGATATGCTCTGCTTATTCATTGAGAAGGACCCTTTAGCTTTTAACTACTCACTCACAATCACTACGATTACAAATCCATATATCATTTTACTAACAGAAATTGTTATTACCTGAATGTAACTAGCACCAAATAAGGCACCATCTCCTATTTGCAACTGGCTCCTGTAGTCTTTACCCTGTATGAAGTAAATCACGTCATTATAAACAGGGAAAAAAGCATGATTATTTCATCTTCAAGATGCTTGACACTAATACAGATGCTTAAGGTAACAAAAATGTCTGCCACACCAACTTTCATTGTTTTTGAAGGAGAATGAATATGGAAAGATATGTGCACATTTACATGGTAAAGAGAGCTTCACCTTGTAATCAAAATTCAACATGACATGAGACATGTGAGGCTCGTTTGTGAGCTGCATAACAAGAATATGACAGAAGTTAAAAAGCTTACATGCTTGTCCATAAACTTTGCTCACATTACCCCAAAAAAACAGGGGTAGGGAAGAAAAGAAGTCCAAAGATAAGGTGAAATGAGCAAATATTTTACCTGAGCATTAGCCTTCAAGGCAAGATCATCAATCAAATCACACTTCACTCTTGCATTTAGTCTCCCATCAGTCAACACCCTCCCAATAAGCATTGTCTGCAGAGACTCCATAAAGACACTTAATTCAAATTATGATATGATAACCCCACAGGATCCATTAGTAAATGATTTGGAAAGGAAAACATGGCAGTGACAGCCCACCCTTTGGTCTATAAAGTTAGCACCAAACTCGTAGTGAGCAGTCGGGATTTTGATGGCTTCTGAAGATTGAGAAGGAATTTCCATTGGCCCCATCATTACACTGAGAGATGGTGAAAAATAAGAGCCAGCCTCCAGAAGAAAAAATAAATTAAGCTGTTTGGAAGGAATTTGAAACATAAAGAAGCCAAAAGTACGTGTGACTAAGTGAAAATTTCTGATTCAGTCCTTTGGTAAAATCAAAACGCATCCCCTCAAAATATTCAGGCTTTAAAGACACTGCATAAATATTTTTATGGAATTAAAGTCAAACATATTAAAAAGGAGAGAATTCTCCAGCCTAAACTTCTAAAATGAAATGCATTTCCACAACATACACAATATGATTCAACAATTAAATATTTAAGTGACTATAACAAACACATAACATTCAGCATGTATGTGACACTCTAAAGGAATCAGTCCCAAAGGCTTAAAGCATGCTGCTCTTTACACACAGGATTTGCTAGCACAATTGGCCTATGAGAGCACCATGAATGTAAAAGTTTCAAAAGCCAGTCTCTCAATAGCACCAAGAACCAGCCAAGATCTACTCTTTATTAAAACAGCAATCTAGTTCGTACAAATTCAATCATAAAACCAGAATCAGACAACTTTAAAAAAAAATCTGTTATAAAAATAGAAAGGTTAGTTTTTTTTTCCACTTTTGACAAAACTAACCACGATATCATTGGAAGATTTACAATTGAAAGACATTAAAACATCAAAATCCATTAAATTTCACAACCCAAAAATACTTACAAATCTCAAACTCACACAATCCCACTTCACTTCCCACACAAAACTCTCAACACAAGACCAAAAACCCATATTTAATTCACCTCAACAACAAGAAATAACCAATAAAAAAAAACCAAACTTTACAAACTAAATGCCCCGAAAAAGACCAGCCAAAACTTAAGTCCATTAGGGTTTCACAGTCAGATTATATCACTTAACAACAAAAACAAAAACCCATATCAATAAACAGATCAAGAGACGAATACAAAGAGAGAGAGAGAGAGAGATTAGAACTGAACTGAGTGCTTCACGATTGAGTTCTTCATATGGAATTGGACAAGGAGGTTCATGTAATCAACGTTTTTGTGCACTTCATTGACCTTTTTGGCTGCTGCAGATGTTGCTTCATTGCCTAACAACGTTGTACCTGGAGGTACGAGCCCCGCCATAACTGTTGCTCAAGTTCTGTTTAATTGGCTGCGAAGGGAAGGAGAGGAAGAGAACGTGTGAGGCGGTGCTGGGGGGCTTTTGTCGTTATGGGGTTTAAGAAAAGGGTTTTAATTTTATGTGACCGGTTGATTTTATTTGTATTGAAATATATATTAATAATATTTTTTATTTTAAAAAAATTATTTTTAATATGAATATATTAAAATAATTTAAAATATATAAATTATATTAAATTTTAGTAAAAAAAAAATTATATTTTTTAAAAATACATGTTAATACACTCTAGATAAACTTATCTTGTGGGTCCATACCTCTTTTTTTAGATTTTTTTTGCGCAAGATCTCTTCCTTTTTTGCTCGAGTTTTTTACCTCCTATTCCTAGAATTTTTATTTGATTAAGTATTGATTTGAGCCCTCACTGGAGAAGAAGAAAAAATGTTCATGCTGTTACTTTAGTATAAGTTTTATTTAGACCTTGTATGCATAAGGTCTTGCAGTTTTATTATTAAAGTAAGGTTTGATTTAAATTTTATTTAACCCTTAATGTCAAGGTTGATTATATCATGAAGGTATTTATCTATCCTCAATGCAGAGTTATTTAATGTAGATCAACACGGATTATATATATTTATATAACTCTTTAAAAAACTCATCTTATTTTTAAATACAAAATAAAAGACAGTGATGAAGGTAAACAAATAGCTAAAAAAATATTATACTTTTAGTTTTTTTGTTTGTTTATGTTCACTTCAATTGGGTAACTATATTGACAATTAAAATGGCTGTTGAAGACCATAAATGCTATATTTACATTTCTAATTAGTAAAAGGCAAATATAAATAATAATGTTGGCTACCTTTTCTTCTATGTTAATTTATAAATGTTGGCCAATGTTTTTATTTTGTATCCATCGCTCATTGTTAATTTTTTTCATTTAAAAGTAGAACAAGCAGAAGAAAAAAAACTTACCTGTAAATTTCACCTTCTTTTTTAATTTAAAAAAATAAGGATCAATTATTCTTTTATTAATTAATAACATTGATTATATTAATCAACTAAAATCAAAAAGTATATTTACTTAAGACTTTTTATTTTATTTTATTTTTGCATCTCTTGATTTTTATTTATTATTTGTAATTATTTTTATTTCTTTATTATTTTATATTTTTTATATGGGCTTAGAAAGATAATTTTTATTTATATTATTATCTTTGATAAAATTAAAAGAAAATAATGATGGTAGCTAATATTGATAAAAACATGAAGTGGCATATCTTAAATTTTTTTATTGTCTATTTTAATTTGAGATCAATTACATTTTATTTTATTAAAAATACAATTAAATCAAGTGATTAGATTAATGTTAGAACAAGTAGAAAGCAATTCTTATTATTAATTCACATGTATGAAACTGTAAATTGCTAAATATTGAATGTGAGCTTTCTTTACTCCTTTTTATAGGGTCTTAACTTGAGTTTTTTTTTTGTTTAATGCAGATAGATTTCAATTTTCCAAACTTTTTTACCAACTTTTCTATAAGCGAGTCAGAAGATATTCTCTCTCAATCAAGTGATTCTAATTAATTAATTAATGATTTAACATACTCGAATTTAAATGTCAATATAATAAAAAATTCACAAAGAAGTAAACACTTCTCACCAAAAGAAGATTGTTTATTTGTTTTTGCATGGCTAAATACAAGTAAGGATCCAATTATAGAAGTTGAACAACAAACAAAATAATTTTGGGCTTGCGTACATGCTTACTTTGTAGAGAATGGAGAAAACTTAAATAATCGATCCCAAATAAGCATTTCAAGTAGATGACAAGAAATAAATAGATAAGTTGATATATTTGTTGGATTTGTTATTCAAATTAAAAATCATCAGCAAAGTTGAATGACCAAAGAATCAAGGGTAATTTTAATATTTATTTTCTTGTTAAATTATTTAATACATATTTTAACATTATTGAATTTCTTTAATTTTTTACCAAATTAAAAATGCTTGGTAAATGTATGCTTCTTACATTGACAAACAATTTCAACTAGAACATTGTCAGGTTATTTTTTTTATAAAAAAAAATCTAAATGGTAATTTAAGCGTGCAAGTCAACATCAAATGTCAAACAAGAAACAAAAAAGTCATGTGAATGCAAGTCCAACTTCATTAACTTTATCTACTCTTGATTCTGTTAGTTTAAGAGAAGATAGTGAACCATTGATTGATCAAAATAGACCAATCGGTCAAAAGCCTATAAAAAAACAACTTAAACATAGATAAGGAAAAGATAGAGTTAAGGAGGTAATTGTAACAAATCTCTTACAACAATTCAGGGATACTCTAGTTGAAACTGAGGATCAGAAGAAACAAGATGAGAAAATTATGTTAAAACAACAAGCCATAAAGATTCAACAAAGTTAAGTGAAACAAGAATTGAAAAAGAAAAACAAATTATGAAAATGAATATTTTTAATTTCGATCCACTTTTTGTTGCATATTTTCAAACTAAAAAATAAAAAATTATACAAAATAGAGGTTTTAATTTTTAATTAACTTTGATTAATTTATTGTAATGTAGTATATTTTTAATTAAAGATGTAGAAAATTCTTAGTTATTTTAAATATATTGTTATGAAATTGATATCAATTCATAATACTTTTTTGAAGTTCCTCTAACACTTAACAATAATAAGTAGGATTAATTAACTTAAAAGATAACAACTATAATGAAAAAAAGCATAAAAAACTTTAAAATTATGACAATATAAGAAGTTCAAATATAAAGATTTTACTCATTGCCATATTGTTCCCATAAATATTAAATCATATAATTTTGGTATTTTACTATATGACACAAATATAAAGAAACTAACTTCATGTTCATGATTAAATCCAAGGTTCATTGCTCATTTATCCTCAATAATCATATTGTGCAAGCTTTCATAATATATGTAATTGTTTCTTCATCCTAGTATCGAACAAGTTCACGTATAATCGCAAAACGAGATTGAAGCACCCCAGTACCCGTTCCACTTTCTTTATTGCATACTTTTGTTTGCTTTCAAAATATTTTCTCTTTACTCCTAATGATCTTGAGATTATCTTAACAAAAGTTGACCAATTAGGATAAATCTCATCTGCTAAATAATATTTTATTATATATTCATGCCTATTAATTGCATAATTGACTGAAACAGTATGACCTTCAGAAAGTGTACTGGAGATAGATGACTGATTAAGAATATTAATATCATTCAATGATCTAGACATTTCAAAAAAAACAAGTCATATCCAAAGATCTTATAAAGCTCACTGCCTTTAGAATTATAGTTGATTCACGATAATAAACAATATACATTTTATGCCATGCAAATTGATATTTTTTTTCATTTTCAATACATACAGTCAATGCTTCCTAACATTTTTAGAAATCCATACTGCTCTTCAATTGATAATAATCAACAAATATCGGTCTTATTTGGTGTTTTTAGATACTAATCATCAAAAACTTCTATGATTGTTTTAACGAAAGCTCTAAGATTTTTTATTACAGTGGTTTCTTCAATTAAAAGATATTTATCAATAAGATTTGCATGAATACCACATGCAAGTATTTTATGAGCTGTATTTGCCTTTTGAAAGCAAGATAAACTAAGAACACCAAAAAAATATGTTCTTTGTTTGAAATATAGATTATGAGCTTCTATTACATTTACGATCCGGAAAAAAAAACAACAACTCATCCTAAATCTTCTTTGAAATTAACTTTCAATGAATTTAGGATCTTTAACAAAATAATCATTATATAATCTTAACTCACCTTCCTTTCTATTATGATTGATAATATTGTAATCAATAATAAAGCCATGAAATCTTTTGTTCTTCGCTCTTGATTATTCAATTCTTTTTCAGCAACTACAACAGTAATAACTTAAAAAGCAAACACAAAAGTGTCATCATCAAAATCAAAAGCATTATAAAAATTAAAATTAAAATGATTAATGATGAATTTTAATGAAATATAACAAAGATTAGAGGAAAAAAATGATGAGAAAAAATATTAAGGTATATGATAATATTTATAGATGAATTATTTTTAAAATTTTAAAATCTTAGAATATTGGTGACAATTTTTTCAAAATTTAAAATTTTAAAACTTAAAATATTGGAAATTATTTTTTTTAAATTTAAAATTTTAAAATTTAAAATATTGGCAGTTATTTTTTTAGAGCTTGATTTTTTTAAAAAAAAATTGAAAATGAAAATTTAAAATGTTGGAGGTTTTTTTCAAAGTTTGAATTTGAATTTATTTTTTAAAAATTAAAATTTTAGCAATAACATATAAAAATAAAAATTAAAAATATTTATATAAATAAATTTTAAATTTAATTTTAAATTATATCTTTTAACTTTCATATTAATTTATGAATTTCATATTACTTTTATAAATTACTCATATTAATTAAATAATTAATAATATCATAATTATATTATATATAAAATATATAAATTAGTTATATAATTATATTAAAATTAATTTAATATAAAATATATTATAATATAATTGGCTTTTCTAAATAAATGTTTACTATTGAAATGCACATAATAAAAAAAACTATATTTATATTATTCAAAAAATTATTTTATAAATTTAATTTTTTAATATAGTATTNAAAATAGAAAATATTTGCATAAAAAAGTTAGTAAGGATACTTCAGAGTAGTTTAAATTTTTTTATAAAAAATTAAAAAAAGTTATATAAAAATATTTAGGATATTTTATGAGTAATTTAAATATTTTCATAGAAAAAATAATTATATAAAAAATTAATTATATTTTTGTTTATAATAATTCAATAATAGATACGCATTTTAAAATTATAGACACACACTAATTGGGCTTCAATCAAAATAAGCAAAGCCCACATTTTTATTAAACACCATTTTCTAGACCCAGACTCCTGACCCGCATCCTTCTCGGGCCATCCATAAAAAGCCACCGTTGGTCCTCTCTCTCCCTCTCTGTCTGTCTCACGCACACTCTCGCGGCAAGAATGTACTCAAGCTCAGGTGACAGTAACGGATACCACCAAGACAGCAAGCAACAACTCCGGATGAGTCAAAGAGACCGAGTTAGAAGAGCACGCGCCAAGTCACGTGATGGATATGGTGAGGAACAGAAGGTCACTCCTTGTACCGAGTTTGACAAGGCTTACTTTAACTCTTATGCTCACGTTGGTATCCATGAAGAGATGATTAAGGTAAGTGAAAATGATGTCATCTTTATTAAAATGTACTTACTTTCATAATCTGGGTTTTCGTTTTTCTTATAGGTTGTTATGGTTTTTTTTTAATAAGGCTTTAGGGTTTTAAGTTCTGTTGTGGCCGTTTTGTCTGGTGTGTAACTGAAGGCTTTTGGAGTTTAAGGTTGTTTGAAATGTTTCTTTGTCTTGTTAGTGTTGTGGCTGTTTTGTTTGATGCGTAAGTGAAGGTTTTTGGAGTTTAAGATTGTTTGAAATGTTTCTTTGTCTTGTTAGTGTTGAAATTCTGTTTCTTGAATGTGAAATGGGGTTTATGGTTTGTTTTCTTGAAATATTTTGATAGTCTTTTTTGGGTTTTCACTTAGTAGTTTTTTGTGTGTTTGATCATTTTTGGAATGCTTGAGTTCAAATTGTTAATTGCAAAATCTTTTGTCCTTGGAAGTTAGGAGTTTGGTTCATTTCTGGTTTTTCATTTTGTAATCAGAGTGTTTTTTATTGAATGATATAATATATCTAAATCTTTATTCTATCTATGTAGGATCATGTGCGGACAAACACTTATAGGGATGCAATCTTTCACCATCAGAGTTTGATTGAAGGCAAGGTAATGCCATTTTGATCAGTATTCTGTTGTTAATCTATACTATTGGGCTCTTCTTGATGTAAAACTATGTTGGAGGAGGCTTTGTGTCTGCTTGGCACTTTGGCATAGAGCTTATACAACATGTATGATTTCATATGCATTAAGACCATGAAATATATCATGTCATGGAATTGTATCAAAAAAACTTAGAATAAATATGTTGAGAATCAATATTCTGCTTAGTGGTAAGGAAATTTTAGGAATATTTTATGCAGAATGTGTCCTGATTGCTTGATTTGAATGCATATTCAGGTTGTCGTGGATGTTGGTTGTGGAACTGGAATTCTTTCTATTTTTTGTGCTCAGGCTGGTGCAAAACGGGTAAGATAAATCGGAGTGATTCTTTTACATGAAGTTTCTAGTAATTTTGGAACTGAATTAATGAATTGCACATAAAATCATCACTTGCTCTCATTGTTGCATAGTATTGTCTCATAAGCATTGTCTGTGATATAGATGAATCCAACTATTGAACTCTCATACTAAATGGTCATTTTATTTCAATGTTGATATAATGTTCATTCTTTGTAGGGATATATATTATATCGCTCCATCTTGGAACTTTTATATTTCTGTTCTGAATCATTATGAATTGATTCCTTCCGACATTCTTTGCTTATTTTATCATGTTTTTAGAGAAAATACTTTGATTCTTTCCTTATGTTCAATATTCAATTAAGATGGTATACGGCTAGGCACAATTTTACCACTGTGCTTGCATGAGTTTCAATCAACATGTGTCTTACATTTGAAAGATATTTCACCAGGTATATGCAGTTGATGCAAGTGATATTGCTGTGCAGGTACCGTGTTTGTGCTCATCTTTTTGTTTTACATTTTCAGTGTGTTATTAAGCTATTTGGTTGCTACTCTCCATGTGGCTTGTGATGAGTTTGAACATTCTTTTTCAATAAAAGAAGGATGTTATTGATGTTAATTCTTATTAGGAGAGAAAAGGATGTTGATGTGTCTAATGGTGTTCAATTGTCAAAATGGAAAATTCATAATATCATATTACATGATCAGTGGTGTGCATAATATACAAGTTAGTATTGTAGAATCAGCATAACTTCTCAACAACCTTTAAATTATACTGCCAAGCATAATTGATGCACAGAAAAATGCAATGACAGCAAAATATCTTGTCCCCAGCTTGCATCTGAAATTGCTAGCTGTTGATAACTATAAGAAAAAATTTGCAAATTATTATTCAGGAATTGCTTATCTTAGAGAATGTGGAATCATAGTTTATGTCTTATATTTCTTATAATCATTTCTCATGCGACTTTTTTCCTGAGTGGGATATGGTTAGGTGTTCCACATCTTGGTCTTTGGTAAATATTTGTGATGGCTATTAATCATATGAAATCTTGTAGGGTTTGCATGGTATGCATTTTTTATTGATTTTATTAATTCTTATAAGATTCTTAAATGTATAAGAACTGAGTTAAGATGCAGTTTCGAATTGATTTTCCTTTTCTTTAAATAGGCAAATGAAGTTGTGAAGGCGAACAATTTATCAGACAAGATCATTGTATTGCATGGACGAGTTGAGGTAAGCTTTTGTATAAATAGCTAACATGATGTCTATGCTCTGAAATGGGCTCCCAAAGGATCTGTAGTCTTAAATTATCATGCAAATGATTTGTGTTTACTTATTTGATTAGTTTGATTGTTTATAAAATAGCAAGCATTTGTACAGAATATATCAGTTGCTATTTTTTCTGTACTGAAAATGCAAACATTGATTACTGACAATTGGAATCAAACTTATCTCCCAGTGCAAAACATACCTTTTTACCAGACCATCACCACTTGCTTTTAACCCTATTACAGCAATCATCATTCATGTCAATTCCGTAGATAGGCAGTCATGATATTGATAAGAAAATGTTGGAGTGTTACTGTCATTTTTTCTGTTTTGGGAATTCGTGTTCCAGTGAATGATGTAGTGTAGTTGCTGGTGATGAGATAGAGAAAATTTGTTGTCTATGACTGTCTGGGGCACGCACAGGTTCATTTGCACAACTTGTGAATTAGCTGATAGAGTGCACTAAGGTTGTCGTGGTTTGGGGAATTTAAGGTTCACAGCCTGATTTCTGCTGTGCTGTGAAAGGCAAAGGCAGTGTTTTGTATTATGGCAGTGGTTTTTTCCAAGTGTTTTTTTGCTTGAAAATGCATCAAAATAATGTGTTTTTTTTCTTTTTCAAAAATTTATTTTTGACATCAGCACATCAAAATGAAGTGTATATAAAATTAATTTGAAGAAAAAAATTCAAAATTTTTTAGAAGTGTAGCTGGGCTGCACAATACAAATGGCCCCAAAGGCAATGGGCCAACCTTTGTCTGTCTTCTTGCATGACTTTTGCAATGGAGGTCTGGCTGCACCTCTATGTCACAATAGGGTCGAACTTTCAAGTCCTCTTCTTTGTTTATTGGCTTGAAAAAATGGGCCACTGGTTGAGTGCACAAGTTTGTTAATCAACAAATGGTAGTCTCATGCAAATATGTCTATACATATCAATTGAACCCTTCAAAGTCTGATAGGATAAGTTTCATGTAAATTTGAGGGAGAGAACCAGAGTGCTGCTGAATTGTGTTATTTCCTCTTGCATTAACTTATCTACTTCCTATCAGCTGGTCACTTCACTGTAATAATGATTTCTGCAGGATGTTGAAATTGATGAGGAGGTTGATGTAATAATTTCAGAATGGATGGGCTACATGCTTTTGTATGAGGTGACTGTTAAAAATTTTGCATTTTATATGTTTGTAACCAGCAAATCCAGATCCAATGCATTCAGTATGGACATGACATTATGGCATCTAACCTTTTGTAGGCAGATTTACTTTCCCACATTGCCTTATTACATGCAATGTTTACCATCTTGAGGACTTCCTTTTCTCTTAATTTGTAGAGCATGCTGGGAAGTGTCATCACTGCCAGAGATCGCTGGCTAAAGCATGGAGGCCTTATTCTTCCTTCAAATGCAACTGTAAATTTTCTTCCTGCTTGGCAAGTTGTCATATACCACAGTATTATGTGGATTTATAAGTCTTTCTGCTTCCATTTACATTACGTAACTAGGTTAAATGTTCCTGCTTGGCAAGTTGTCATATACCACAGTATTATGTGGATTTATAAGTCTTTTCTGCTTCCATTTACATTATGTAACTAGGTTAAATGTTCAGCAGAATCCCACTTGGGAAGTCTACGGTTTCTTACTTGTCAATCAAGTACTTAGGTGTTTTGTAATGCTGATTTCTTCTGAATACTGCCTGCAGTTGTACATGGCACCTGTCACACATCCAGACAGATACCGTGAAAGCATTGAGTTTTGGCGAAATGTTTATGGAATTGATAGTGAGTATCGTGTTCATATGAAACTCTTTAAGAAGCCACATTTCTGGATGAGAACTTGGGATGGTATTTGGAAATTTAGTGTCTGTTTTTGGTCGCAGTGTCTGCCATGTTGCCCTTAGCAAAACAGTGTGCATTTGAAGAGCCATCTGTGGAAACAATATCAGGTGAAAATGTATTGACATGGCCACATGTGGTGAGTCTCCTCACTTTCTTTATTGTTCAGTTAACTTCTTTGTAAGCCTTTTAATGATTCATTGTACATCATTTAAAAAAAAAAAGAAAAAAACTTCCTCTTGATTTGTGGCTTGTTAACCACATTTGTGACATGTAAATGCTCAAGCTGCCTACTTCGTGATGCACTCCAATTGAACACGTGTGTCCATTTGGTAGCATGTTGGGAAGTGGGTGAGTGCCTGAGCATGTCCGTACACTGTGCTCATGTGAGAGATAGAATCTGCAAAACCTACAGTGGCTCAAACTTTGTTGAAAGTTTTAGATTTGTTGTCCCTTTAAATCTAATGCTTGGATGAAAGCAATTTTAAGAGGTGATGACTGATGAACACATGGTCCAAATGATATTTCTTTTCATTTGGACTTATTTTTATTTCGACAGAGAGCATGCTTGCATAAACATTGCCTTTCTGTTGAGCATGCTTTGCAAGGGCTTTAAAATTCATGAGGCCCTCCTCTGAGAAAATTTGAGGCCTATATTCATACTTGCACACATTTGCTATGTTGTGTATTTGGAAGGAGGATAAAGAGACTAAAATATTATGATAAATAGGTTTTGTACTCTATATGAATAATGTGACGAGCAATCTCAATGGATATGTTTTGGTTCATTGGTTATGAAGTTTATTGGTCCACCACATGCCTTATTTTATTCAATGAATAATGCTTATATTAATATATGGACCTTGTTATCTGATACAAATCCTCTCTTGTGCCCCTATTGGTCTGAGATGTCTGTGAATGGGTTTTGAGATTCTTTTGCTATAGCTGCTCTGATTGTATCTTGAGCAACATTCTTATATCTTGTTTGGATGCATGCACACTCTTGTGAAAGCTACTCCATTCAGAGATTTGAGATTTAGTGTTGGTTACAGTTTAAGCATGTGGATTGCTATACGATAACAATTGATGAACTAGAATCTGTCACAACGACATACAAATTCAGGTCAATGATGAGAGGTATGCTCCCTTTCTTCTAGTAATTTTAAAATCCTTGTCTTTGAACATGGAACTTTCTTGCTCTGGTTTAGTGTTAATCAATCATAAGTTTAGGCTATTGAAATCTGGCATGCTGAATAAAAAACATTCATGTACCTTCTCAAATGCATATATATCATCTTGTTTTCCAGCCTAAAAATTCCGTGTCCATTCTTTTCTGTTTTGCTGATTACTAAAAGTGTGGTTTGAATGTTATTCTAGCTCCATTTCATGGGTTTGCGTTCTGGTTCGATGTTGAATTTGGTGGGCCTGCAGCTTCTCTGATCAATCCTCGAGCACCAGCCTTACCAACTGCATCATCAAACAATTCTCCAATGGATGGTAGTCAGAGGAAGAAAAGGACAAATCCAAATGAGGCACTTGTGCTATCCACTGCACCCGAGGACCCTCCAACACATTGGCAACAGGTATTGTGTATTCCTGTCCTCGTCATTAATGTGCATTATCTGCTTTTGTTTGGTTGGCCCCATAAGCAGAAGAAGCAAACATTTCCAACTGCTACACCAGCATAATAAAACTTGTGTTGATTATTGTGACCTTAATAGTTAATTCCAGCAGTTGCCTTGGTCGGTGTTGTTTGCCAGAAATTTGTTTTCTAATCACTTTTATGGCTGACGTGTGCAAAGGTATACAGAAACTGATTTGTACAGAATCTGCTGAATCTTTTTTTTTTTTGACACGGGGAATTTGCATAGGAGGCATATGCTGGGCAGTTAAGAACTTTGCAGTGATCAATGAACATAATTCTTGTTCAGTCCAAAAACAGTATACTGTGTCTACTTGGTGAAAAAGTAGAAATGTGCACTAATATGATATTATCCTTGTGATTACTAAAAGTAGCTATCTTCAGTGGAATTAAGTGTTAGTGAAGTTTTATTGAGTGAAGTGGTGATTTCATATTCATTAAGTTACAAAATTTAAAAGAGGTCATTTTTTTTTTCAAAAAAGTTTTCTTTCATGTTGCATCTGTACTTGTCCTGGTGAGCTTTTTGGCTGATTTTTTGTTTTGTTTTGTTTCCTTTCCCTTTTCCAGACTTTGATATACTTCTACGACCCAGTAGATGTGGAGCAAGATCAACTCATTGAAGGCTCAGCAACACTAACACAAAGCAAAGAAAACCGCCGATTCATGAATATTAACCTTCGATACTCGTGAGTCAGCAGTCATTTAAGCTAATAGATTCCATCATCAAAGTAGAATCAGATCACATCTATTTATATATTTCTGCCTATTGATCATTTGCTTTGATCATTGTTCATACAGTTCTGGCGGGCGGTCCTTTGTAAAAGAGTCAGTGATGAGGTGATTTTCTTAATAGTGTTTACAGGTTTGATGAGTCCCAATATTTCATTCCTGGGTAAGATAATTCCAAGCCTTCCGAGTTAGTGCGTGGCACAACTTAAAGCTCTCGTCTGCAAAACCTAGCAGACTTTCTTCTTCAAAGGGAGCTCCTCAATTGACTATGCAGATTCATGAATTTTCAAGAATTTCTACCTTCAGGACATGGAGATCAAACTTACTGTAAACACAACTATAGGTGAGCTGATTTACAAAAATTCATTTTAGACTGTACTTGGGATGCGGTATGTGTAAGAAGAGCAGGCGATGTCGTTGTATTTTTACCTATTTTAAGTTTACATATGCAATTTTTCCGAGCTAAAAAATCTCACAGAGCTCCCGCAAGTACCACACCACGTACAAACACAAACAACGTGCAATACAACTACTTTCACAGCATTATTCCGAGCTAAAAATATGAAAAACAAATAGACTAGGGTTTGGAGGCGCAATTAGGAAGACATACAGGCTGAGCCGGCAGCACCTTAAGCTGTTGAATAAGATTTTAAAATATGATTTGTATTATTTTCTTAGTAGTAAATTTCACAGCTAGCATGACCATCCATTGATTATTTCGCACTTTACACCAAACCCCACACCTTTCTTCTTGATAGCAGCATCTGTGTTGATTTTTACTTTCCCTGCTGTAGGAGCTGTCTTGAGAGTATGAATACCATCAGTCACCATAATCGAACTAGATGGCTGTTTATAGTTTTCCATCTGACAATCAAGAAGGAAATTTAGGGATGGGGAGATGGGAGTTTCCTACCACGTTGTTGAAAAATAGTTCATTTCTAGACCTCCACAGAGCCCATAGTATTAACACAGAATTGCTCTAATATATCCTTATCAACTGACTTCTGCAGACCTATTACCCATGACTTGTATATCATCACAACGTAGAGATGCAGGGGACAGAACAAGATGCTTCCAACCACAATCCTCGAGCACATGTATATTATCCTCGCAGCCACATCTGACACAGGATACATCATCAATCCGCACTCGTTTAGCAAGGTTTGATCTTGTAGTTAGGGCTTCTTTATAAGCACGCCACACAAAATTGATAAACCTTCGGAGGAATACTGAGTTTCTAAAAGGTCTTCCACCGGTCCTCTCCATCTCGTCACTGGAAGCACGCACCTGGTATCCACTCTTGGCACCATTTTCCATCCCTAGAATAATGCCATATCAACTTATCCTCAGGAAGCTTCCAACTAATAGGAATGTCTGATCTGTTCCAGTTCAAAGGGGTAGATAGTCCAATTGAGGAGTCCAACATTCTATGAGCGACTATCAGTATCCATTAGCTGATGAACAGTGGCATTTGCATCAGGGTTCATAAATGGAGACCACACTCAAAAACCATGATGTGGCAGTAGCCACTTGTCTTTCAAGATTCTACCACCACCATCCACCTGGTTCTATCCTCCAAAAGCTCACGGCTCTCCACTATACGACGCCATGTATAACTAGGATTATAGCCCTAAACAACATGCCAAAAATTTGACAGAGGAAAATACCTTGCATTAAGAATTCTAGCCAACAAAGAATCAGGAAACTTAAGCAGCCTCCAACCCTGTTTGGATAAAGGAGCTTTACTGAAGCAACATCAACTTTCTAAAACCCAAACCTCCTTCTAACTTGTTTCTGCATATTTTGTCCCAAGCCGTCAAGCAGATCTTTCTCTCGTGATCCTCATATTCTGCACATAGTAGGAAGAGGTATGTAGAAAGCGGGCCCCCCTTCTTCAGTCCTCTCTCAGGATAAAGATTCTTCCCGGAAATTCCATTAATGAGAATATAGTATGAAGCTGTGGTCACACCTCGCATTACTAGATCGACCCAATTGTGATTGAATCCCATCTTCAATATAAGACCCCGCAGAAAAGACCATTCAACCTTGTCACATGCTTTACACTTGTCCAGTTTCAGACTCGTAAATCCTTGACGGCCTCTGCTCCTTCTCATTCTGTGAAAAGACTTAAAATCTATCAAAGAATTATCAGTAATCAACCGACTAGGAACAAAAAGCTTTGAGTTTCATGAATTATCTCCGGCAAAATTAATTTCAATCTATTAGCTGTCATCTTTGCAATCAGTTTAAAAACTAGGTTACTCAAGCTACTTGGTCGAAATTGAGCGCGTGATTCTTGGTTATTAACCTTCGGAACCAAACAAATAGGAGCATAGTTAATAGCAGTAGGATCCTCTCCATTATTAAGAATACTCAAAGCATAATCACAAACCTCAGACCCCACCGCAATCCGTTGAGATGCCTTTCCATAAAAGTAAGGTGTGTTCTTGTCTCCTTCCTTCATCCATGAAGACCCAGACCGTTGTGCCCACATAATTTCCTCCTTTTTAAGTAATCATCCATCTCTTCTTACAGATCTGTCAGTGCTTTAAGAGTCTCGTCCGGGGGAGGCAAATCCTGTAGCCTATCAAGTTCTTTCCTGTACTCCTTCAGAGCCCTGGCCATATGGCCCAACGTATTTCCAACTCCATTGTTGCAGTTCATTCCCACATGCTTCTATTCTATCAGCAAAGGAAAAATTCTGCCAATCCAAAGACAGATTCAACCGTACTCTCTGAATTGTTTATGAACAAGCTGGGTCACGCAGCCACGTCACCTAAAAAAAAAAGGGCGCTTCCTGCCATTTTCATTAGAGCCAATAATTTTTAGGTTCAAATGAATAAGACAATGTTACGAGGAAGGTGTGTAAGAGAGGCACCAGGAAACAAATTCCTCCGGAAATTCACAACACATCCGATTATTTATCCATGTATATTAGTTACCAAAGAAACCAATATCCTGAAGACTACAATCATTCAAAGCTTGATTGAATGTTTGCATGAGTGCAAAATCTCTTGGCGAACCACCCTGCTTCGTATGGGAGTTAAGAACTTCATTAAATTCACCAATACAACACCATGAGAGATCATTCCAAGGCTTCAAATCTCGTAATAACTTCCAAGTTCCTTCCTTCTCTGAAATCTCTGGTCAGCCAGACACTATTGCAAACCTCCACTTGTGATCTGATAATGAATCACGGTAGATCTCAGTATCAATGTAGTGTACAGATAGTAAAGCCAACCCACTATTTCTCCCATTGCCTTCCCTCTCACAATCTACAACCAAGCAACTTTTGAGCCCCGTACGTTCATTAACCTTCTGAAATTCATGTTTTTTTTTTTTAAGTCCAGTTTCCATCAGGAAAACTAGATTGGGAGCTTCAAGCTGGATAAACTCGTGTAATCTGTTAACTGCTTGAAGGTTACCAGGCCCTCGCAGTTCCAAACCAAAGTTATCATAGCTCTAGGCCTCTCTTCCACTAGAACGAATCAACTTCAGTTATAATTATATAATCTCTCATTCGTTTCTATCGGAAAGGCTCCATCCCCATGACTGCTATCTTTACCAACTCACCCTTACGCTTCCCCATATTAAAACTCGCCCCACCAATACCACCGGCCCCATGTTAAAACTCCCTCCTCACCGTCTGTCTATTTTCCTTCAGTTCTCTGTTGACGCTTACAAGTTTTAGAAGAGTAAACAAGACTCTTTTTTTTTTTTTTTCTCAGGGTTTTTAGCATGCGGTAGTTTGAATAGGGTGTGTTTAGGTTGCAGGCTGGGTTTGATAAAGAGATTCTTCTCCAACTGCTATGCTTCTCCAGGGCGGGCGCCACACATTCTTGATTGTGTTCGTACGTAAATGCTTGAGCACTAAAAGGACGGTCCCTAACCAGCCTTGCAACCAAACGCCATGTTGGAGGTATCCATTGATTCGCATCAATGCCATCACAATCTCTTCCTCCTCCATTATTTACTCCCTCTTGTCTACACCATCTGAACTAGTAGCCATTTATAGTGAAAAGAAGACGAGTTGCCTTTATTTATTGAAAGGGAGATTCTCACACTGAAAAATAATTTATTTATCCTCTGTCTATCTTACACGTTGACAAAGGTTAAATCGCTCTTTCATACCTTTTTAAAAGCACCCCTTTATACTTCGAACTTATATTTATTAAACAAGAGAATTGAATTTATATTTATCAAATAAACATGTTTTGATTTTTGACAGTTAAATTAATTGGTTTAATTTTCAAACCATATAAAATAGTTTTAAATGAACTTAAAGTAAGCATTGTGGGTAGTTGAATTATCTTTCAAATTAGTTAGGATAAATATATAACTCTTAAAAATAATCATTACTGACAAATCTTGACTCACACATTATATTATTATTATTATTATTATGTATACTTGTTATTTTAATAGTTCTTTTCAATTATATTATATGTAACATAGATATAAATCATAAATACATACATAAACAAATAAAAATTGCATAGATTATTTTTGAAATCGTCACTATTTCTCCGATTCGTTGGAGTAAAATATAATGCAAGACAATAGCAAAAAATAATAATAATTAATTATAATTCATAAATTTTGATGTAATTTAATTATTTTTAATTTTAATATTTTATATTTCTTATTAATTTACATCTAAACATTTTTAGAATTCTAATATTTAATAAAATAAGGTTTTACAAGTTCGTCTTAATGAAATCTATTTGGAATTGGCAAGAACAAGATCCATCTTCTAAACTACTAATAAAAGGATCTCATAATTAACCATGAACAAAGTGAATGTTAATTACACCATCTCGAAAGTATTCAGTCATCAAGTATTTCTATAATTTTTTGTTAACATTTCCCCCCCCTTAATTAGGCTCTTCTTTATGGGAATCAAATAAAACCACCAAAATTCAAAATTCTATACAGTACGGGTTTTGATAGCAAAAAACAAAAAAAATATAGCTCCAGCAAGGAAAAAAAAACCTAAAATATAGGAAACTAAGAATTTTTTTTTTTTCTGAAGAAAACAAAGGTGGGAATTAGTATTAAAAAAAATATATATTTTTTCTGAAGAAAGGTGGGAATGATTGTCTGAAGAAAACAAACGAGAATATTTTTTCGGAATTAAATATCTTCAACTTATCAAAAACAAAATATCAATTAATATTATCCACTTGCGGAGAAAAAAATTCGAAGTTGTGGCTTCTCTCCACCCTGCTCAAACTCAAAGCCAGCCATGGAGAATTGTTGCAGCTTCATGAAATTGGACTTAGCATCTTCTATAACCAAACCCGCTCTATTCAAAACCACCAACACCTTCTTCTCCTCTTTAAATGATGAAAAACTACCCTCCACAACTCTCAAAACCCCCCTTTCGGTGTCACCCCACAGACATAAAACAGCAGCCACTCAAATCTTTAAAACCAGTAAGTACCCATGTCTTTAGTTGTCAATTCGAGAAGAAATGCCCATTCAAAATCTTAACTTGGAGTTAGATTTTTAATATTTCTTATTTATCTTTTGTGTCAGGTTTGAGAGCAAATAGTAGCATAGCAAATGCTGAAGTGCCTGTGGAAGTGGAAGTTGCAGAAGGGTACAGTATGACCCGATTTTGTGATAAGGTAATTGATGTGTTTTTGAATGAGAAGCCTAGGGTTAAGGAATGGAGAAAGTATTTGGTGTTCAGGGAAGAGTGGAATAAGTACAAGGAAAGTTTCTACACTAGGTGCAAAACAAGAGCAGATAGAGAGACTGATCCAACTATGAAGCAAAGGTTAATTTCACTTGCCTCTAAAGTTAACAAGGTAAAATAATGATGCATCTATCATTTTTACCTCTTCTCCCTGTTACTTGGAAAAATTTAGTAAAACAAAGGAAATTGATGTGTTATTATTTATGTTGTTCTTGATTTGTTTCCCGGGATTGTTGTTTCCTACTTGGTGTGTTTTGATAATAAAATATTCTGAATCTTAGGGGAAAAAGAAGATTTTTATGTTTTTGTGTCTTAAAAAGAGAAATATGCAATTGGGAAACCTGGTTTTGCTTCTGTTTCTATCTGATTTCTTTTAAATGAGTGCATAAAAGGTTAAGAGTTGGATAAATGTATATATTATATACTCCTTTGGGTTTAGAGACTCTTTGGATTGTGGTGTACTAACGAATAAACATTGCAGATTGATAAAGATATGGAAAAACATGATAAACTTCTCAAGGAGATTCAAGAAAACCCAACTGACCTCAATGCAATTGTTGCAAAACGGCGCAAGGATTTTACTGGGGACTTCTTTCGTTACCTTGCTCTTCTTTCAGAAACTTATGACACCTTGGAGGACCGTGATGGTAATCACAAGAGCACTTGGGATGTGTATTATTTTGATGGATTGTGCACATTTTTTTACTCTAAATTGAATGGTTCATGAGAACCCCTTTTTTGCTAGGATCGTTTGATCATATGCTAACAGAACTCTTCTATATGCACATAAATACTGAAATGTTGGTCATTTTGAGGATGCTATTGTTGGCCTATATGTTTTTAGAGTAAATAGAGATGTCGTTATTTACCAGAGAATGAGGCCTAGCTTGAATTTGTTTTGAATGTAATCACAAATTAATGCAACGAGTTAGAATAGTAACCAAAATAATCTGAACTATATCCGCCTATATCACTCTGTTATACTAAAGTCATTCAGAATAATTCCAATCTGACTGCCTTACTTGTCCTGTTGCTGTGAGAATGATTAAAAAATAAAGTGAATGCATCATGCTTTTATTTTTTGTTTTATGTTTTCTAATATAATTTTTTTTTTTCATGAATTGAGAGAATGGATTAATTAATGAAATGACATATCCTGGAGTTGTTCAGAGATGCAAAACCAAATAACTAAGAATTTTGGATGTTCCAAAGTAAAGAGTACATAGAATGATAGAACATTTTGTCCAAAAGGTAAAGGTTATAGCACCTTGACAAGCATAATAATGGGCTTATAATATGTGAACCAGAGTGGAAATCATGCGTCAATTCCTGCCAAGATTTGTTTGAGGTCTTATGATTAGAATAATGAGCTCATGTTTCTTGCTTGAAGTCAACCATCTAACGTTATTGTCTGGTGGTTTGAACAGGAGTAGCTAGGCTAGTGGCTAGGTGCATGTCTGCTGTCAGTGCTTTTGATAATACATTGGAGAGTTTGGAGACATTAGATGCTGCCCAGGCCAAATTTGATGATATCCTTAACTCTTCTTCAGTGGATGCAGCATGTGAAAAGATCAAAAGCCTAGCCAAGGCAAAGGAACTTGACTCTTCCTTGATCCTATTAATAAATAGTGCTTGGGCGGCAGCAAAAGAATCCACTAGTGTGAAAAATGAGGTAAAATCTTTGTGAATCTTGTATTGAGGATCTTTTACGTAACTACTTAGAATTGTATATTTCCAGAATAAGATGGATAAGAAACTGAACTAATTAAATCATGTTTGTATTTTTTATTTGATGATGAAGGTATCTGGGCAATTGGGCTCGACTAATTCTCTGGATACATGCAAACTGGTCTATCCACATGTACCTGGTAAATCATGGACCAAAGTCCACTGGCATGATATAAAAATGGAATTGTCACCTGGCAGTGGTGGGAAGCAAACCTAAGACGTGTGCCTAATCCACACAACCCAAGCAAGCCCTAACCAATAGCCAACCCTATAGGGTTAATCCTGTTTGCAATTTCAGTATCTTCAAACAATATTTTCTCTTTTTGTGGCCTCTACTGAGTGTTATGCTTGCGTGCTAACTATCATGGATTATTATGTGTAGTCTAGAACTATTGAAGCATTAAATGACACAGAATAAGAGTGCTGCATTTCCGTGACTTGCCAAAATGAGTTCAGTTTAGGAAATCTGGAATTCATGAAGAATCTGTGCTGAACCAATGCTAAATTCAGATAATATCCTAGGTTTTGAAATGAAAATAAATTTTGCACATCCTATTGATGATCTGATTGCTCGACTCTTTCTCTAGTGATGCATTCTAAACCTTAAATAATGAAGTGTCAGTTTTCCTGCAAGCTCCTTTTGTTATTCACTTCTTGAGAACTGGCTGACACAAACACTTATGTGCTACAATAGCCACTGTCGGCTTAATGCCTTGGACTCTGATTTCAGGTGAAGGATATAATGTATAGTTTATACAAAGCCATGAAGAGCAGTCTTAGGAGCATTGCCCCAAAAGAAATAAAGCTCCTCAAGCACTTGCTGAACATCGCAGATCCTGAAGAGCGATTCTCAGCATTGGCAATAGCATTCTCTCCAGGTGATGACCATGAAGCCAAGGATCCTTATGCTTTGTACACGTAAGAGCTTCATATTCTCTTGTGATCCAAGAGATTCAGGTATTGGTTTAATGTATAACATCCTTTAACACCTCTTCGTTGCTGGGTAGGACTCCCAAGGAGCTGCACAAATGGATTAAGATAATGCTCGATGCATACCATCTCAATAAGGAGGACACTGACATCAAGGAAGCCAAGCAGATGTCTCAGCCCGTAATTATACAAAGGCTGTTCATTCTAAAAGAAACCATTGAAGAAGAATACTTGGAAAAGACAACATTTCAGACGCAACCAGAAGGGGACACTAAACCAGAGGACTAGTGACGTACAGTCCAGTTTTATCAACACCTCTAGCATATTCTTTCTACATTGTGACAAATTTAGAGCTTCCAAGATGAAGCCTCGAGCTGCAAATTGTGAGGCTAATTTTCTGCTTCTGTTCTGTACTGGAGCTGCTGGGAGAACTGAGAAGAGACTCTGTGTGTAGCTCCCTGCAGTGTGAGAGGATTATATGACTTGACAGTATTATTCTTCTCTTTTTGGGACTGACGACCTGTTTCCTTTTGATAAATTTGTTTATTTAAAATGTTAAGTACATTTATTTTGGCGAAAAGAAAAGAAAAGGAGGATTTTCAAATCTTTTGTCGATGGTTAAATATGACCAAGATTGTTCCAATAAATGTTTGTCATGTGTCCACCACAAGAATTAGTGGAACACCACTACACACACAAGCTTCTGATATGTTTCCAGTGAGAATAATTGGACAGAAACCTATGTTTAGTAATGAAAGGATACTATCAAGATTCCCACTTCTATTTCAGGGACTATCGGCCTTGAATTATTTAAGAATGATCTATGCTAGGACCAGAATTTAAAGGGGGTGTCACATTTCACAAATAACTAGTATACGATAAAAGAAATTGACTTGGATGCTTTCTTGAGTGAATATTACTCTCCAATATAAATGCAGATTTCACTCTAGCTTCATCACAAGATTGCTTCTCAAACAAAAATGCAAGGCACGATCACAAGAATTGTGGAAATGACCATTCTTGTCGCTGTGTAAAGATTGAGAAGCGTGATTGATACTATGTAGTTTGGATTCCTTACAAGTACAAATCGAAAACGAACAAGAAAAGGAGCTTACGAGGTGCATGCCCATGGAGATGAAGAGAATGGCGGGGAGAAAGAAAGAAAACTTGTATTTTTTTTTAACATGGTATTAACGGTGTATTGTTAGGTTATTTTAGAAATCAAATATATAAATTTACACCTTTTGGCAACTTATCTACTCATTGGAGTTATTGATTTATATTAATCTATCAAATAAACAATACAAATAAAAAAAAAAAACTTTTCTCTACTTAACTCACTTTTATTCAAGCTCTTTCTATCTTCTTCTTTTTATACTCTCTACACACGCAACTCTTCACTGAGTACATATATACACACTAAGTTGAGAACAAAAGTTATAAATCATGCTATGATTTATGTCTTAAATTAAGTCTTCATTATGTGCTAAATGGAAGATTAGTTATTCCTACTTGTATATGGTGGAGGTGAGACATTGTTTGTCTCCACTTTGCTAACAATCTCTCCCTTAGAGATAAACAATGAAATCATTTTTTATTTTGCTAATAATCTTTCACTTGGAGACAAACAATGAAATTATCTTTTATTCTTGAAGACCAAATAAAATTTTACATAATTTTAGTTTATCAAGTGTAACTCGTTTGGTTAACATGTCAACTGGATTCTTACTTTCACATACCTTTTTTAGCATTAGTTGTTTATCATCTAACAATTACCAGATGAAGTGGTATTTGATATGAATATACTTAGTTCTAGAGTGAAATGCTGGATTCTTAGCAAGAAAGATTGCACTCTGACTATTGTTATATAAAGTATCATTTCCATTCATCTTGCCTAATTCTTTCAAGAAATTCTGTAATCATACTATCTCTTTTATAAATTCTAAGACTGGAACATAATCAGCTTCTGTTGTTGAAAGAGTGACAATCTTTCACAACGTGAAAGTTTAGAAAACAATAGTGTTGCCTACAGTATATACATATCTTGTAATGCTCTTTCTATTATCAACATCTCCTATTAGATTAGCGTCTACAAAACCTTCAAGTTTCAAATTACCAGCTGTGAAAGTAAGACAAGTCTTCAAGGAATCTTTTAAGTATCTCATGATCCATTTTACCGCCTTCTAATACTGCTTTCCAAGATTGCTCATATATCGGCTTACAACTCTCACTACATAGACAATGTCTGGTCTGGTATAGACCATAGCATACATCAAAAAGCCAATAGCTGAGGCATATGAAATTTTATCCATATATCCATATTCTAGCTGAGTTTTTAGCGATTGGTCTTTATTGAGCTTGAAATGATTCCCTAAAGGTGTATTTACTGGTTTAGCATTATCCATATTAAACCTGCTGAGAACCTTCTTAACGTACTCTGTTATGAAAGCTTTAATATGCCTTTGTCTTTATCTCTAATGATTCTCATACCAAGTATTTGTTTAGCAGCTCTCAAATCTTTCATTTCAAATTGTTTTAACAACCACTGTTTCAACTTGTTAATCTCTTCAATACTGGATCCTATAATCAACATATTATCTACATATAATAATAGAGTAATGTAAAAGTTGTCAAAATATTTAACATAACAACAATGATCAATTTGATATCTTATGTATCTTAAACTGCACATGAAGTTGTCAAACTTTTTATATCACTGTTTTGGAGCTTGCTTCAAACTGTATAGCCTTTTCTTTAGCTTGCAGACTTTGTTCTCCTTTTCTTGTATTGCAAACCCCTCTGGTTGTTACATATAAATGTCTTCCTCTAAGTCATCAAGAAAAAATGCTATTTTTTTAATATAATTTTTTTGCAGCTGCTATCTCCAGAACAACTTTGATTGTTATGAGCTATACAACTAGAGAAAATATTTAAGAGTAATCAATCCTTTTCTTTTATTGAAACCCTTTTATAAAAAGTCTTGCCTTAAACTGTTTGCTTCCATCATGCTCAATCTTTACTTTGTAAACCCACTTGTTTTGCAATGTTTTCTTTCCTTTAGGTAGTGTGCTTAACTTTCAGGTCTTGTTTTTCAATAAAGAATTCATCTCATTCTTCATTGGTAACTCCAACTTGCTTGAGTTTTCATCTTGTAATGATTCTTTATAAGTTTGCAGTTCACTATCATTTATTAGCAAAATATAATTTAGTAAAAGTATGAACCATTGTGAGGCTTTACAATCATTAAAGACTTGCAAACATAAACATTGGGTTTACTTGGCTCTGTATCTTCCTGTGTAGTAGTTGGTACAAATATGCTTGAATCTTTTTATAAAGACTCTTGATCTTTGTTCTACTTAGTAACATCATGAAGCCCTTCTAATCTTATGAATTCAAATTTTTATTGACTTGTATCTGAATTAGCCATATCTATTTTTACACTTGATTTATCTTTGTACAAAACTTTCTTATTGAAAATCACATTCCTACTTCTAATAATATTTTTATTATTATTATCCTAGAGCTAAAATCCAAATTCTTCATCTTTATAACCAACAAAGAAACATTTTTTGGATTTGGCATCTAGTTTGTTACGAGCATTAGAATCTATACAAATATATAAAACACACCAAAAGACCTTTAGGTGAGAGAGTTGTACTTCTTTTCCACTCCATACTTTCTCGGGCAATCTGAACTCTAAAAGGACTGATAATTCATAGTTGATCAAGTAAACTGCAATATGAACCGCGTCAGCCCAAAATGTTTGAGGTAATCCTAAATGCAACCTCATGTTTTTAGCTAATTCATTGATGGTCCTATTCATCCATTCAACAATTATATTTTGTTATGGTATGCTTGAAACGGTCTTTTCCATTCTTATATTATTGACAACACAATAATTTTTAAAACCTTTATCAATATATTCTTCTCTATTATAAAATCTCAAGCATTTCAGCTTCAAACATGATTCAATCTCAACCATAACCTTCCATTTCTTGAATGTTTCAAACACATTAGATTTATTTTTCATAAAATAGACCTATACCTTCCTACTGAAATTATCAATAAAAGTCACATAATATAGAGAACCTCCAAGAGATGCCACTAGAGAAGGTCCCTATAAATATATGTATATCAATTCTAGCTTTCTTGGTCTTAAGGTCTTGCTAATCTTTAAGAAACTGAACTTCTTCTATTTTTCAAGAATACAACTTTCATAAATGTCTAGATCAATATTTTTTTTAACTCAAATAGCTCTCCCTTTGATTGAAGTATCTTCATCTTTTTTTGACTCATATGGCTGAATCTACAGTACCATAATTGTTCTTGATTTTCTGCCTCAGTAGAGATAATAATGCCTGAAAATCTTGTGATCATATACAAGGTACTGGTTTTCTTTCCACAAGTTAAAACAATTGCTCCTTTTGATATTTTCCATAAACCTCTAGAAAAAAAAAGGATTAAATAACCATTATCTTCAAGTTTTCCAACAGAGATTAGTTTTTTCTTTAATCTAAGAACATGTCTTACATTTTATAAGTTCTATATAGATCTATTCATTGTCTTAGTTTGCACATCTCCTATGCTCATGATATTCATTGGTTGTCCATCAGCCAAGTAGATTACAACGTGATCACCAACGACATAGTTTTGCATCATTTTATAGTGTAATGTATAGTGAAATAAAGCACCATAATCAAGAATTCAATCATTAATTGGACTTTGTACAACAAGAATCAGAGCATCTTGTACCTTATTTGTGGTAACATTCGCAGAGTCAGCTTCAGGTTTTTATGGTTTTGTGCAACTCGTCATATAATGACCAAGTTAGTTATAATTTCAACATTCAACCTATTTTCTGGATTCATAATTGCTTTTACTTTTATATCTTAATTTTGATATGCCTCTGGATAAGCCTCTATTTTGTCTCCTATTTCGAGTGTTAATGTTAAGAGCTAAACCTGAACTTGAACTTTTACCTAAGTCTTTTATTCGTACTTCTTTAGCCAAAATCAAATCTCAAATATCATTATATTTTAGTTTAGATTTTCCTACTAAATTACCCACGGCTATTCTCATACCTTCCCAACTATTTGGAAGTGAAACTAGCACAATGAGTACATAAATCTCATCATCATACTCAATCTCAACAAATGACGATTGATTTGTGATGGTATTGAAGTTGTTGAGATGTTGTATAACAGAGATGTTTTATGTCATCTTCAAGTTGAACAACTTCTTCATTAAATGCACTTTATTATTTGATAAGGACATCTCGTACATCCCAAACAAGGATTTCATTAATCTTACAATGAATTTTTCTTTTATAACATTGTGACCAACTTTTTTAATAAGAATAGCTGGATAATGCCCAAAACATGTCTATCAAAAATTATCCAATTTTCTTCTTGTATATTCTTTGGTTTGCTCCCCAACAAAAAAAAATAAAGTTTCTATCTATATAGATAGTTTTCAATTTATATTTTTTTAATATCTCAAATCTATCCCATCAAATTTTTCAATTCCAACAGCTTTTATTTCATCTGCCATTTTTACTAACTTTAAAGTTAGAATTTGCTTTTATTTCATCAAATTTTCCTTACATAAAAATATCAATACAAAAAATCTCATCAAAATATTTTAATATCTATAAAACCCTAATAGCATATTTTCATATCAAATAAACCTAAAATTTAACACCAATTCATTTTGATATAAAAGTTTATGTTTAGTCTTATAGATTCATAAAAGTTTCATTTATTTAGATAGAAATTATTTTATAGGGTTTTATATTTAATATTATTTTTTAAATCATATTGATCTTTATAATATTTACATTATATTATATTTATGCTCTTTTCCCTTTAATTTGTAGCTATTGTAATAAATATATACATATCAAATTAAACATAAAATGAAATGTTTGTGCACACTTATTAAACATGTTAATTTGAATTTGATAGGATTTAAAAGAAATACTTGATTAGAAAAAAAATTAAACATTTATACATTTAAATGGAAAAAATAAAAGCAAGTATACTCAAACAAAAAGAATCAAAAAGTTTGTACACCTTTTTTGATTTCACTATTGTTATCATGCGTGGATATTTATAATCAATAGAGTTTTCAAAAATATTGATGATTAATAGTATGTACATGGATTTTGTTTCTTCATATCTATTATAAACAATTTTGGTTGTGTATTGTGTGAAGTGTATTTGACTCCTTTTATATTTTACTATACACAGCTCTAATATAATAATTATTTTGTCATTCTTATAAAAAATTTAATGTCTTTAGCCTAGGGTTATTCTAGTATTTTCATGAATTAGTTATTATTGATTTGTTTAGGAGTATTTATGTTAATTCAATATTTTTTAACAATAAAATACCGCATAAGCAAAAAAAAAGGAAAAAAAAAAGCATTCTCAAGGATAGTACATATGTTTAGACCAATTCAACTTCATGTTTAAGAGAGGTATTTGTTCAGTCAAAGCTTTTTTTGTATGTAAAGGTCGGACCATCTAATGCTAAAAAAGATAGATATTTAAGTATTTTTATTTTTTATACATAATTGAATTACATATATTATTCATTGTAAATTTGGTTAAGGATGATAGCACAAATTCTTTTTTTTAAATAATAATTTCTTAATTAAGAAATTATTAACACTTGTAGAGTAAATGTCAATATGTTTATTGGGGGGGTTGGTGGTTTTTGATAATCAAAAAATTTCTTCCACCATGTATTCCACCTATGGTCGATGTATTGTCAGTGATTTTTTGTTTTTTTTCTTTCATTTCTCTCTTCTACTCTGGTAAATATATTATGATTCTCATTGTTTTTTTTTTTAAGTTCAGACCTTTTAGTTTTGTTTTTTATTTTTTATTTATTTTTTTATTGAAGTTTTATTTCTTTTTAATTTAATCATTGGTTTTTAATTTACATATATAAGGTATTTCACTTTTGTTCTTTTATTTTTAATTTTTAATTTTTTTGCAAATTTTTTATGTCTTTCAATTTTATCATTCAAATTAAGTTTATGAATTTTTTTCAATGATAATAATGATTTTAATTTGGTATTTTTTATATTGATTTCTTATTGTTTTTCTTAGCCATTTTGTCTAAGTTTTCATAGTTTTGAATTCTATCTTTCAAATCAAGTTCATGCTTTTTATTTTTTTCAATAATAATAACAACAACAACAATAGTAGTAGTAGTAATAATAGTGATCATGATAATACTAATAATAATGATGATGCTAAAAAGATATTAATAAGTGTGGTAGTGATAGTATGATAATGATGATTATAAAAATTATAATAAAAATAATAATATTATTATTGATGATAACAACATTAACAATAATAATTAAATTAGTAATAACGATGATTGTAACAATATTATTAATGATAGTACTGATAACAATAACAACAATAATAAAATTAGTGGTGATAATAATAGTAGTAATTGTTATCATGGTTGCGGTGATAACAATATTGTCACTAATAATAATGATAATAATAATATAGGAGAGAATAAGAAGAATAGTGATGTAAAAATAATAAATACAACTGCAATAATGACAATAGTAATAACAATAACATTAATACCAGCGATGACAATGATTGTTAAAATAGTAATAATATTAAAAAAAATTAGTATAACTACTAATAATGGTAATGTTAACAATAATTATGGTGGTAGTGGTAATGGTAATAATAATAATAACAATAATGATGATGATGATTATAGTGATAGTAGTAAAAAAAATAAAAAAATTATCATAATAATAATGATAATGATAATAGGAATGATATTACTTATTAATAGTAGTGATAGTGATTTTGAATATTATTTTTAAAATTGTTATTTAAAAAAAATTATGATTATAAATTTTTTACTTAATTTTATTCTTTAATATTTAATTTTATAAAAATTAAATTTTATAATTTTTTTATAGTGTAGTTGTTTCAAGTTTAATATCTCAAGTCAGATAATCTAAACCATAAATTTAATGAAATGTCTTGCATTGAGTTAGCTCTAATAAGGTTTTTTTTAATTTATTTTTTATTTGAAAATAGCAAAAACTGGTATATGCGTGCGTGCAGTTGCTTCCTTTGCGTGAATAAAATGAAGATATTGAGAACAACTCTTCCTAAATTTAAGCTACCCTTTTTCAATTTGCATGTCTTTTTTTCCTTTTTTTTTAAAAAAAAAATCAAAACATTTGACATTACATGTGCTGTTCAACAACGTTACTCTCTAGAAAGATTAACAATTTCATCCCGCCATGCTTCTCTAACAATGACCCCTTCAAATTTGCAACAAAGCATATAAAAGGATATAAATTGTAATATCTGAAAACTGGGGGATAAAATTGTTAGGAAGAATATATTACAGGCTTCTGAGTGTAGTTTAGCACCACTCAGCACCAACTTAAAAGCCCCTCTGCCCACACCCCCCCAGCACTCGCAGGCAGGGTTTAAGAAACCAGCAGCTCAACTTCCTTCTTCTTCTCTCTTTGTAACTTCATCCAAGCCAGGCTTTGTTTCTATAGTTAATACATCGAAGCTTCAGAAGAAAAAATCTCTGCATTTCGTTTTACTATGGCTTTCTGGGGTTAGTTTTTCCTTTTGAATGGAGTCCGTCCACCTATTTTTGGGGATGGTTTCTAGTATTTTCATCTCTCTTTTTTGGATTCTAATTTAAAAGGGAAAAAAAGAAGAAAGATTGATTGGTTTCTGAATGGTGGATTTATTTTTTGGGGGTTTTGGCAGGAATTGAAGTGAAACCCGGAAAGCCATTCATTCATGCACCGAATAATGGAAGAAGGCTCCACATTTCACAGGTACTTAAAAAAGATGCTCTCTTTTCTTTTCTTTTTCATGTTTTCTGAACTGGATTTTTTCTATATAGCTTAAATTTTGATGTTTTACAGAAGAGAGTGGATTTTGTTTCCTATATTTGATAGTTTCTTGTGTTGTTTATGGTTTCTCAGGCAACTTTAGGGACTGGTAGTTCAATGAAGAACAGTGTGGTTCAGTGTAATGTAGGAAATTCCAGTCCCGTATATCTTTGTTCTTTGTTTCCTGAAAAGACTGAGATATCCCAATTGCATCTGGAATTCGAGGAGACAGTTGAAGTTATTTTCTCAGTTATTGGTCCTCGCAGTGTTCATCTTACTGGTTACTATCTCGGTGGCCGCTGCGGTCAACATTTTCATCCAGACGATGAGACGTATCCTTTTGTTGGTCTACTGCTATATACTGCATAGACTTGAATTTAATTGAACAGTTTTTTTTTTATGTCTTAACTAATTTTGTTTCTTAAACTTGCTGTAATTGCTGGAAAAATTCAAAAGGAAAAAAAAGTGAGAGTAACATCTATCCCTTCCGTGTAAAAGTAGCTTCCTTTTTATGTTATTTTGTTGTATATTTTCCATCAACATATTATTTGTTTCTCCCTCATTTTATAATTTTTAGAGAATCTTATGGAGAAGATATTGCAGATACAGAGACAGAAAGGTCTGCAAATGGCAGCGATGAAGATGAATACGAGGATAGTTTCATTAATGATGATGAAGATCCAGAGATCATGTCACCTTCCACTGTTTATAGCAGCGAAGGTAACCTTTAAAAAAATGATGATGATGCACAATACTGCAAAGCATCAAATTAAAACAAAAGATTTTCTAAAAAAATTATGGAATTCTGACAAACATGAATTCCGAGTTAAGGTCAATCCAGTGGCCTCCCAGCCTTCTATTGTACATTTCCTTTCTTGTTTATGCATGTAAATGCTCCATGTGGTTGTATGCTGAGTACTTTTGGCATGCTATATAAAGTCATGGACTATTTGGTTTTGCTTTGAATTGAGTTGCATTGGGCTGCTATGAGCGTTCACGTCACTTATTTCAGTAAGAATAAACCACTATATTTCATGGAGTAGATGAAGTGTACTATCTTATAAATACTCTTAAACTTCAGACATGCTATCTATGTATGATTTAAATGATTCTTTCAGCTGTCTTCAATGATGCATGCATGTGCACACGTGCTTGCAAGGTTCTTGGCTGTTATGCTTATTGTTCAGTATTTTCTGTGATGTAGTTTCAAGGTAAAAACAGCAATAGATTACCAGGCTTGAGGGGAAAAAACCACCTAAATTAGGGTTTACAGAAAACCAGTTTTCTGAAATAGATAGCTAGAATGAAAATGCATATCTGTAATTTAGATTTAAGCTTACTTATACCTGTTTCACAGTAGAACCCTTAAGGCCATAAATTAAACTCCTAAGCATAATTATTATAACATTTGTGTTATTTTACATGCATCTAAAAAGGTATGTCTGTCTATTTCAAATTGTTATAATAAAACTGTTTCAAATACCTATGTCCTGATTTTGGGTTAAATTCTAGTTGATTTCTTTGTCTCAGGGGATTTTATTATGAATTTGTGTTTGATCTGGTTCCTTGTTTTTTGGGGCTGCATGTTTAGGACCTATCCTTATAACTTTGCCTATCATGAGTTTTGTTCATGCTAAAGTTCGAGGAATGATAGCTGGGGTGGTTTATGTTCATGTAGTGTAATTTACTGTATTGTATCGATTCAATTTATGATCTTCCCTAGAATTTGATTGCAGAGATCACTCAATCAAATGAGTTTATTATCACCTGTTGTTAATTTAAAAGTTTCTCATGTTCTTCCAGACATTCTGCTTCTGTATATTAGAATCCAGGGGTGTAGCTCTTATCTTGTCACTGTTATCAACTTACTTTTGATAGTGGCTTGCACTCTATTTTCCAATGAGGATGATGTTTAATCAATTTTATTCTCATGTTTTGTTGTTTTAAATATGCTGGTTTTACCATTAGTTGAAGAGATATTTGATAAGAAGAAACGTAAGAATGGTAAGGGCAGCCACAAACGCCTTAGGAAGAAATTCCAATTCATTGAATCTGATGATGAAGATAAGATGCCTATTTCCTTCCTCCATGAGAGAGAATCTGCTGTAAAAAGCATGGGATCAGAAGCAGTTGAAAAATGTGAGAAGGAAAAAGGTGAAGCAAGGGAGAAGAAGGTGAAAGATAATGGCAATTGGGTCACTGTATCAAAGGGGAATGCGGGAGCTAATTTAGGTGTGTCCAAAAGGTAAGGGTGCTGTGGAATCCCTAGTTGTAGCATTTTTCGTTTTATCTATAAAATTTACTTAGTTGTTAACTTGCTTGTAAGTCTTCCTATTAATCCATATGTTATGCTTGGTTTATGTACTCAAACAGGCAGATAGATGATCGCCATTCTTTCCTACCTTCATCTGATATGGGTTCTCGGAATGATGCGAAACCTAAGAAGAAGAGGGAAAAACATTACAAGGAGGAGGTACCACTTGAAGATGATTTTTTCTTTTGCAGGGCTCTTGGTCAGCAGAAATCCATCCAAAGTGAAGCAGAGGCTGACAAATTGGACCTAGATTCGCCTGTGACTAAAGAAGACCAGAAGACTACAAATGACAAGTAAGTTTCATAACTGTCTCCAGAATCTTATCACAGGTTCATGATATGAATATATGTAGGTATATGTTTGAATTTGGTATCCTCAATGACCATGGGGCTTAGAGGAAAAAGAAATGTATTACGTTCTCCTAATAAATTGTGAGCCAGATTTCAACATCAAACACTGCAGGTATACCCAAGGTTGGTTAATCATTTTGAAAACCAACAAACAGAACTCATGCTTTGAAACCATCTAATCTAAAATGTTTTTTCCTCGTAAGTTATATTTTTTTAGTCAAACTAGCTAACTTTAAAGGATCTGCCCATTATGTATAAGAGGATTCTCTCAAATCATAAAGTAATGCATATTTTGCTTAAATTAGAAAGCCTGTACGTGCTTTAATGTATTTTCACATATGGAAAGCATCAGCATACCCCTTTGTTTGTAATTTATCTAATGTACCGTTAAGCATCCAAGAATCATTTTGGATGACTACTGTTATGAATTATGACATCCATTTTTTTGGCTAGCCTCAGAGGTCTGCATACCCTCCCTGTTTGTGTTTCTCCGTTCTTTTTCTTTCTCCTTTTGGTGTGTGGTATTTGCACTAAGATTGGATTCGTGAGTAAATAAATTTCCTGATTCTTGTTTTTATTCTTCTCTGATATTTTCACCTGGGAGGTGATCTTGCTCAATTCTCACTGAAATCCTCATGTGGTCTGTAGAAATGTTGAAAAGCTGAAGAGGAGAAGGAAAAAATATGCAAAGGAGAAGGAAAGTCTTGGTGCTGACAATCATTTGAGTTACAAGCATAAAGCTCAGTCAGATGAGGCTGAAGCTAAAAACACTTTGCAGGATGTGCTGGTGACCAATAAAGAAAGTCACGAGGAAAGAAATGATGAATTTAAAAACACTCTGCAGGATATGCTGGTGACTGATAAGGGAAATCAAAAGGACACAAACGATGAGTTAGTGCAATTTTGCATTACATGTCACAGCAACATTCATATTACACGCCTTCCTCTCCCCCCACAAATCAAATACTAGTTGGTCTAACATGTGCATCATTCAAGTTATCGTTGAAAACTTGATATAGTATTAAATTGAATGTTTGTGATATAGGGAATTGTTTAATTGTCTACTTCTTTTCTTTATTTTTCTCAAAGTTATATCCAAATATAATAAAACATAGCTAAAGAATCTGAGACGTTGATGGCCTATTTGATCTTTTCCTCAGGTTAAAATAACAAATAGATACTGAGGGTATTTTGTTAAATCAAATGTTTCAATAAAGTTTGTATTTTTATAAGATATAAATTTATCTATCCTTTTGTGTGCTTGAGTTCTGTGCAAAACCTTTAGGAAAGGAAAAGAAAACATATTGAGGCTGACAGTCATTTTGATTTCCATGTTGTCAGAGAAGATAAAGTCCAAGATGAAGCTAAAGCTGAAAACACGGGGCAGGATATGCTATTGGTGAAGAAAGAAAATCAGAAGCAAGCAGATGATGAGTCAGTACTATTGGTTTTAGCCTCTTTCTCTATGTTATCTGCACAACAATACATGCTATCTCTCTTCTTCAGCTCATACTAGTTCATTACAACTTAATTAGGAAAAGACCTGTTTATCTCGTTGCTTTATTGATTTCACCTGATTTACTCTTGTAGTAGGGCTGCCTTGCCATGGAATTCCAATCTTCCTCCCACGCAGCTGGACCCTGAAAGTGTTACAAAGCCAAAGAAGAAAAGGAAACATGCAAATAAGAAAGTTCTTGATGCCATTAAAGAGCATGAAGGGAAGGAAGATGATTTCAAGACTGACAGCCATGACCATGAACTGCCTGTGCAAGATGAGCATGAAAATGGTGCAAAGCCAAAGAGGAAAAGGAAAGAACAGGCAGATAAGAAAAATACTGGGACTCCCAGTGGCAGCCACAACAACACCATTAAAGAGGAAGAAGGCAAGCAAGATGAGGACAAGTCTACCAGTTTAGACCCTCTTGTGTTTGTGCAAGAGGAACAAAATCAGAAGCAACAGAGCTTTGTGTGAGTACTGAATATCTCAATGTGGAACCTTCTGATTCCTGTTTTATCCATTGCTTTTGAGATCCTTTGTCAGTGGATGCTGCTAGCCTGTTATTTAGGTTAGAAATTTATGTTCAGGTTAATAGGCAAGGGGAATAAACCCAGGACATCGTAGATGGGAAACAATAATTTTTGTACTGATTCGTAGGGTCTTGCGATGCATTATTTTCTTTTCTTGTCTGTTCTTTCAAGTCAAAGATAAGTAGACTCACACGCACATGACATGTATTCACAATACCTGATCATTTTAAACTCCCTTCAAAAGCTTGCTTTGAGGTGGTACCAAGGGGCTTATCTGTACTACGGTTGAGTTGCCTTTTTTTGACACAGGAGAAGTAATCTTGTTTTTTTCTCTTTTTTCCCCCCGAAATTCATGGCATATAGGTACAGTTCTTTTTTGTCAAGACCGTGCATCAATTTCTGGAATCGTGAAAAGCATTTTTTTTAACTTGTGAAGAAATTCTCTGTTGCTAGATGGTTTAGATGGTGAAGTCACTTGGCTACATACCAAGGGATGTATATCAAAACTTATTTACATCCAGGACAGGAGAGATTTTGAGACCGGGAGAGCTGTTCTCTAGCCTCCCAATGAACACAAAGAAGGAAGAAAAAAAACTTGAACAGATATTTATGGACATTTGCAATTTCCTATCCGTTATTTTCATTGAGGATCTTGGAATTGATGTAATTCTTTTGTTGCATGCAGATTTCTTTTCTCTGTCTACTTCAGATTTGCAATACTAATGACTGAAAATAACATATACAGGACTTTTAATGTTGACCAATCTGCTGAAGAGAGTGACTCCAAGAAGAAAAGGAAGAAGAGGAAAAATGAAGAGAGTAAGAAGAGCAGGACTCGGGAAAGCATGGAAGCTTCAAATGGAATCAATGCATAAAGAGGAAAGCAATGCTTGTGACAAAAGCATCTCAGAGCAGGACCCTTATGTAATGATGTAGTTGTTAATATGAGATGGAAAAAGTGCTGCTCCAGGTTAAAGGGGAAGTTAATTTTGATGGTGATGGTGGTTTTATAAAGGAAAGAGCTCACAATTAAGGGTAGGAATACAAATATAACACACGTTGATGTAAAAACATGCTATGTGGTAGTTCTACCAAGAGGATTGATGAAATGTTATGTCAGGAGTATCTAGTATTGGATTAAGTGTAAAACGATATTATTTTGCAATGTCTGTTAAAAGCACTTGAATTATATCATCAATTGAATACAACAACTAAATCACGAAATGGAAGTGGTTTGATTTTTTGTAGGAAGATGATTGTGCAGTGTTTGTCTATGCACAAAATGAGAAGACAGGTACCTGGTTTTGTTTCTGCTCCTAGTAGGATCAACCTCGATCTAGTATTTACACACCATATTCTAAAGCATACCTGAATCAATCAAATATTGATTAAAATTAATTAATTAAACCAATGTCAACAATGTTTTTGGGCTAGCTAATTAGTACAAAGACGCACCATTGTTATCTCTGTTTTAATTCCTCTAATTGTCTGCCAGGTTATTAGTAACAGTAGACGACATTGGAGTTTTTGTTAGATTGGCTGTACAAAATTTTTCCACTTTTTGGGCACGATGATCAGTTAGGCCACCTGTATTAAATTCTATTGTCCAGTTTAAGGTTCAGAACATGTTTTAACATGCATATGGATACCACAGAAAACATAAAACAGCAATCAAATCCTCGGCAACTCCTATTCGAAGAGAACTATTGTGCTGATTGCTTGATATCTGATGAATTAAGATGCTTTCGTTAACTCTGCGGATAAACATAGAAAAGGTGCCAACAGCGCGAAAGTTTTGTTTTTTTTTTTTCTTTTGGGGGGGGTGGAGTTGTAAATAACCCCATATGAATAGAAAGCAATCAACTCTTTGCATGGCACATCATGATAGCTCCCAGAACTGCTTGCAGCATCTTGTAACCATGGAGTCACTTTTTGGATTAAGAGCCTGTATGGCATTGAAAATGATTTTTATAGAGCACAGGGATCATGTGAGAATCTAAGTAGCTGTACCAGTCGTCAATTACGTTTTGTACTGGTGTTCCACACAAACACTTTTCTGCGCAAGCTGTTTGATAATATGTTTTTTTATATTTTTATATTATTTTAATATATAATCTCAAAAATAATTTTAAAAAAAAAAAAATTATTAATATATATTAAAAAAAATTACTTTAAAAAATAACCACATTCCAAACACACATGGAAAAACAAAGAGGGAAAAATGAGCTTAGCATGCACAACTAAAAATAGCATGATTAAGAAGTTGCGTTAACCATTCGCAACATAACAATGACCAACTTTGACATAAATGTACTTGTTGTATAGCATGTTTGGCAACTTTGACATAGATGTACTTGTTGTACAGCATGTTTGGCGACTTTGAGATAGATGTATTTGTTGTATAGCATGTTTAGTAGTAGAATTATAATTATTTTTTAAATAACTTTATATATTAAAATACATGTTAATAATATTTTTTATTTTTTAAAAGTTATTTTTAATATCAGCATACAAAACATATTAAATTAACATAAAAAAATTAAATTTTTTAAAAACACAATTAACATTAAAAAAATTATTTTTTTAAAAAATACGGTTCAGTTCACTTCACGATCACATTCCCAAACGATGCCTTAGCTAGTGAAAAGGTGACCCTGACACATTTCCAGGTTTCCTGGAGAGGCAATGCTATGTTTTCTTATCCACTGCCTCTCAGAACTTTAATAGGATTCAAATTGCTATTAGATTTTCTTTCGCTCGAGACTCTAAGCATATGCTTTTGCTTTCAAACCTGAATGAATACAGGTCTGTATGGGTCTACACTCTCCACGTATCTTGCAGCATGTGCCCTCCAGCATGGAATAAAATAACTGCCTTATAAATTATAATATCAGTTGCTTCCAAGACTTCTCTACATGTAGAAAAGACATACAATGAAATCATTCAATATCGAGAGTGATAAGGAACAACAGAAGATTTGAAGCCTTATAAGAAAGAAAAGAAGCTAAGAAGAGGACGCTAAAGAAAGAGAACAGAAGGCTAGAAAAGAGAAGAATTGAGTTGGAAAACTCTGAATTTCATTCAATATAAAAATACATATATATAATGTCAAGAAAATTACATATAAATAATAAAAACCTAATCTTAATCCAATTTGGGCTTAAAACCCACTACCTACAAAATAATAAAAATTAAAGTTTAATAATAAAAATAAATAAAATATAATAACTTGGGCTTGGATGAGCCCAATCTTTCCATCTAATAACAAAAAGGGTTGGGCTATCCTCTGTCATCATAGATCGTAGGGACTCGTGAAACATGTCTCGGATCAACCCCCCCCCCTCCATCTATAGACCATGAAAAACCAAGGAGCTTACTTGCATTTCTAACTTTGAACTAATTCTCATTTAATTAGCTAGAATTAATATTTAAAGGCCAATGACAAAATAAGAGTATTTGATGCAATCTACACCATAAAGATTGGTAAGTTGGGCATTTATCCAATGTATGAGTTCATTTACATTTTGAAATCAGATCCAGTGCTTTGATTTGAGGATTATTAACAGGCATTCAACTCCAAAACCAACAAACGAAGAGTATAAACCAACCAACACAAACTGGAACATTATCAAAATCATCATGGTACAAATCCATCCATCCATTAGAAAATAACTAGTACATCAACCTAGAAGCACGCTTTATTGCTCTTGGTGTCAAGAAGAGTGTCTAGACAAAATAAACAGACAGTATAATTTAAGATAACTAGTTCCAAAATTCTATCATAGATAAATTATGAAAGTTCTCAAAGGCATGTACATTGAAATCATAAAGTCAGAACCTGGATGCTGATACCCATCCCTTCAGCATACACTTGACCCAACAAGCTATTCTTAATGGCAGAAGATCCACATCGCAAGCTCCTTGCTTACCCCACAGTGATATTCATAGCATTAGTCTTAATCCAATCAGTGTTGTGCCCATTGAATCTGCTTAATGTCAATCCCTTCCTTTACCATCTCATAAAGCGGGCTCATTTCCCTCAACTTCTCAACTTGCTGCACCGTGAGCTCAATTGCCCTATCAATCTCCTCCTCCGTGGTAAACCTCCCAATTCCAAACCTAATGGAGGTATGTGCCATGTCCTCGTCCACCCCTAATGCCCTCAACACATATGAAGGCTCCAAACTAGCACTCGTACAAGCACTCCCACTTGACACAGCCACATCCTTCAAGCCCATCAACAAGCTCTCTCCTTCAACGTAAGCAAACGAGAGATTCAAATTCCCAGCATACCTCCTCTCAACACTCCCATTCACCACAACACCATCAAGCTTAGCCCTAACACCATTCAACAACCTCTCTTGCAACGCCCTAATCCTCTTATCATCATACTCCATTTCCCTCTTCGCCAATTCACAGGCTGCCCCCATTCCCACGACTAAAGGAGTAGGCACCGTCCCACTCCTTATCCCTCTCTCTTGTCCACCCCCATTCATTTGGGGCTCCACCCTTATCCTTGGCCGCCTACGCATATACAAAGCACCAACCCCTTTCGGCCCATAAATCTTATGCCCACTCAAGGACATCAAACTCACATTCCACTTATCCACATCAATCGGAATCTTCCCTAACGCTTGCGCAGCATCCGTATGAAATGGAACATTCAACTCCTTACAAATTTCCCCAATCTCCTCCATTGGCTGAATCACACCAATCTCATTATTCACCGCCATCACCGAAACAAGCCCAGTATCCGGCCGAATCGATCCCTTCAGCTTCTCCAAATCAACTATGCCATCATTCCCAACAGGCAAATACGTAACCTCAAAACCCTCTTGCTGAAGATGCCGGCAAGAATCCAAAACACACTTATGCTCCGTCTGAGTAGTAACGACATGTCGTTTCTTTTCCTTATAAAACTTCATAACTCCTTTGACTGAAATATTATTAGACTCCGTCGCTCCTGAAGTGAAGACAATTTCTTTCGGCGACGCGCCAATTAAATCGGCGACCTGAGAGCGGGCCGTTTCGACGGCTTGATCGGATTCCCAGCCGTAAAGGTGAGTCCGTGAGTGAGGGTTTCCGTAGCGAGCGAGATAGTAAGGGAGCATCGCGTCGAGAACCCTAGGGTCTACTGGAGATGTTGCTTGCATGTCGAGATAGAGAGGACGAGCTGAGATTTTCACGCCTTTTATTGTCATGGAATCTTCCGGTTCTGATGCCGGCGCGACTGCTTTTGCCGCTGCAGTGGAGAAGCGGCGGAAGGAGGAAGAGGTGGTTAGGGTTTTGCGGAGGGTGGAAGCTAGAAGCTTCGAGGTGGCCATTGTTTTGGATAATTTTTGTGGTTTCGGTTTCGTTTCCAGGGCTCGTTGCCATCTATTAAAGGCAAGATATTTAACCAAGGCAAACAACATCTTGTTCCTAGCCCCTATACTTTCTCACATATGTCAATTACATCCTCATCTAAAAAAATATGCATGTTACACCCTGGCCTGAGCAAGTTACCAATCTGGGTGCACCCGGTCAGGCTACTAGATCACTTACAAGCTAATGGATCGTTGATCTGAGAGTAGGATGACCTTGCTGTGTCCGCGCGTGTAAAAACTACAATGCAAGCTTAAAAAACATATAAGAAATGGACGGGGGGTTTGGACTTGGGATGTGCTAAGCTGCATTGAAACGTGATCGAATATGAAAGAGAAACATGGCCCCGGTGGGCAAGGTGCACTGTTCCTCGTTGATGGTAAAGATGTACTCTTTTTTCTTCTTTTTTTCTTTTTTACCCAGAGAAAGAAACTTTACTGCTCCCTGGTCTTGCATGTTTTCAATGTTTTAACTGTAACTGATACTCCACTAACCCTTTTTTATATCGAACTAAATGAATCCCTTCGGCGGCGATTCCACACGGTTTAATGTGTTTCTCGGTCCCCTTTGAAAAACACCGGGTCATGACCAGGCCTCGGTGTCTGTATGAAGATAGCACACTCTCTCTCGATGCATTTTTCACAAACAAATTGCTTGATATACATGAGGCAGTTATGACAATATTTACAAATAGTTTTGCCTTCGGTGTCCTCTGCACTTGATGAAAGCAAAAATGCCAATTATGGCTCTCAAAAAAACAAAAAACATCCAAAAACATGCCAACCCCCACGATTTTGATTTGAGCTACAACAAGGGCGGTAGGCATTCACAAGTGCAGCCACTAGACCCCTCCTGACTTCCTAACTGGTTAAAAATTATGTTTCACTTGCCCCGGAGCATTTTCCTAGTCGAGTTAGAAATAGATGGCGATGAGATGCAAAGTGAATGGATTGGGGGGGGTGTCCTAGACCATAAACAGATACTTGAGATCTTCCACAGTAAGACGAGTAGCCGAACCCCCACTTTGATCTTCGCCAAATGCAGATGCAACCATTTTTCTCTTCTCGTCCTGCAAATAGTGGTTAGCACCAAATCATTTACAAAACCAACGTCAAAACTTCAAATATAAGGTTGCAGAGAAATGCACATACAAGCAGGCACCCAAATTCACACCCCACCCCACCCCACCCCACCCAAAAAAAGAAGAAGGAAGAAGCAGAATTAGATCACGCTTCAAGATTACAAGTAATATTATCATTTGTCGTTTACAAAGGCTTGAGCATCTGCCACCTCCAAAACTGCCGTGCTCATCTACCACCTGGAAGGGCAACAGGTTGTCTTCTAGACATATTTAATAAGATTAAGTCACATGGCTACCAAGTCTTAACTCGTACAAGTAGCTATTTCAAGATGAAATGTTGAATGGTAATGCTGTTTCCAAATTTACCCTAAGAACTTCAAAAGGACCATAATTGGCAAAATAACCATTTTGTTTCTATACTTGCATTCCATCTTGATTTAATGTACTCGTATTTTATAGCATGCATCGTTAATC
The DNA here is from genome assembly GCA_015708895.1 of Populus ilicifolia. Classification (NCBI taxonomy): domain Eukaryota; kingdom Viridiplantae; phylum Streptophyta; class Magnoliopsida; order Malpighiales; family Salicaceae; genus Populus; species Populus ilicifolia. The sequence continues at coordinate 2,416,357 of SRLM01000367.1, read as the reverse complement.
CTCAACTTTTCTCTGTGATAAATTTCCTCCATAAAAATAAAGGAAAAGGCAATTCTCTTGGATTTATCAAGTGCAAGATACAGTTAACCTGAACATAGGTATTTTCAGAATTAACAGAATCCCGTGTGGTTCTGTTCAGGGATTCACTCTTCCTGACAAACCAGAAAAAAAAAAAAAAAAACTTTTAACTCCCAGACTTTCTCCCTCTTCCGGATTGGTGTTGGTATGTGATATTTAGAAGAGATAACAAAAGGAGAAATGAAAGATTCAGAATTAGTTTGAAAGAAAATACAACAAAAACTTCCCTCCTCAACCCTAGTAACATCTAGGCTCCCCGGGTAGCAAACCACAGGAATCAGATTAAACAGTAATCCAGATATGTAAAGGCAGAAGCAATGACCTGTAGAAAGAAATAATACCTGAAGAGCTAATATTCTATCTTCAACGGTGTCTTTTATGGTAAGTCGTGTTACTGTAACAGGACGGGTCTGTCCAATCCTATGGGCTCGATCAATAGCCTGATCCTCAGTGGTTGGATTCCACCAAAGATCCAGAAGGATGACATGGCATGCAGCCACCATATTCAAACCTAGGTTTCCTGCCTTCAGGGACATTAGCATCACAGTTACCTGCAATAAATTTCAATGTTCTAATGTTGAAAGACAATGGCAAGACAATAAACTTGAATCATTCAGATACTGAACAAATGTAACGAAAAAATTAAGGCACCGGGAACAATCATCATGTGCAATGTCATCAATATTATAAACTTAAATCATTCAGATGCTGAATGTAATGCAAAAATTGTGGCTTCAGGAATGATCACCATGCGCAATGTCAACAATTTGACAGAGGAGTCTAGTATTGCATGATTTGGCTAGCTATTAAATAGTGTATATGACTCGGTACTTTGTCAGCTAGAGGTCTTGATAATTAACAGGTACCCGTTTGGAATAGATGAAGAAAACACCTTCATGAAACAAGATTATTTTGAGAATTCATGAGGTTGGGGGCAAACCTCAGGATCGGTGTTGAAATCTTTAACAGCTTTATCTCTTGAACTTAGAGTCATTGTACCATCAAGCCTCCTATACTGGATACAATGCTGATTCAATGAAAACTCAACCAGATCCAACATGCTAGTCCACTGGGAGAAAACAATTGCTTTTATTGGTCCTTCAGTTGACAAGCTTGAATATGCCATTGATGTTTCAATGCATCCTGCAGAACCATTAAACTCTGAAATTGGACTCCCTGCCTTACAATGTGACTGAATAACCTCAAGAACAGCTTTGATTTTTGAGGAATTGTACTCGTGCTGAAGGACTATTGACTTATCATCAAATTTGGAATGTGAGGAACTAGCATCAAAGGTGTCAGAGATTCTTCTTCTAAGAGTAGCTTCAGAGAAAACAACATCAGAACCAAGTTGTTCTTTACAGTCAGAAACAGGGCATGTATTATCATCTCCTGTCAAGTATTCTGATACACATTGATTGCAGAAAACATGGCCACACATGGTAACAACAGAGTCCTCAGGCGGATCCTGTAAGACCATCATACAATAGAAAAGTTAGACCAGTCTGATATAGGATGGTACAGTGTTTGTTTTCAATAGTCTGATGCTGTTAATTAATTTAAAGCGGGTACATACTCACACTCCAAAAAGAGATTCCTCTAACGTGGCATAGACAGATGTAATCACTACATGCTGAAAAAGGTGCAATCACCGAGTGATACGGAACAGGCATTTCCAGAAAAGAACTAAGTGGCATGGAACAAGCATTTACAGAAAAGAACCACACACTAACATGATTGGCAAAGAAGTACATTAGCAACAAGGATTTAGGGTTCTTGATAGTGAAAATTTCTGTTTTGACAGATACTAACGGGATTAAAATAGTACCAAACAAACAACGTCTAGGAGCAGCTGAAACATGCCTGCCAGCACAGGCATGATTGGGACAATTTCATCAAGTTTATTAAGCATGGTCGGCAGAGGATAAACTATAAGAATGCACCGTGCAAAGCTTTTTAAGTTGCTCAAGCAAAATATGATTTGCATTCAACCATGTGAAGAAGCTTGGCCCATGGATCAAAGACCATTATACTACCCCACAGATTAACTCCGCTTTTCCTGGTAGTTCAAATCATCAAACAGATTATTAATGCAGGTAGATATTCGAAATCAACAGCTAGGCACTATTTTCAATGCAAGACTTAGAAGATCTCACATGTAAAAAATCCATCAACAAATGCATCACAAACAAAGCGACAATAGTCGAGAGAGAAGAAGCGCGGGGGGTGCAACAGAGATTATATTCAACACCAGTTTTTCTATGGCAGCAGCTAAGAGAAAGCGCAACAAGATCTTACAAGGGGCATTGAATAAATGGGAAAGCAGGCCAGATTTTTAAGATGACTCACATTGCATACACAACAGAGGGCAGAGGTCAAGCGATTCAATAGATCCACCACCATCTCCCTGGGAAGTTGATTTGCCATTTCAGCTGTATCTTTTTCTACAGATTCAGAATTAAAACCTTTAACAAGAAGTGGATGGTCACAAGCCTGGCGAAGTCGCAAAAGCATTAAAAGTATATTTGCATAATTTTGGTTCACCGTGCCAGCAGCAGCATAAGCCTGAAAGATAGAAACCTATAACATCAAGATACATGATAATTCAAAATGCCTAGTATTCAATAAAGCAGGAATTGATGGGCCTTCAATATTTTTAGCATGTTTTAAAACCCAGCACCATCAGGCAATAAATGTCATTCTAGCTTCAATATGTGCCTTCAGGAATGGAGCATCATGATAAGTTTTATCACACAAACAGGAGGGAACATCGTAGAAATGGTGCTTAATTTCTTGGCCATAATTATCTCTGTCCATTAACCCCAAAATAAAGACAGCCCTGCCATATTTATTGAATATGCAAATACAAGAATAGTGCTGATCTCAACAACATACGCAACATGATAAAGGTAATCATGATGTGGGGAAAAAAACAAGAAACCAAATACATCATCATAAAGATAGTGCTTAATTTTTCTTTATTTATTTTGTAAGAATCCATGATTAATAAGCAAATAGTGATTTAGAACAAAAGAAATATGCAAATACAAGAAAGCAAATGCAACATGTTTTCTAAAGCAGAATTTTGCACACATGCTTCCAATTTTGCAAGCTTCAGCAGCAATTTTAACATCAGTAGGATTGATACGAGTGGTTCTTTGAGTCTGGCATACAGAGGTGATCATGATGCCAAGGGACCATAGCAAATGAAATGTGGTATTGTAATGGTAATGTAGGAAATTTAGCATTTGAAGATTATTGCAATCTCTAAAAATGGTGGGAAAGAAAGTGTTTGGAAATTGTATTAAACCAATAGGTACTTGTTGCATTAATGTGATGCAACGTAGAGCAAAGACAAAACTAGGATTCTCAAGTTCTAAGGTTACAAACCAAACTGTAGAGAAAATTAGAGAAAATTCTTTGATATTTTTATTGAATTTGAATAATAATCTTGATCTCCATAAAATAAAATAGACATTCATATTTATACTAGTACTAAAATTCTTAATTAAAACTTAACTAATTAATAAAATTTATCTAGCATTAGGATTCCTAACTAATAAAATACTAATTAAATTAAAAGTCTTAAGTCAAGTAGGAAACATATATTAAAATCCAAAATTAATTAGAAAAATAATTAAAACAGGAAAATAGTAACTCCAGGCTTCATATGAAATGCTTCTCGTTTTCTTTGTGGACTTCTTTTTAGACTTGGCCTTGTCAATCTGGTCCATAATTTTTTGGGATAATTGTTCTACGTCAGCCTCCCCCGCTTAAAAAAAACTTGTCCTCAAGTAATCTATCAGAAATTGAATTCTTCCACCCCAAAGAAACAACTAGTTTAAATATATTATTGTAGCTAACTTATTCACAAAATAGCAAATCTTTGACCTCAAAACTTTAAAATTTAATTTATAGTGCATGTATAATAGGAAAAAATTCATATCTAATGTTAGGCTTTTTGTTTTTATAAAGGTCATTTATAGTTCATTCCCACATTTTTCTACTTCAAACTTGAGTTCACCATTATCTGTGTCCTTCAATACTACAACTATTGTATTTAAAGGAACACCAAAATAATCTTTCATAATATCTCCAGAACACTTGTCAGAGATCATCAGGTCCTCCATGTTCTTGTTTGCAAGATCTTCATCATCATATGATCTTTTTCATCATCTCCATCAGGTTGACATAGAAAATCCTCGTCATTGAAAAGTTCTTCCTCATACTAACCCTCAATCACGTTGATCGATTTTTATCTCTCCGATTGTGGTTGTTTGTCTTGAATTGACAAGGTCCCACTGCCTCCATCTAGTTTATACCCTTCACATAGATAAGTGGTCATCTAGATGGAATTTTAGGAATAGATCTAAGGTAAGGTAGACCCTGAAGTAAGTCTCCAAGTATATACCTCTCCTCTTTGCAATTCCTATTTGTGCCTTCATCAACCAAAATAGATATTCTTCACCATATGAATATCTTAATCATACTGGCCATAAGGATTTGCCCAAACTGGTTCAATGACAAGTTGGCCACGGGCATCAACCCTAGCACATGCCTATATTCCTCCCTAGTTCATGTTTGTGAGCAGCTTTAGTGCCTCAAGCCTGGTCATCAACTCTACCATTGATGTCGCCAAACTCATTTTGCATCCGCCCCTCTAAAGTTGTTATCGCTACTGAATGGCAATCTAGCTAATCTCAAACAGCTTGCATCCCCTAGTCAACGTCACGGAGATAGCAGCCACCAACTTCTCCATGATTCTCTTCACAGTTCACCATCAATCCGAATGTTAACCAGCCTAATATCATCTGACGCAACATATAGCAAAGATAAAACTAGGGTTCTCAAACCCTAACGTTACAAACCAAATTATAGAGAAATTTAGAGAGAGTTCACTGATATTTTTATTGAATTTTAATAATAATCTTGATCTCCATAAAATAAACTAGACATCCTTATTTATATTAGTAATAAAATTCTTTATAGGAGTGGATTCCTAATTACAACTTATCTAATAAATAGAATTCATGTAGCTTTAGGATTTATAAATAGTAAAATACTTATTAAATTAAAAGTACTATGCTAAAAAGGAAACAAATAATTAAAAACCAAAATTAACTAGGAAAATAATTAAAACAGGAAAATCGTAACTTCAGGCTTCATATGAGATACTCTCAGGTTTCTTTGTGGACTTCTTTTCAGGCTTTGCCTTGTCCATGTCCATGAACTTCTAGAATAATTGTTCTACATCATAATGTTATAGTTTTCTCAATCAAAACAGCATATTTAATTCCCTTCCAGGAATAGCTTTCCCTGACCTTTTCTATGCACAATATGGACTGACCTTATTTTCTGATGACATTGCAATTACTATTTAAGTAGAGATAGTTATTACTTAATCAGTTTCCTAATATTCCACATGCATGATAAATCCCAAAGAAAAAAAAAACAGAATAGTGCTGGTTTCAACAACATATTGGTTGGTTGAATCAAAACACTATCTAATTCAGTGGGGAAAGAAAATATCAAATACAATTTGGCTTGACAAAGTAACTAAGTGGGGTAAAAAGTACCTTGAATTTAGAACGAGAATCTGCTTCTAGCCGAGTATAGAAAGCCCGCTCCTCAGTTGAGAAGTCTACCTTTGTCAGGCAGATTGATTTTGGTGGCAGTTTAATTATAGGCTGCCCATCAATCAATGTTGCTATATCACATTTAGCAACAAATATTATGTTAGAAGAAATGCTTGCACAAAAATTGCATCTCTGTTATGTGACAACATTAAAGCAATGGAACACAGTTTCAAAGGATTTAACATAAAAGGCCAAGGTTGAATAAATATGTGTTTGTCAAGATACAATCTAAATAAAGATGATAAAATTATAAAGCAAATATTTAACATCCCTGTGAAAGAAATTGTTCACAAATATCCATGTTCTTAATTATTCATGAAACCAATAAAAAGAAATTCAAATCAGAAAGTTCAAAAGGCAGGCCTTTACGCAACCCATAAACCCTTCCCCTTCATCCTGCTGAGAATTACCATCTTTATCTCAATTATATGTGATGAATAAAAGATGCTGCTATAAAATATCTGAGTATGATAAACACACAGCATGATTATACTCCTGAAAGGAAATCAAAAAAGAGAAACCAACTGCACAGGTCTCATGTAGAAGTGCTTGACTTTCAAAAAAAAGTAAGATTTTTTTAGGCAACCCCCCCAACTAGACTGATCCAGAGAACGAGAGTGATCACCTTTTGTACGACGCAGCATTATAGCCCTTAGAACTGCCTGCAGCTTCTTGTAACCATGGAATGAGTTTCTGGATATAGGAACTTTTATGGTATTGTAAAATGATTTGTAAACAGCATAGGGGTCGTATCTGAGGAATCTGAAGTAGCTGTATAAATCATCAATTGAGTTTTGTATAGGTGTTCCAGATAAGCACCATCTTCTTTTGGCACGAAGGCTGCAGCAGGCTCGAGCTACTTGAGTTCGGTGATTTTTTATAGTTTGAGCTTCATCTAGTATCACCCTAGACCAACTCACTCTAGCAAGGGCACCAAAGTCACAATCAATAGAGGAACTATCCATTCCCTTTCTGCCTCTCTTCTTGCTGACTTTAGAAGTCTTCTTCCTCTTCTTATTATTTGAAAAATCCGAAGATAATCCATGCTTTTCACCATTTTTATCATCAGCCTCATCCTCATCAACCAAAGGCTGTTTTGGAACTTCATTAGTTACAATTGAATATGTAGTCAAAACCACATCATGTTTAGCCAATTCATCAGGACTCCTTGTACGATTGCCACCATGATAGATCAGGACAGAAAGTTTGGCTCCATCAGCAACTTTATCATCCAGCTCCCGGGCCCATTGTCGGAGAACACTTGCCGGACACACCACTAGTGTACCTGCTGCCGGTCTACGTCTGCTAATTGCCTTTGTAGAAGAACCAGCTTCTGGGGTAGATTTAATATCAGCCGACTCTCCAGTCTGCTTGTCTTTATCCAAGACAGGAGTTCCATTATCATCATCATCATCCAAATTCAATGCTTCAGTTTTGTGATTGCGTTGATCTTCAGACTTTGGTTTTGTCTCCAAAGACTTTTGCATTTGTACAAGGGCAATCATTGAGATTGTTTTACCAAGGCCCTGGAGTATGAGATCATAATGAGTGGTGGCAGAAATGCAGGTCTAAACCAAAAAAAGAATTAATCATGAACAAACACAATAAGAATAAAATGGACTTCTCTAAATGCATAACCTGATCATCAGCTAAAATTCCACCTAGACAATGCAAGCTTCTTGTTTCCTTCTGAAGCATCCATGCCAAAGCAATTTTCTGTAAAATAAAACAACTTCAATGAAAAATGTAAAATACAATAACCAACTTGTAGATTATCAGTAAAATGGTAAAACCTGATGTCTTAGAAGAGGCACAGACATAAGACCATCAGGTAGATTAGCTTCAACTTTTGGTTGATTAAGATCCTGCAAGAATAAATGTCCATCATCTTTATAAAATTTTCAAGAACTTCAAACATTGACTTGTCTCCCAGCAACTTGAAATATTAAGAACAGAACCAGCATAATTTTGTTATTTATACTCCAAAGTTTTAGAACTAGTAAGGCTATGTTTGTTTTAAATGGGCCCAGATAACAGCAGTGGAGACAGAAATAAGCCTATAAATCATGGTGGATGGTACTCAACTAGAACTGTACATAAAAAGTAAAGCATGCGAGTCAAAGATTGAGTACAGCTGTACTTGTTGTTTGTTTGGTCCCCAAAGCGGAAAACATAGGAAATTAAAATTGATAAGAGCTCAATGTCTCTTCATGAACACAGAAATCAAGTCATTCATTTTATGAGAGTTTAGAGATAACAGTGATGCTGGCAATGCTCGGCTCTAAGATAGACCAAGTGACAAAAAAACTCAACGTGTTTTCTTGGAAAATATGCTCTCACTAGCCAAACAAAATGTTACACAAACTAAAACTTGATTGTTATGAAAACTGGGCTTGAATAGTTTTTCTTGGCTCCAGATAATCAGGACAGAAAAGTACCTTCTTTTTTTTCTGTACCAGGTAATTATGTAATAATGCTATTACAAAAATGCTTAATTTCACATGACAAAAAACTAAAATTAAAATGGACAGGTTACAGTTCCAATAATAAAAGAACGTAATAGATAGCTTTCTGAAATATGAACATAACATCATGTGCATTATTAAGTAAAATAAAATGTTGGTACGAATCAAAAACAAGTCAAAACTGTCTGGGTTTGCTTCATCAGTTATGCTCCTGAACAAGTCCAAGCCCTTAGCAAACAAAACTCGAGAGTTTTTTGCAATTAATGTTAAAGTTGAGGCGTGTTCAGGCTCAGTTTACACCTAAAACAACCAAACTTGAACAACACACAGCTTGGCTGAGCTCAACTCTATTACAGCCCTACCAACACTTGAAAAGAAAAGCTAGTATAGTATGAAAAAAAAGACAATGACTGAAAATGAGTTGCTATGAAATCAAAATTATGCTCGTAACCAGCAAAGAGGAAACCCCAAATCCCGTTTATACAATATAAGCAATCAAAATAATAAGGTAAAATTAACTCCACATACTTGCAGTGCCGCTTGATAAACCAGTCTCTCATCCATTCCAGCAGCATTTTCATCCCCAGCCATGGCGTGATACACAGGTTCACTTGGACCAGGAAATTGTGCAGAAGGTTTTCCATGCATAAAAGATGGAGGTGGGATCCTGCTTCCGTTATTTTCATACATCATAATATCATCATTATTGCGCTTGCCATAAATGTCTCTCGTATAACCCCTGCTATTAGTTACACTTGGTCCTGCAAGATGATAAGCATTTCCATTGATATCACGAGACCCAATGCTGTTGGCATTCTCTACCGTGTTGTTTGCTTTATTACTTGGTTCAGATGGATGAAGAGATGATGGAAGGGTCCTCTTTAAAGCCTGTTGGGATGAAAGTTTCTCATAATCTGCACCAGAAACATTAGCAATTTGAGAATTAACAGTCCGAGGCTGACCCACATTCCCAGTCCCTATAAAATGCCGAGAACCATCTCCTCGAGCAATAGGCCAACTGGTGTCTCTAATGCTGGCACCGTTGGTAGGTTGACCATGGATCTTCATCCATGAAAGGTCATTTACATTTGATGAACTACTCCCATTTGAAGCATACGGTCTTTTAAGAGGGGAGGCATTTTGTGTCTGCCCGCCATAACCTGCAATGCAAATTTAGTTCATTGTCACCAAGATTAGTAATACATTCAACTTTGGTGAGATAGGGCATTTAAGTATAGCAATGTGAGAGTGAGGTTTAGATAAATAGGGAATGAAAAGAAGAAGCGGGAAAATCAGTCCTTGGTGGTATAGCAAAATTCAATGAGACCGACCTGTATATCTTGAGGTTGTGGGATGAGCAGTAGCCCAATCCGGAAGCGTCCTGGTATTGGCAGAGTCCCTTGCATTTACAGGCGATATTTCAACCTCATCATCGTCAGTAAAATTGAAATCACTATCAGATGAACTGATTTCTATAGGACTTATAGCAGCCATTGAGCTTTTATGAGGATCAATCCCCCTATCGTCAACTAAAATCTTCCCTTTCTTCAGCCAAATTAAATTAGCAAAATAATTCGTCAACCTGCATTTACTTGCAAGGAAAAAAAAATCATTTTTTGAAGACATTCCTCAAAAGAAATGGCATTGCAATTTTCCATCTAACGTGTACATTACAGACTAACTGAGGAGAATTTAGGTTTATCTTTCTTTCTTTTGTTATAAGAGAAGTGAGCAAAATAGGCAAAACCCATTAGAGAGACATTACAGCAATCAGCGTATTAAAAGAAGCAGAATAATACGTTGAAAGATGGAGAAATCCAGGGCAAAGAAACAATAATTAATTAATAGCATCGAGATTTAGACTTGAAATTGAGTTTGAGAGAGAGAGGGAACGAGAGCAGTAGAACCCTACCTGTGATTGTGAGAGGACCAATCATCGTGGATTGAAAATTAGGGTTTTGCAGGGACAAAAGCAAAGCACTTGCAAGGTGTTGTGTTGTGTACTTGTGGTGGGGAGAGAGAGAGCTTAAAAAAACGTAGAAAGGAGTGAAAGAGATGCAGTCGTTTTGAGGCTTGTTATGGTGATTTCACGAGATTTATTTATATGTTTGTATACAAAGAGAAGATTAATTTTGTTCCTCCACTGTTAAAATAAATAAATAAATAAATTAGGAGGTAGAAAAAGGGAAAAAAAAAGCGGGGGGNGGGGGGGGGGGGGGGCGTGGGTGGGAATGGATTATTCAAGAATTGGAACATAAATTGCATAGATTAGTTTTATGAAAACTATGAGAATAAATAATACACTGTGAACAAATCAATTTAAAGGTAAGATTATTCAAGGATGTGTGATTTAAAGGTAGGAGGAACAAGTTTTAAGAAGTGATAATAACTATCTGATCATTAAAAATAACAATAATAATAAATAGTGAGTGTTATAGTTATCATCGATTCTACGACACGGATAGATGCAGGGCAGGAGTCTAGTCTAAGTGGGCAGTCATCTTTACCATTCTTGTGACTTGGAATTTAATTAACCTCCCTGTTTAGAATATATATATATATATAGAGAAATGAATTGGATTAGCTAGCAGTCCTCACTATTTTATCTTTAAATTATTTTAAAAAGAAAACATTTACATGGATAGACCCTTTTTTAAAAAAAAAAAATATTATATGGAGTGTCCCGCTAGCACGCATATATCTCAACTACTTCCCACGAAACACCCTGAAGGAACCGTAAGCAGTCGATACCATGAAGATCGTGGTCGAGCAAGGCCCCTAAGCATCCTTGAATTCCGTTCTGTTTTCCCTTCATTTCTTCCCATGCCCGTGACATGATGGGTCCTCCCCGCCCTTATTGTACTTCTTCCTCAGTACCGGCGATGCCGGAAGAATATATAATCACTCGATCTTGATGTGCTAGTTACCGGAGATGTTAAGCGCGCTGTTCATATCTCCTATTGATTTATAGCCAGCATTCTGCTATCAACTGTATCCTTTTGAATTCAGTTTCAGGACTACGAACAGCCTGAAAAAAGAAGGGAGAGACGAAGACGGAGAAGAAGAAGAGGTGTCCTCAAACTAAAAGCAAAGTCCAGCAAGCACACACCCATGAACCCACCAAAAACTCACGTCCTGACGTGGCCGATCTGTAAATTATTCTCGGATTTAACAAGTCCCTTTTCCAGGGACGGATGTGATTTCTCGCCAGAAAAACAGAGAACTCAAGCCACGTGAAGATATTGCAGGGAAACATGGGGTTGAATGAAAGACTTCCATGCGAACATATAAATCTTATCATTCAAGTACTTCAAGTCTCCCGAGGGGTTCGGCAGACAGGGGCAGAACCAGGGGAGGCGGGTAGTGGCCCGGTTCCCTCTAAAATATTTTAAATTTTTGTATTTTTAGTGTTTAAATATAGAATAATAAAATACGTTTTTATTTTAAATAGATAAATTTTTTAATAATAAATTATATCTTGATTTTTGACCTTCTTATTATATAATTCCAGCTCTGCGACTGGATTAAGAGAACATGTATTCTCAGGATTCACCGAAACCAAATCAATAATCCTAAACTTCCTTTGTTCTCGTGAACCATCACAGCTGCTCGTTCCCTACCTCTAACTCCCGAGAAATTACAAAACTCCAGAGGATGTATCTTCATTTAAATTTGTCTAGTTTTTCAAAATTCAGTTATTTCATGTAATGTTTAATGCTTTTAGAATTTTGCATACTTCCTTGATGATCAAGAGAAAATAAAATTGAGATGAGAGAATCGAGTAAGAGCCACGAAAAAAAAAAGGTGCTGGTTCCAGCACTTATTAGCACTTGTGATTACAATTATTGTTTGAATGTTTAAATTCATTGATAAAATTTTATTTATATTTCTACTATTATTCTATTGATAATTAATTTAGTAATAAAATCACCAATAAAAATACTAAATAAATCCATCAATAATAAAAAAAATATTATTACTTATGGATTTAATGGTGGCAAGGACAAACAAAATAAAAAATTATCTATTTTATTCTATCAGTATTTAGATCAGGAAAATATCATATGTAATTTTGTTGATAATCATTCAGAATTATATAAAAAAATTCTAGGCTTTTTAATCATTTCGTCAATAGTTATATCTGTAATATTTAATTTAAATTTTCAATTCAATCAACAAATTTTAGAAATCACCAAATATTATCAATAAATTTTCAACCAGTCAGTTATTTTGTCTATAAAATTTAAATTAATAAATTTTTTTAGAAAACTATCAAATAACACTAATGACTTTTCAATCATTTGGTAATTTTTTTATAAAAAACAATAATTAAAAGTGCAATTGAAAAGTAAACAGTTTTTATAGCTCTCTGGAAAATACAAGAAAAAATTTTTTGTCGGTGATTCCCTTTATAATTGACATGATGAACAATATTCATAATTTACTAATGAATCTACTAACATAAATAAATTATATCGATAATTATGTTGATAAAAATAGCACGTCATCATTTTTTCTTACTTTGTTTTAATTTTTTTCTCATTATAATTTCCTCGGTAAATACTGAGAAAATATTTTTGCTAATAAAATCCATCGGCAATTTACCGAGAAAGATATTTTCTTAGTATTTTCATTTATATTTATCAATTTTCTGGTAGTGAATAAAATCTACAATGTTTTTTTTTCTTTTGCATCTTGATCCTTTTTTTTTCACTTGGTTATTGGTATTTTAAAAAAATAGTCCTTGTATGATGTGTGTATCTATGAAAATTTTAGAGTTGATAATTTATTTCAATTTATATTTTACATGATTATCACACTATAAAAAAATATCTTAGTATTAAGTTGATGTCAAAAAAACATTTCAACATCACACTATAGTTTATTTTTAAAAAAATTATTTAAATAAAAAATAACTTTCTTAACAAAACTCAATTATTAAAAAATTAACTAAATTAAAAATAATTTTCTTAACAAAACTCAATTATTAGACTATTCGAGTAAATCACCCAGTATGTGAGTTTAGTTAAATAACTTTGGTTTTCCCAATTCTCAAATTTAGCAGGGCACCTTTTGTTTTGTTTTTTTTCAATTATTATTATTATCAATGTAAAATATAGAGGGTGTGGATAAAAAATTATTCACCCACGCTTAGTATATTGCTTTTAAAAAAAAGGTTGCTATCTTTTTTTTTCAATTTTATTTTTTATTTATTTCATATTTTTAATATTTAAGTGGTTAAGAATTAAATTTATGATCTATTTTTTTTTTATTTTATCTATTTATAAGATTAAAATGGTTTGTGAATTTGTTATGATAACCCAGGCTATCATGATTTATGGGTTTTGCAAGTTGTGTTTTTTTTTTTATTATTAAACTTGAATTTATTATTATTTTTTTATAGTTAAAAATATATTTTTAAAAAAAATTATATTTTTAAACTTTATAAAATTTATAGACTTCTCTTTGTTTTTTTTAGTTGATGATTTTCTGGTTAATATATCTTTTATTTGGAATACTTATGAAAATTGAATTTATTTCAATTTCATTCTT
>SRLM01000367.1:2378368-2402557 GCA_015708895.1 Populus ilicifolia | reverse complement strand
TTCTCACATTTTGCTCTCTAACATATGCCTCTATTTATAGGCATTCATGGAGGCTTTTCTTCAACAAAGGTGGCTGCCAACTCCAACTCTTCTTCAACAATGGTGGCTGCCAACCTTTGACATCTTGTATGAATGCACATGTTTGGTGCAATACCAAATGGTTGTTGCACATTAATGGCAACCAACCTAACACTTTTTCTATCCCGGCCCGTTTCTATTTATAAAAGAAATAAATAGAAATATAATGGACAAAAAAGATTAAGCTATAAATAGATTTAAAAAACAAGAAAACTAATTAATTATTTTTTAAAACTAAATGGATCATTTAATTTGTTTTACAAGACTAAAAGGGCTGATCTATAATTTACTGATCATACGAGCAGTGATGTTAATTTACTAGTCACACGTTGGATCCCAGGCTTATCTGAACAAACCAGACCCTCTTTACACGAGACGAACTTGGTAAGATCAAGCAATCATGCACGTTGAGGGACCCAAGGTTAATTGCATCAAGCTCACATTAGCAGCGACGACTTGGATGCGTTAGCCGCGGGTGGTAACCTCAAGCAATGGCTCTAACAATATTAAGCTTCCGGGCAAAGCTTCTATTGATCATGAATTGTTTATATATAATGTTTGTTGCACATTGACCTCTCTCTATATGTAAGAAAGAATCAACTATAACCATCTGGTGGACGCACCAGCTAGCGCGCCAGGTACTGCGCCCTGCATGCAATGGACAAACCAAGCAATTAGTTGAAGTCTCGTGCGTGTATGGGCTGTTTTGTTGTCCCTTCCTCCTCCCTGCATCACCACAGTACTAATGGCCATGGAATATTGATAGCCTGGCTAGCTTGCCGATAGAGTAGTGCATGCAAGACAAGTGAATTTATAACTAATCGGACCCTGCCAATAATGGAGGACAAAATTAAAGGTACAAGTGATGGCCATGACTACATGTGTTGCCTCCGTGACAATGAAATCTCACCTGCCAAGGAGCCGTAAAGGAAGAGATGTTCCATTCCAAATCCAAAGTTCAAACCCAGATTTGCTTCAGAAATAAGGACCATGCATGTGTTGAAACAGTGAATAACAATAAAAACATGGTGCCTGAGAGTTTCTCATCCAATCTTGTTAAGAACTCGAAATTGGAAAGGGAGGGGGGGAGTTATCTTCTTACTCGCAAACCCTAAAGCGACGACGGATCCTCAACAGACTGACATGCACTCGCAGCGTGCTTTAATTAACTGTGGGTGCGGTGGATTTAGGATTCCTCAGGTCTTTGCATTCAATAAAACGGAAAGCTTCTTGTTTCTTGAAATGACATCCTGTCAAATGCATTATCGTTACCCCCAATTACTAAAAACATTAATCGCTCTGCTCCTGTCTTTGCTCCAAGATTTTCCAGAGGATAGTTTCTTTCCCGTCGGATGTGACAAACACTAACCTTAACTAAAGGTTCTTTGTCTATCGTGAAGTTTTTTTTTTTAAAAAAAAAATGGTTTTTTTTTAAAATAAATTACTAAAGTGAATTATTTTTCATATTTGATAGTTTGGTAATTTTATATAAAATAAATTTTAAAATATTTTTTAATATTTAATTATTTCATAAAAAATAAACTAAAAAATAACTTATTGATAATTTTTAAAAAATTATCAAAAAATACATATTAAATTTTACAAATAAAAAAATTGAAGAATGATATAAATTAAAACACAAAATTAAATTCATAAATTATTTTAAAAAATAAAAAAATAACGATAAAAAAATAGAGAGTACATGTGTCGGATATAAAAAAAATTTAAAAATGATAAAATTAAAAAAAATAGTTTCATAAATTATTTCAAATAAAATAAACAGTAGTAAAAATATGAGGTGATATCTAATAAATATAAAATTTTAATTAAAAAATAAAAAAAATAAAAAAAATATTATAAAAATCAAATTTCAAGGTGTAAAAATAAAAAAATCAAAATAAAATATATAATAAATCAAGATGAAACTTAATATAGTTAACAAATAACAATTTATAATTTTTTTATAATTTATGAATTTTTTTTATCAGAAATAAATAAAAATAATATTTTTATGAAAAACAATTTAAATTTTTTTGATCGGTAAAGTATCTTTCATCGATAATTTGTTTTTTAATGGTAAATGAAGAAAAAATAAAGGTTTGGAATGAATGTGACTTGACGCTGAGCAGGTGAGGAATTAGTGAGACGGAACACTTTTCTCCATGATCTCTTCACGTGCAGAGTTTCTATTGGCATTATTTGTCGTGTACAGGATCAACTCTTTCTTAAAAAAAAAATTAATATACATATTTAAATTAGTTTATATATTAATAATTACAAAACTAAAACTTAACATCACAAGAAAAACAAATATCTTTACCCTAAACTATTATCGCTGGAACATACTAGATGATTAACTCTTTAATTGTCCAGTAAGGATATCAGTTGTTGCACACGCGCGCATTCAACAGAATTAACCTTGAGAAAAAAATTCCTTCCACTGCACCTGGGTTCGAGTTCTGGTGTGCACGCCTGTTATTCCTGCGGTGCCTTACATGCATTCAGTGGGCCGTGGGAATTAATCATGGTACGCGTAAGCTGGCTCGGACACCCCATGTAAATAAATAAAAAAAAAGTTCCTGGGGGCAAGTATAAACGCATGGCACGTGGNTGGCTCGGACAAACCATGTAAATAAAAAAAAAGTTCCTGCGGGGGAGTATAAACGCATGGCACGTGGAAGGTCTCTTGAGTTGTATGGCTAGCTAGCTGTCTAGTACAAATTTTCAATTGATTTTACATTAGAAAAGGGAGGAGCCACGGGTCCGAGGGTGCTTGAAAGCAAAGCTAGCAAGCTACGACACACGACAGAAATTAGCCTCCTCCTCCGCAGGAAACTACTTTGATCTTGCTTGTAATTTTTTACTGGATTAACATAACAAGAACGACAATGTCAGGCTTCTTTATTGTTTGACCTTTTTCAGCATATATACTTCCAAACTCCAACGAGCGAGACGAGTTGCTATGCCATAATTACCCCCCATTGTCTCTGTTGTGGTGGTGTGCTTTTGGTATTGTTTTGTGATTTTTTTAAAAGTGTTTTTTTATAAATATATTAAAATAAAAGGTTCTAAATTATTTTGAACTTCACCGTACCAAAACTCCAAAAAATCATAAGAAACCATGATTTCTACCGAAAAACAAGCGACCCCTTGTTGGGGAATCCGACCGGTGATGTACTGATATTTGCTCATAGGAGGCCAAGCACACTGACACAATATTTAACGTGGTTCGGCAAAACCGCCTACATCCACGGGAGAAGCCATTGTATTATGTAGGGAGAGAACAAGATTTACAACAATAGAGGAGGAGGAATCATCCCCTCTTGTAGCAACTCTCAACCTCACTCTATTTATCTCTTTGCAGTGCTGCAATGACAGCTACTGCTTGCTGCCCTTGGCAGCACACTCTCTCCTACATTTCTCACATCTTTGGCTCTACTACATCTCTCATTTTGCTCTCTAACATATGCCTCTATTTATAGGCATTCATGGAAGCTATTCTTGGTTTGTTGTCAACAATGGTGGCTACCAACTCTAACTCATTCAACAATGGTGGCCACCAACTCTAGCTCATTCAACAATGGTGGCTATCAATAGTCAATGGTTGGTACCATCCATTTGTTGCACATGAAATGGCAACCAACCTAACACCCCTTACCATGGATTTGAAAATTTCGGAGGAAAATTGTCATGGAAGATACGTTTTCAGAATTAAAGAAAGTTGAGGTATATTTGAGGTAAGTTGGCATCAAAGGTTTATTTCATTAAAAAAATTTAAGTTATTACGCGAGCGCTTAGAATATAATTTATGTTATTTTTTAATATATATTTTTAAGTAATTTTTTTTTGGAATCGAAACCTCCACAGATTTATATTATTTTATATTTAATTTTTATCAAATAAATAGAAATAATAAGATTTAAACTCGTAACCGTTTAGTCATTAAAACTTTAATATCATATTAAAGAACCATTAAACCTAAAAACTTAAACTTTCAAGTGAAATAGTTCTTTGATAATTAAAAATTTCATAAATAAATTAAACAATATATATACCTGCTATTTCAAAAAATATAAAAACATATATTCAAAATCAATTTAAATATCTGTGTACTTGAACAAATTTAATAAATATTTTCGACCCCGATATTTAAACCAAGGAAAGGAAAAGACATAGTATATAAAACAAAACTCATTAACCACCATGCATGACACTTCGATGAGCATGCATTCATGACCCTTGTGAAGGTTTCATTTCACTGGTGATTTGAAGAGAGAGTTTGTCTAGAAATCAAAGGGCATGCCCCGCGCAACTGAGAGGTGTTTAGTATCGAGGTTTAACATATTTTTCATTAAAATTTATTTTTTTTATATTTTAAATTAATTTTTAACTCTTATCATATTCTCATGTACCCTCTTAATTTGCGCATTCAACGACACACGAGTTATTACAACGTTCTGGTATAACATTTGACATGAGGTAAAGAAAGATGAACAGGATCAGAGAGGAGGCTAGCGAGAGGCTGCGGGGAAGTCGATCATGATAACGTAAAGAGCCGAGTAAAACACCGGGTGATAAGTTTGAGGAAGGCGGGGCAATAGTGAAAGGGGCTGGTCAAGCTGGACGGGCATGCCAATGGCTGCTGTCACCGTGTTGCCACCTCTAGCATCAGCGGGCTCGTAGCTCGATGCCCAGCACGTTCGTAATCGCAGTAACGCTCCATGAATCTTACACTGCCATGTCTCGTACCCTTGATCCATTCGGTCATTGCTACTTGATAATAATAGTTATTTACACTTTAAATCATGGAATTTGAGCTCTTCAAGGCAAGACAAAAAACTCAACAGGATCCCCTCTAGATTTCCTTGCAGTGGACCAGTGGTGGTGGTTGCTGCCAGTACTATCCACTCTCTGGGCTATGTAACTGAACAATAGTAAATTAGTTGGCTTGTTATACATGGAGGAAGATGTTTCATTCGGGGCATCACCAGACCGGACAAGGAATCTTGGCAATGTTGTTACTCGCCTCGAAAGCATATTTCGGCGCAACATGAATCTTGGCCAGACTACATGAATCTTGGGGTTTGGATCATGGCGCCCTAATTATATCCTCAACGGCCATGCTAATTTGGAATTCTATCTTTTTGTAATTTATGGCTATACATGCATCCCCTCTGTGATCATCGGTAATGGTCACCGCGTGGACATATATAGGGTTCGATACACACTTGGATCATCCATGTAGATTCAAGACCATCCCAGTACACATCTATCATGGGATTGATGCATTGATTTAAATATTCAGATTATTAAGTTACAAGTGTTTAACGCAACATGCTCGTGTATTCTCACTATTTCTCGAGGAGCTCTGAGAATGCAGGTGAACGTGTTTTTAAAACTTTTAAATTTGATTTTAAAAAGCTTTAGATTAATATATTATTATTATTATTATTATGATGTGTTGATATTAAAAAATATTATTTTAACTAGAATATATTTTTTTTAAAATAACACTACATGTATAATTTAAAGTCCCCGTCCTCTCAATGTTCAGTTAGTTGATCGATGGAGAAGTCTGTTTCCTTCCAAAAACAAAGGAAAACCATGGTATTGGAAAAATGGAGAAAAATATATATTTTTAAAAGTAATTGGTGCCGCAAAAACAACAAATAAAATAAATAACCAGGAAAACAGTAAATCGGTAGGTTATACCAACGGGGATAACACAACCACATAGATTACGCTGTTCTGAAAAACACAGCTCGATATGTTATCTTGCCTGAACAATGTAGCCTAGCCTATTGAAGTATTAAAAAAAAAGTAATCTCTAGCTATCAAAATAGATTTTTTTAAATTAGACTTAGAAGATCATGTTTTGCCCCTCATCTTTTATTTTCTGTGTTATTTTAAATATTATAATATATTTTTTTGTGTCTTAGAATAGTTTTTTAGGCCGTAAAATGCAAGATTTGCTGACTTTATTTTCAGAGAAAAAAAANAAAAAAAAAAAAAACGAGGATCGAAACTTGCAACTCTCCTCACCTTTTTATGGTTTTTTTAATTAAAATAAAAAAACCTTAAGAAAAAGGGGACAGAAACACACATCCAATCAAGTGTCCATCAAAAGTCTAATCAGGGGTTGGGTGGGGGGAGTAGAATCCACGCATCCAATCAATTAAACACACCCCCGGCAGTCCAGTGCTCATGTAACAGTATGGCAGCAGCTTTCATTGTTTTTTATTTGAAAATATACTATAATAATATTTTTTATTTTTAAAAAATTATTTTGATATGAAAATAATATAAAAATATTAAAAAATAAAAAAATAAATTCTTTTAAAATACTTTCAAAACACAAAAATAAACAAGTTAATCTTCAAAGCCCCTCTTGTTGTATGCACATGACACATGATCTTTGAACCCTAACCTCAGCTCCTGTCACCCATGTACAGTACTCTGAAGCCAGCCAGCCCCATGTGAATATAACCCAGCTAGCTAGCCAGCTAGCCAGCCACCTGTACCCTTTCGGACAACAGCCATCAGACTTTTAACAGTCTCAGCAGGGACTCCCTTTAACCTCCCTGCCTCACCCTCAGCTTTAGTCGCTGCTCCGGAGAAGGATACAAATTGTTTTTTAAATCAAAACAATTTTTAAATTTTTTCAAAACAGACGGTTAAACCGCAATGCCAAACTTGCCATAGCCTTGCCGTCCAAGCCAAAGCCAAAGCATCGGGCACCCTTTTATATATATGCAATGTATCCTCCACATAACTATCAGCACAATACACCTCTTTCTTCGCTCTTGTGGACGCTCTTTTTTTTTGGTTGGCTGAAAGAAAGAGAGAAAGGTACTAGTTCAAAGATGGGTGTTATTGGGTTTTGTGGTGATTCCAATAGGGTGGTTTTGTGTGGCAAGAGGAAGCTAAGGAGCTTGTTTTGGAGGGTTAGAGCGGAGATAAGGAGACAAGTGAAGAGCAGCAAGTCCAAGCAAAGGCTTAGCTTCAATTACGATCCTTTCAGCTACGCTCTCAACTTTGACGACGGCAACTTTGGTTTCTTCTGCTGATCGTGAAGTTTTCAACTCTCAACAACAATATGACAGCAGATGAAGCACAGGCAGTAGTATCTGCAGTACTTTTAGCAAGAGAAGTTACTTATCAAGCAAAAGGATACGCTTTTCTTTTGTTCTTCCTCTTGATTCTAACTCCTTGCTATTCGAAGTCTAGTTCTAGGTCAAGTTTTAATATTTTGTGGAGAGATCAGTGTATGTAATTTTGAAATTAGAACCCAACCTCCAATGGTTACTACTCTAGCTTATATATATACATAATCTTTCAAAACATCATATGTTCAGTTCTTGATCTCTTTCTCTTAACAATTCATGAATGGATCAAGGTGGAAGCAAGAAAAGTTGATATTTTTGTCATTAATCTAAGTGGGATCCCACTTCAAAAAACTGAAAGAAGCAAGAGAGAGTACAGAGTGAGGTATAGATCCTATTCTTTTCTGGTGCAGTAGTTGCTTTCAGTACTGTTAATGCCAAACCTGTTGTGCTTCCACCATCCTGTATGCGCAGATCTACATGGTTAGTTTTGGTTTAAGCCAAGAACTCAATGGCTTGTCATTTTATGCACTAGTTATTTGTGAATACTCTGCTTGATTTGATTAAATTCACCATCCATTTCTTCTAAACTGTATGGCTAGGAGGACATGGTTGAATTGTCTCTAGCCTCCTCCCGCACCACTTCAAGGCAAAAACAAAATGTATGCCAGCTTGGCTTGAATCATCTGTCAACCTCTTCTACTTTTGTTATCCAGTGCCATCCATTATCATTCTTTCTGATCTCCTTGCATGCACTAATTTTGTGTTGCATCATGCTGCCCAACTAACTTGTAAGGTCATTGTTATTTTGTACAATCAGAATTTTGTCATTTTTATGCACGGGCAACCGGTGGAAATAGGAAATTTGCTCCCGTTTTGATTTACTGGTCTTCGAGTTTGAAGAGTATGGACCATGATGAAAACGTAGAGCCTTTTTTATGGCTTGAATTCTTACATTAGTCAATGTAGCAAGTATGAAGAGAGCAAACAAAATGCATGCCAGTTTGGCTTGAATTGGGTACTGTTGGTTTTTCAAGTGGTATTATCATATTACGCAAGAGTTCGTGGAAACGGTGTTTGGAATGGTGCTCGAAACCATATTTTTAAAAAAATTTATTTATTTATTTGGTTAATTTTTTTAGATTTTTATCTTAAAAATAATTTTTAAAGGATCAAACAATATTATTTTAAAATAAAAAATATCTTAGACAGCACCCAGTATCGGTTCATCATCCATCCATGTCCTTTGAACTCGCATTATCGCATAAGCTATTATATGGAATTTGTCCTCCTGCTCCGCTGGAGGCCGCCCTCTGACAAAAGAAATGCATGCGAAGGCTTGGACCATTTGGTCATCATCATCACAGCAATGGCCCATTTCACCACCTAGTCTGAGCCCTACCTCTGTATATGATATCAACTCATTTGCGGCTCAGACCAGTCCTAACTCTCGCTTGGTGTGTGTCTGGTATCAACATAACCTTGTATCTTAGTTCCAGCGGTTTAGATAGTTCACCTTTAGATGTTCTGGTTTTTATCCTCTCTTTCTTTGCCCATTTCCCCTGCTATTTCACACGAGAGTGTTTTGAAAAAGAAAATGAAGCTGATATAGAGGATTTGCGTTCTTAAGAAATATGCATGGAGGTGATTCCATTCTAGTTGATGCTCAAACTTGCTTGAACATTCTCTCGATGGTCGGTCGAGTAAAAACGTAGGTATGAAATAATAGTTATTGAGACCATGAGGACTAACCAATCAAATGCTTAAACTACAGGGACCCCATCATAATTAATTATTTTTAACTCTCTAACTTGGGGGGTTCCAAAGAACCCCGCGCAAGTTAGAGAAATCTAGACCGTCGGTATAAGAGCCTGAGAAAGCTCAAGGGTGGATATATGTTGCCAAGTCATGGATCCACGTCAAAAAATCATTCCCCTCACCCATCAAAAACCGAGAGCAACCAACCGGCGCCATCTTAAAACCGCCAAAGCTGCAATTTCCCTCTCTTTTATTTTCATTTCCCTCCTTAAAAAACACAGCTATGCCCACTTCTTCTTATTCTCAAAACGAAAAAAATAAAAAGCATCGCTCAAAGAGGAGAAGAATTAAGGGGGAAAAAGAACAAATCTCTCACGAGTCAGAAGTAGAATAAGAAATGGCAAAGAAGAGAGTGGAGGCTGAGTCTACAGATGGGTCTGTTGATGCCAATACTACCACTTCACTTGTTCGTGCGAAAGATGGCAGTGCTTTTGCTAAATGGTATTTCTTGCTTTCCCATTTTCCCCCACCTTTTTTTATGTTGATAATCCTGAGTTTTTCTTATCTTTTTCTGGAGGTTTTAAAGAAATGTAGCTTTTTTAGGCAAATTCTGTTTCTTGGTTTTTCTTTCTCATTCTAGTTCCGTGTCATTGACTTGGTTCTGGGGTTTAAAATTATGGGTTCTTTGAATTTCCGAAGAAATGGAGAAATCTAGTCACAGAAAGTGATAAATTAATGAAATAATTGGCGGGTTCTGTTTTTTGAATTGATTTGATGAGGGGAATTGGATTGAAATGTGAAATAAATTTATGCAGCGAGGAGTGCAAGAAGGATGTGCCAGTGGCTCTTATAAGTTTCCACAGCTGTAGCCTTGATGCTAAGATCAAGATGAATTTGGGTTGGTTCGGTACCATCGTCTTTGTGTAATTGAACAATTTTATCACTTGCTAGGAGGTCAATTACTAAATGGGTTTTCATTACTTTTTATGATTTAGAGGCTCAAGTTGTTGAAAAGGCAACTGAAGCTCAGCAGAAACCAGCTGAGAGGTACTACTCGTTTCTTGTACTAGCTTATTAATTGGCTAATTATTTGTTGTAATTTGGTTATTATGAATTTACGATTTGGTTTGTGATTTTATTTTTCCTCTTGTAGGAAGAAAGGAAGTTCAACTGAGCCAAAATTGAAGAAAGCTAAAAAAGAAAAGAAGGGCAGGGATCCAAATGCACCGAAACGCCCTCCCACCGCATTCTTTCTCTTTATGTAATGCTTTCTGCTGCTTGTTTGTGTGATGCAATATAATGTTGTGATAATGTTTTTAATTGGGGATGTTTGCATTGACGTGTTTCATTGTTTAATTAGGGATGACTTTAGGAAGGAATACAAGGAAGCAAACCCGGACTCTAAGGATGTTAAGAAGGTAAATTAAATGCAGCGTTGTATGTCATTTTCAAGTTTATTTTGCGGGTTGGGTTTACTAATGATATTGCTGTGTTTAACAAAATTCAGGTTGCGAAGGAAGGTGGTGTGAGATGGAAATCAATGACCGATGAAGTGAGTGTTGGTTTAACACATTGTTATAATCATTTGTATACACACTTAATAGCTATTGAATGTTTTGTTTTAACTCGAATTTCACTCAGGAGAAAAAGCAATATGTGGATAAGGCTGCTGAGCTCAAGGCAGAGTATGACAAGGCATTGGAGAGTGACAATGCTGAAAATGAAGATGTGGGTTCGCAATCATTTCTGAATTTATTGATTTATTGACAATGTTGTTATGGATTTAATACTATAAGCTGTTTGTTTCCTTTGTTCTTATGCAGGACGAAGGGGTTTCTTCAGAGAAGGAAGTAGCCGATCATGAACTGTGAGATGGAAAAGGAGAAAATTTGAAAGTGTTTATTTTGTAGTTCTGTTTTCTGGTAGTGAGCCTGCCTAGTTGCCTTGTAAATTTTGGATCTGCTTTAGTTAACTGGCATGGAGTTTGTTTAGAGCAATGCAATCTTGGTGGTTTTAAGCATGAGTTGCAGTTTCATTAGATTCTTGGATGCAGCTTCTTAACTTTTGAGCCATTAATGTGGCTGAGCTTTTAACTTCTTTAATGGTGATTGATGGAGCCCCCCTTCATACCTTTAATATGAGATATGAATTGCTGTTGCTGAGATTTGGATGTTCAATTTGATTCTACCATGGCCTGTCAGATGAGTTGTGCCAAATAGCAGTTTTTATAACTATAATTATAACATGGTCAATGCCAATCTTAAGTTTCCAATTCCGTTGACAAGTTGTATTTTCATGCATGCTTGTAGGTGGTAAAAAAAGGATGGTACATTGCAAATATGGAGTGAAAATGGCTATAAATAATGGGATTTTATTTCTTCAGTGACATGATATGTATATCACTAAACATGGCTACAGGAATTTTAAGCAAAAGAACAAAAAATGAACTATAACTGTTGCAGAAAACATAAACTGTCATCCTTGCCTCTCAGGTGACTGCTCATTTGATATTGAGCTTGTATCCTTGGTAATTGAGTCAGCATCAGACTGGCCCATTTCTCCTTATTTTTCATTTCTTTGTCCTACAAAGTGGCAGAGGCTTGCCACATAAGCATAGATTGTGAGCATAAGCACCTGCAGGGAAGATATTATAAGGTCTACCTTGTGGGATCTCTCCACAAAGCCTGTTGGCCCTGAAGTTTGCATGTCTCAGATTTGTAATCCCCAACAAGCTGGTTGGGATTTTCCCTGTGAGTCTGTTGATAGAAAGGTCGAGCCATTGAAGATTCGACAAGAGCCCCAAGGTAGCTGGGATGGTGCCTGTTATCTGGTTCCTTGAAATATCCATCCTCTCCAGTTCTTTCAGGTTTGAGATTGAACCAGGGAACTGACCTGTAATCTTATTGCTTCCTATGTTTAGAACCTTCAAACTCAATCCTTCAATGAATTCAGGCATTGTGCCTGAAATTTGGTTCCCTGATACATCTAAAACCTCCAAAAAACTGCTTGTCCTGTTATTTAAGATCCTTGAGAGAAACCCGCTGAGCTGATTTGATTGGATCTCGATTGAAGAAATTCCATCTGGCAATTTGATGTCGAAAAGGTCGAACTTCAATTGGTTGTTTGACAGCTTGAGCTTTTGCAAATTAGACATGTTGGTGAAGAAACCAGCAATGCCATCTACGAGGAAGTTATCAGATAGGTCTAAAGAGCTCAAAGAATCTGGTCTTGTAAATTTTGGAAGGTTTCCTCCAAGTTTACAGCCAGCTAGATGAACATCTGAAAGTTGTCTATCTTTGATCCAACCAGGAACTGTGCCTAAACTGAGGTGGTTGTAGGATAGGTCTATTGACAATAGAGAAGGAAGACCTCTGCCTTGAATAACTGGAAGGGGGTCCGAGAGCCCATTTCTGGATAAGTTAAGGTACCAAAGGTTCTGTAAGCTTGAAATGGATGCAGGAATTTGACCTGTAAGCCTATTAGAACTCAAAGACAGATGAGTAAGAGATTTAAGGCCCGCAATTTGGTTTGGGATTCTTCCAGTCAGCTGGTTATGGTCCAGGGACAAGTCCTGAAGTTTGACCAGGCTGAACAGTGAAGGAGGTAAGAGCCCAGACAATTGGTTATTGGACAGGTCAATGAAGGTGAGGTTTCGAAAGTGCCCCAGAATATCTGGAATCAACCCAGACAACAAATTGAAACTCAAATCAAGAGATTGCAAACTAAGGAAATTTTGGAAAGTGGATGGGATAGGACCTGATAACAAATTTCTTGCTAAACTCAACTGCTGGAGCTTTTTAAAATTCCCTAGGCTTGGAGGAATCTGCCCTCTCAAATGGTTTCCATTCAATGAGAGGATATTGAGCAAGGGCAAACGGCCTAAACCAGGAGGAATGTTGCCTTCAAGAGAATTATCCTCTAGGACCAATTGTGTGAGATGGGTCAAACTAGAGAAGCTTTCAGGAATAGGACCTGCAATATGCTTCATACCACTTATCACCATCACCTCCAAGAATGCCAAATTGCCAAGAGAAGGTGACAAAGTGCCCCTCATGTAAATGCCACTGTCCCTCGCAGGTCCCTGCAACACCAAATCAGTAACCCTACCTGTAGCAGGGTTGCATTGAACACCCTCCCAATCCCCTCCACAGCAATCCTTCCCTATCCATGAAGAGAGAATATCTGTAGTATCCTTCAAGATTCTTGCTTTGAAGCCAAGAAGAGCTACCCTGTCCGCCTCTGCACAAACTGAGGTCTGCAGTGGGGTTATTGTTTGAGCAAGTGACAGTGGTGAAACCACAGCAAGAAAGAAGGATAGCAGTAAAAGCTTAGAAACCCATCTTAGAATCTGCATTTTGGGAGGTGGGTCTTGATCAGATCACAGAGATAGGTCTTAGAATATATGGATTTTTGATCTGACAAGAAGAACTTTGAATGGGAAAAAGCTAATACACTCTGAGCACAAATAAAGTAAGAAAAGGGTGTAAAGCAGACCTCTGTGGTTTATTCTATTCCATTTCTTCACGTAGACAGGAAGGTATAATGATGATAAACATGATTCTTAAGAGAGATTTCAAGAAATATAATTGTGGTTTCAACAGAGGGCTGCAAGAAACTGAACCATGTCTCTTATATTTATAGCAGTACCATAGTAAAGAAGGAAAAAAAAAAAAAAAAAAAAAAAAAAACCCCTAGGACATACCTTCTTAGGTTGTTTTTTACTGAATTCTTGATGAGTTTAAAGAGATTCACATGGAAAATTGTGACCGTTGATAGATGTATCACGAGGATCCTATATGTTATTTGAACGTTGGAGCGCACTTCATTCAAATTTACTGCATTTCCACCCTGTTTCAAATCAAATCAAATCAAATCATTTTTTGTTTTTTTTGTTTTGTTTTGCTATAGTATAGTCCATAACCTGATGCCCTCCCAGTTACAATATGGAGTATCATCATTTTCTGTAGCTGGAATATGCTTCGTAGCTAATTAGTTCACGTGAGTGAACGTACCACACCAGAGCCTTTTTACTCTCCTCTGTTTGATAGCTCTCATGTCATAATCTCCTATTTCGATTGTCATAGAATTTGTACAGGAGGCTTTGTCTCCCTCCGATACATGTGATCCGAGTTTGCTCTTCACCTGTTGTTATTACCCCCTGTCTTAGTTTTATTGATTTAAATTAATTTTGACCAGGTCTTATTAATATAAAATCGTAAAAATTAAAGTTTATATATCCCTTACAAATATTCTTGTTAATTTTTTATAAAACATATAAGATTAGAGAAAAATATTAGCGAAACCTCCATTGTACTGACCTTTAAAAAAGACTAAAAGCACAATAAGATTGGAATGCAGGGATTTCCGACACAGCCATATTGAGATCAAGGTTAAAAATAAGTTTTTTGAATGAAATTGAAGGGCATATGTAGAGCTACCATCAATAAAAAGCTACGGAACGGATAGCAGAGGCCCCAACTCGAGTGATTGGGGGAGGTGCAAGTGATGGCTTTAGTGCTGGACCCTAAGCAGTTAGGAAGGAGATGAAGGGCCTACCATGCATGTTGTCGTGGTACTGCAGGAGAGCAGAATGTGATGGAACGTTAATTGCAAGCTGTGACCGTTCGATGATAATACAAGTTGAAATTGAAAGGAAAATCTTGACAAAAAAGTAATTAATTTCTTTTGATCGAAAAGACAAAAGTAATTATGATGACAGTTAATCAGAGGAATGGTTTAGATTCATTCTGTACTACACCTAGTGATTTCATGTGTCAAGTTTCAACCACCACCATATAATTCCCCCTTCAGGGATAGATAAGGGAAGACGATATGCTTATGATTATTGGCTTTGCTTTTCCTAGTTAATCCGAAAGGAAGCTTGCTTGCTTCCTTCCTTGCTTAGGCCTTAGATCATGTCAACAGGGTCAGTCCTTTTGCTTAGTGGATCATGCTTGTGCCCCCCTAGCTGCAGAAAGAAAAGAATACTTGCTTGGTTAAAGCCAATCTTTTTCCTGTTCATTAGAGAATTTAGGTCAATATTACATGAGAGCAGTGCTATTCTATACTGTATTGAAATAATATTTTTGTCTTTGCCTTTCTTTATCACGATTCCTAGCTTTGTTTCTGGTGGAGATTCAAAAGCACCCTTGTCATTAAAGCAAAAGCTTGCATTTAATCTCTAAGATGTATAATTAGCAGGAGAAGGCTTGTATAAGTCACATAAGTCAGAAATGTTGAATTTCTTACATGGAGTTTGTCAAAACTACCGTTTTTGTCTTACAGATTGACTTGTCTGCTTCCACGGTTTCTTTTTTTCACCATAGATGTATTGTCCTTTTGTCTTCCTTTTCCCGGTTATATACACGCCATTCCTTGCTTAAATTGCCCAAGTCTAATAATAGTGTAAAAGGAAAGAAGGATATATAGAAGAGAAAAAAAGAAAAGAGAAACACGCATGGAGGGATTAAAAGACGGGGATTTAATTTATCTAGCTCTCCAACAAAGATGTTAGAGGAGAAAGGAAGCCCTCGTTACATTCTGCGCCTTTTGATCGTCTTCACTGCTCAAATCTCCATCTGTGAAAAATAATTACCAAGATCAGAATCAAAATGATGAGGATTGTTACTTTCGGCTACATCTTATTTTCGTCTGTCCTGTTCGTAGAACTCACAGCATTAATTTGGCTATTGAAAAAGCTCCCCAGCCAAGACATGTGGTGTCGATATTTGTCCTGGCAAGAGAAGGACAAAAGCCTGCCTTCGCTTTTCAATAATGCTGTCAAGAAATGTGTTTTTTTCTTCTTGGAGTTTTTTCTTGGCATCTGTTATCATCAGTACTTACCTTTGATCGGTGTTCCATGCCTGTGAGTCGGGGTTTTAACCTTTATATCTTCAGTATGATTTATATATTTAAGACCTGATCATGAAATGTACCCTAAAACCCCCCAAAGATCAGACGCATCCAGGAATTATACTTGCAGCAGACCCAAGATCACAAGTGGGATCCTCACCGCACAGCCGAGGGTGGAATGGGCTCATGGATAATTATCACTAATAACTGGTTAATGACAAGTTTAAAATTGTCTTATTGGCTGTCCGATCACCCTAATAATTCCTCACCTTCCACTAACGAGACACTAACCTATTTGATTTGTCGTGGGGGCCACATCCGACCGTTTAGTGGCGTGTAGAGAGAAGAGAATGTTACCAACGGTTTTTGTTCAAAAATCTTCACGAGAGCTGGAATGTATTAAACCCTAAACAGAATTAGTGAGATGATCAATAATTATGAATCTAATTCGAAGGAAATCAATTATGGGTTCTTCTTAACCATGAACTCCCAGTTGAGTTATTAAATAAACAATATCGTCTTTAAATCCCATTTCAACTGACATTATTGACATTCGATATGACTTTCCTCAAGCAAGTTTCTCGTCAAAGAAAAGAGAGGAGGAGGAGGAGGAGGAAATAGGCTGCGATGATTGCGGTAGAACGAGAGGAGCCATGTCCCACCTGGAAACGACAATGTTGACTGTCTAACATCATTATAATATTTCTTGCTCAACTCGCAGCCTGGATTGTGATCAGTTTGGAGCCCTCTTAAGTTGAAGTTCATGGAAGGCACCAACACACATTGGATAAATTAAGGTAAGATCACTGTCCAAATTTTCTTGATGATGAGAGCAACCCTAACACATGTAAAGGGTCACCTGCACTTATGATCGTGACATGGCTGTGTATACTATGCACGTACATGAATGAATTAATTAATTAATGGCCTCCGGCCAGTTTTACTATGTAATGAATGATCTCGAGATGTTTTAAAGGGGAGATGTGAGGAGGGATCAGGTAGCTTGTAGGGTTCTTCTTGATGCTTCAACGACATGGAACGCAGTCTAAATTCTAAACCCTAACGAAAACGATTCCCCATGCTTTACACAAATGTCACAATGTGATGTAGATTAAGATAAAGAA
The DNA here is from genome assembly GCA_015708895.1 of Populus ilicifolia. Lineage (NCBI taxonomy): Eukaryota > Viridiplantae > Streptophyta > Magnoliopsida > Malpighiales > Salicaceae > Populus > Populus ilicifolia. Next base: position 2,385,642 of record SRLM01000367.1, on the reverse strand, counting down.
AAAGGGAAGGAAAAGGAGCATGGTGGTCCATTTCACCCTAATATCTCAACTAATCGTTGACATGTTTTGAATTCCCTTTTCATTTGATGCTTACCCAGCGATCCTTAGCAGCGTTATGGATATATAGAGCAAGTACTGTTTCTAATAATATTAATTAGCACGTATATATATTTCACAGCAAAAAACCGAAAACGTACGGACGTTGCATTGGTGGATTGAGCACCCATCCCTGTTCATTTTGGCTGTAGAATTGATACCCGTATTAGCGAGTTGAACTGCGAAAACCGAAGGCTCAGGGAGTAGCGGAGAGATTGGTAAAGTGGTGAGTAACATTTTATAAGAATCGGTGGTGGGCTACTACCCTAGCTACTACAGCTGTGTTTAACTTTTGCAAGCCAGCCTTTACTCCAAAAAGAAACACCAACACATGTTAGTTGCAAAAAGTCCTTGTTACATGCCCCTTTTCTTCCTCTTGTAATCTCAAGAAATAGTGCCTAGCTAGATCATTCCAGATTGTTGACCTAGCTGTAAGATTAAATCCGGTGCTTGCTTCAATTATCTCCGCGACACAGTAAATAAGATCACCACAATTTTACGAGCACAAGCTGTTCTCGACTACCCCTCCTCTCTTCGTGTGTGTTAAGTAAATCTTTTCTAAATCGTAGTTTTTGGTTAATGGATTTCGGTTGTTACACTTAATTCAGTTCTTGGCCCAAATAACTCAAGATATATTGAATTTAACAAGGTATTAATCTCATTAAAACCTAGTTAATATAACTAGTCAATATATTTTTTTAAAAAAAAATTCAAAGAAAAACAATTTACTGTCATTCCTTAACACGGTTTGATATATTTACAATGATCACAAGATTGCAAACTTATAAAAATTAAAATCAACAGAGAGTATATCTAAGTAACCACCACCATCACCATCGAATCTTCTTTGGATGGGATATCTTGGCCAAGGCTTAAGAGTTCAACCAGAATGGTAGCCATGAAGCGGTTCCATTCCAGTCATTATAACATAGGACAATGATGGGTTCGATGAGATCATGAATGGACATCCTTCAATCAACAATGACTTTGATTGGGCTTGCCAGACATTGCAAGGATAAAACCAGTGAACGCACACCTAACTAGTTATCCACTTTAAGGAAGGTCCATTTCCAATTATAAAGTAAGATTGAAGTGTTATACAATGATGTCCCATGCTTGAAAAATAGCCTTCCCTTGGCAGACAAGAGTTTTATTTAAATTAGGATTTGATAACTAAAAATTAAAATTAAAATTTTATGGTTTAGGGATATTATGATGTACTAAAAAATCTAAATAACTTAGGAATAGATTTTTTGGTTGGATAACCTGTTAATCAATTAGTCTTATAAATTTTATTTATTTTTCCTAACCAAGGTGATTGATAATTTATACTTGGAGATTGGTAGGTCAAGGTGGCTTGTGGCTAGTACCTGCAAAAGATCCTAATTGATGCAAATAAAGACTTTTCAATGATAAAATCAATAACTTTATAAATATTTTAAAGAGATAGATTTTAAAAATACATATGCTAAAAATATTAATAACTAAGATATTGTAAATTTTTGTTCTAAAGGTCCTACGATGTATTTATAGTTAATGAGTCTTGTGCTTTTGTGAAGAAAAGAGTCTAAAGTGTAATTTTACTCTTGTGATATTTTAAGTTGTATTCTACACAAAATAACACGTATTGAATTAGTATAAAATACCAAGGGACTAGCATAGGGTCCCAAAGAATTTTTCCTAGCAAGTGTTGGGCTTATGCAAGGTGCCCGAGCCAATTAGAGGTGAAAATGGGTTTGGACACAATTTGAACCTAAACACCTCGAGCTTGGACATGACAACCTAAGCCCACGAGAGGTGAAAATAGGTCAGAGAGCATTACTTGAACTCAAAAACCTAAGGCTTGAGCATGACAGCTTGAGCCTACAAAGGGTAAAAGTAGGTCCAGATGTGCTATTTGGATCCAAACTTTTTGGGGTCGAGCTTGATAACCCTAGCCCATGAGAGGTGAAAGTGGGTTTAGGCATGCTACATGGACTCAAATATGTTGGGTTTGGGCTTATTAAAAGTGAGAAATGGGTTTAGATGTATTGCCTTAACCCAAGTATGTTAGGTTTGGGGTGCTTTCTCGAGACTAAGCCCACATGGGTGTTGGGCATGTCATACCCACACTAGGTGGACACCTAACAAGGCGTGAGCCTTGTATAGGAAGTCCTAAACCATGCCTTCTAGGGAATTATGCTTAGGCCCAAGGTCATTAGGTGTTTGGCTCGGGCTGCCATGCTTGAGCCTTTTTTTTTTTAGCTCCCTACTGTATTTTAGGCTTGAGATACCAAGTTTAAGCTTAAGGGGTGTTCATATTGGGTTTGTTTTAGTGGGACCTTTTAAGTCTATTTTGGGTTTATTTTATTTGGATTGATCACTAGTCCCCCAAGTTTTTATGGCTACATCATCCCAAGTCTTTGTGGTATTAATCCATAAAAACATGTACAAATACCATTTACATTGATGAGTTTGTTGAGTTTTTTTCATATAAAAAGAGGAGTGGAAAATCAAGTAATGAACCAGAAAGCCCATATGTAAGGGTGTGCACCATGTTTGAAAATATTTATAAGTATATAAAGGGAAACCATGGAGGAATCCATACTTAAAAGAAAATTTTAAGAAGGTGAGGTAAGATGTAAAAGACTCCATACTTAGAAATTTTTTTAAAGAGCTGAGGGGAATATATAAAGGGTGGTGGAAATCCATAGAGGGTGATCTTTGGTGATATTTATACTTGAAAATATTTCTAAAAGGTAAAAAGAACAAATCTATAGAGAGTGGTTTAATTGCACTAGAAAAACTAGGTCCATCATTTTAAGAGTGGTTGTACTGGAGTGTGAAGGGTATGTTACCTCATTAGATGACATGAGGCATGTAAACCCTTAATTGAAGAAAGATCTCACTAAAGAGTGGGAGGTATGTAGCTTTCTTGATGGTGGCGTGAGGGGGTTTGAAAGCCTTTTAAAGGTTTGTAACCTTCTTTGTGATGGTGTAGAGGCTTGAAAGCCCCTCATTGAAGAATGGTCAGTGGTATGTAAGAGATATATAACCTTTCTAGAATGATATGAGACATGAAAGTCTCCCACTAAAGAGGACTGCTAGTTCGATACTGTACTAAAGAGGTGTGAGATCCAAGATTAACCTCTATCGTATTGGTGAAAGACTCTTAAAAATCACTTTAAGAATGAGGATCCTAGATAAACCTTTGATAAAATGGTGAGAGACCTCTAGACATCACCTAAAGAATGAGAGATTCTGAATCAAACCTTAGTGAATTGTTGAGAGGCCTCTAGTCATCATTTGAAGAATGAGGATCTTACATAAACTTTTGGCTAGTTGGTGAGAGGCCTTTAGGCATCACCTAGGAAATAAAGGATCCTAAATCAACTTTTAATAAATTGGTGAGAGACCTCTAGGAACCACCTGAAGAATAGGGATCCAAAATCAATTCTTAATGAATTGGTGAGAGACCCCTACGCATCTCTTAGAAAATAAGGATCCTAGATCAATCCTTGGTGATTGTGAGGATGTTGATTTAGGGAGACCAAATCTGTTGTTACCTAATTTTTAAGAAAGATCCAAAAATAGTGAAAAACAAAAAAATTCAAAAAATATTTTTTTTAATATATCTACATTATTTTTAGCATTTTCAACATCATTTCAAAAGAGTTTAAATTTTCAAAGATCTTTGGAACCTATTCAACTTTTAACGTGTTATATTTTAAAATCACTAATTTTCTCATTTTGAGTTGACGCTAATAAGAAAAATAAAAAAAATCAAATTTACAAAAAAGAAGAAGTTGAGGGACTAAGTTTGGAAACCTAACAATATTTTTACCTATAAATACTGGTCTTGTTAACACATATAAGGGGGGAGAATTTTGCAAAGAGGAAAAAACCACAAAAACCCCTAAACCACAAAAAATCCTAAAAACCTATCTCTTTCTCTCAATTCACCCAAGCAGCCGCATTAAGCTACCACCTGCCAAAAAAAACCCTTTTCCTTCTCCTCAGTTTGCAGCCCCCCGGACTCTCTTCTTAGCCATCACCTCCTTTTCCCTCTCTTAGCCATCGATGGACCTTACATCTTCCTCTCCAAGCTACAACCATTATATTTTCTTCTTCTTCACTAGATAAGCTAAGAGCGATGTCTTCTTTTCCTCTGGTCTTACCCACAGCAATCGGCCACCAAATAGAGCCTACCATAGTAGCAGTGCCATCCTCACCGGAGATTTAATGGCTGACAACTTTTCCTTTTTCAATCGGCCTTCAATAGTGCCTACAACAGCTAGCCATTTCCCTCTCTCAGCTGCATATAGGCCAACCTTTCCCTTAACAGTAATGACCCAGCTTCAACAGTACCCACGGACCAACCCCCGGTCATACACCACAGAGTCGTCCCCTTGTCTCCATCGACCAGCTCTCTTTTGCACAGACTGGCCATCAGTAGTTGCACAGTCATCGACATAAACCCATTTGCTAGTCGACCACCTAAAATAGAGAAGAAGGTGAAATCAAAACAAAAAACAATTGATCCGTGAACAACAAAAAAAATAAAAAACTAAAATCAACTGGTTATTATGGTTTTGTTGTTTCTGCAGGTCACCATCTGCGTAAGGAGACAGAGAAGAGGAAGAGGTCCTGATCCATTGGTTTTTGTTGCCATCATTGGCGACAACATGTGGAGCAACATGCCGCCACTATTCCAGCACTGTTCTTGTGGTTCTAGAAGGCTTACTAGCACTGTTATGGATTGTTGGGGTCTATTTTGTAATTTTTAAGTTGTTTGATGTAATATTTTTGTTTAATTTTGAATTTTTATTATCTGTAGTGTGGATGTAAAAAAAAGAAAAAAAAGAAAAAAATATATAGTAAAAGTGAATTTGTGTGCTTTGATTATTTATTTATAGATAATTTTTATTTTTTTAATGATAAAATTACAAAGAATAAAGAATAATTTAATATTTAGATTTGCTCACGGTTAAGAATTATTCACTTATATGTAAGTTGTATTTCTAATATTTGATGAAAAGATAAAATTTTTAAAACTTCTTTAACACATCAAAGTCACAAAGCAGCTTACCTCAGGTAGGGTGTGTTAGGGGTGCTCATACCTTTTCTAATTATAACCAGTCCCTTACTCATGAATCTTTGATAAGACTAGTACATTCAGGATTCCTAGTAGCCTTCAATTAAATAACATGTGGGAACTTCCAATGAATCAATCAAAGTATAACCAAAACAAAAGAATCGTCAGCCAGCATCACGAGGGTGACGTGTGACAAAATCAATTCCATTTAAGAAGAGTGACTGAAAGCCCTCACTTGAAATTTGTAGTTAGAGAATACATGCTAAAGATATATTATTTTTATTTTAAAAAATAAACTTATATTCTCTTTGAAGATTATACATCATAAGGTGATTCGTTGGGATTCAAGGAGCTTGAAAATTTTGGTATGAAACAACAAGATTGGTAACTAAAGTCCATCCCATGGTAATTGAAAGACAAAGTTTGGAGTATCGATTATATATACGGGTATCGCAATGACACAAACGACTCCTAGAGGGACTTGTATAAAGGCAAAATACTCTCCTGAAAGTCATTTTGCCTAAACTCTTATAAGTAGTGTAATGAGCTATGGACGCTGGGAGCAACCAATAGGAATGGTGATAGGCTCAAGTGTGTTACCATAGTTGCCAAGACTTGTTAGGGTGGAAAGGTTTAATTTTGACCTTGAGTTGCCAATACTATTTAGATGAGAAATTGCATATGACTTTTGAGTCATTGAAGGTCTAGCTGAGTAGAAGTGTTCGCGATAACAAGTAAATTTACCTTACATCTTAACCAATGTGTGTCTTAATTGTGTGCCATAGAATAATTTGAAAATGTCAAAAATAAGTTTTGGAAGTTGATGGCTTTTTGATTAGATTCCCACAGATAGAGCCATTAATGATGTCCTTAAAAATCCTAGTAGCCTAAAAATAAGGCTTTCAGGTTGGATAATTGGTTAATTAATTAGTTCTAGAAGTCTAACTTATTCTTCATAGCTAAAGGTAGTTGATAGCCTATACTTAGTGCTTGGTAGGTCAAGGTGACTTGTGGTTGGTACCTGCAACAGGTATCCTTTTATGAAGGTTGAGATTCTTCAATGATAAAGTCAATAATTTTACAAAAAGAGAAAAATATAATGATATTTTAGAGAGATAAACTCTAAAAATATACATACTAAAAATATTAAGAATGAAGAGATTGCGAACCTTTGTTTTGAAGATTTTACGGTGTATTTATAACTCATGATTCTTGTCCTTTTATAAATAAGAGGGTATATAGTGTAATTTTTACCTTGTAATATTTTAAGTTGTAAATCTACTCAAAATAACACATATTGAATTGATATAAAATACCGAGAGACTCATATAAGATCCAAGAAAAAAATCCATTATTTGTTAGGCTCAAGTAAGGTGCCCGAGTCTACGAGAGGTAAAAATGGGTCTAAAAGTGTTGTCTGGACACAAATACATTGAGCTTAGGTGTGATAGCTGACCCCACAAGAGGTGGAAGTGGGTCTGCACAGGTTATATGGACTTAAAAACCGTTTAGAAACGTGGTTCAACCCGCGTTCCTAAAAAAATTAATATTTTTTGCTAAAATTTAATATAATTTATATATTTTAGATCATTTTGATGTGTTAATATTAAAAATAATTTTTTAAAAATAAAAAAAATTATTGACATGTATTTCAGCACAAAATTATTTGAAAAGAAATAACTACCATACTGCCAAACACACTCTTAAACATATTGGTTTTGGTACATTAGAGATGAGAAATAAATCAAAGATATGCTATGTGTAGTTAAGTATGTTGGGCTTAAACGTGGAAGCCCGAGTCTACAGGGGTGTTGGGTGTGCACCCTGCACGGGCACAGGCAATAACTTAAGACTAGACTCTTTATATGTTTGGTTCGAGCTATAGTGCCCGAGTTCACTTTTCTTGGACTCTTGTTGTAATTTGGACTTAGGATAGAAGCTTGAGTCAAAAGGGGCGTTCTTGTTGAGTCTATTTAGAAAGATTTTTTGTGTTTATTTTTTTTGAATTTATTTTATTTAATATTTTTTTGAATTTTTTTATTTGAATACATCAAAATATTTTCTAAACCGTTAAAAATATATTTTTCATTACAGTTGGAGTAAA
>SRLM01000367.1:2293578-2378343 GCA_015708895.1 Populus ilicifolia | reverse complement strand
GGGGGGGGGGGGGCTCTTCGTAGGCAAAAAATACCATCATGACAGGCTGCCATTTCCTGGCAAACGGTTTGGCCCATTTCCTATATAAATGTTGGAGCCAGGACTCGGGAGGTCTTTGTTTTTTTTCTCAGGTTATCAACAAAATTGTCAATCACATCCAACCATATTGGAGCCGTCGTCTCAATATGACATATCCTTATCATCAAATAAAAAAAAGAAGGAAAAGAAAAGCAGCCATACCATTATAGGTCCACAATTGAAAAGAAAACCCGGAGAAGTGAATGGATCTTCACAAAACAAAATACTAAATATTGTGTTCTTTCAGGCCAACTAAGCAGAGGGTGGAAGTCACCATAGCAGTGCCTTGACTCTGCCTCCTCCTACCTACCTAGGTAGTGCGCATCTTCTTTAGTGCCTGCACACATGAATGGAGCGACAAAACCGGTTACCTCACAAGCCCTAAATTAAGGATGCCCCAAGATGTCTGCGGCCATGACTTCTCTTTAGCTTTCATCAACAAGACCCTGGCCCAAGCAATCCATCCTTCCCAAGACATCCTCTTATCCCAAGGACTGCCCCACTCTAACAAGAGTATGACCCCTCTCTCAGCTTCTCTCTCGGCCTCCTCAAACCTCCCTTTTGTCAAATAAAATTGACCCAAGACCACATGAGGCTCACCGACAAAAGGGTTCTTTTCAATGCTTCTCAACAACAACTCCTCAGCCCTCTCCAACCCTCCCTTGGAGGTATCACAAACAGCTTCCCAGTACAAGTCCCTTGCCACTATCTGCTCTCTTGCATCCAAAACTTGAGTACAATTCTCAAAAACTGGTGCCACCACGAGCTCTATATCTTCATCTCTCTCCCTGTCAACTTCAAAACCACCAGCCCTCTTCCTCTCTTCAATAAAAATCTCTTCCTCTCTCACAATCAAAGAGTAAATTGCACCCATCCTTGATATTGAATTGATCCATAGCCCTGGCTTGCCATCTCCAGGCCACAAAGCACCAAAATTATTCCCTCGAAACTCAAGACGACCATCAAAGTTTTCAAACAACAAATCTTGAAAACCAAAAAGTTGATCACTAAAATCAGCCATGGTCATCAAGAGAAAAACACCCACCATTCTTCTGGTCACTAAAACATCTTCTCCACTCTTTATATGCTTCACTGTTATCCCACTGGCAGGCAAAAGAGAAGCCAGTTTCTTCCTCCAAGACTCCTCTCCATTGAACAAACCCTTATCTTTTGCATTCCTCAGTGACAACTCAGAAGCTTTAAGGTGTTCAACAAGTTCTATATCAGAATACTTGAACAACAGATCATCATGGATCAATGATTGGCGAGGGACAATACAAAACAAGTGAATCAACCTTTCAGCAGCCTCACCAACATGGTTGCGAACAACATCTCGACCAGTGTCAGGATCAAAGATAGCAAGATTGACATAAGAATTGGAATAGGCAGAATGGAAAAGGCCACAGAGACAGACAGAGTCAGGGGCTTTCCATATCTTGAGAATACGGTAAATGTCAACTAGGTGATCAAGAAAGCTGCCATGTTTGTGCCAGCATTCACCAGCACCAACAGAACGTAACACAGAAATGAGGGAAGGCAAGTTCTTGTCAATGGATTCTAGCTCTCCTCTAAGGAAAGGACGAGCTGAGGCCAAAAGGGTTTGCAGGTAGTTGGTTTCTTGAGAATCTTGACATGGTGAGACAGTGAAGGATGAGGGCATGGTTTAGATGTTGAGTGAGCTACAGGAGCGTGAATGGATGGAGAGGAGGATTTTGCTAGAAAAGAAGATATGGGTGGGAAGTAGCAGAGGCGTGCAGGGAACCGATTCTCTTAACATATCAAAATGGCTGATCAGGTGGAAGGGATAAGGATTGTTTTGTCGTGGGAGGGAGTTGAGATCACTTACGACTCTAAGTGTTTGATTTATCATTATAATATATTTAATTCATCAATAAATTTTTAATGGGAACAATTGAATTTTAAATTCAATGATAGTTTTTGTACCTATTTTTTTTTAAATCTAAAAATAATTTTAAATTATTTAAAGTTGATATTATTTAAAGTTTTTTGATATTTTTTTTAAATTTCAATAAATAAGAGATGTTCTATTTAACATCTTAACTAAAATATTATTAAATTAATTTAATTTATCATAGAAAGTTGTAAAATATACCTATTATTTTCATATAAATTATAAAAAAGACTAATAAAAATAAATAAGTTGCAACATACTTATTTGATTAATAATTTAATTCATTTTATCTTAACTTTATATGTTTTTAATGCTGTAATAAAAAAATGAGTATTTTTATCTATGAAGTATATTAAAAATATCCTATAATAAAATAAAAAGATATTCTTAATCGTATTTTATAATAATTTACACTAAACTAAACGAGAACTTGTTAAAAATATCTATTTAGATTTTATTATAGATAAATTTTATTTGATGTATGAAACATCAAAGATACAATTTTAATAATAAATTTATTTTTAATTTTATTTTTTAATATTTTAAATAATGTATACAAATTAAAATTTTATTGTTAAATTTATGAATTCATGTGTATGAATTAATGATTAATCTTTAAAAAAATTGTATATTCGTTTAGCACAGGCTCCGCCGTTGAACCTAGTAAATATATTTATTTAATCATTCTGTTAATAGCTAGTTGGTGCACTTATAAAAATCAAAGTGGGAGAGAATGTTTTAAACAAAATAAATTAATGGGGATGGCATGTAATTTTTGTGTATTATTTTTATTTTTGAACAAGGAGCGGATCAATTCACTTTATAAAAAATAAATAAAAAAGTTGAAGCCAGCGCGGGCCCATGAATGCCTGACTAACTATTGATGCATCAGATAGTAAAACACTGGAAACAAAAAATTTATTTATTTAATTATATTTTTATTTTTATTAATATAAAAAATAAATTTTTAAAAATAAAAAAATATTATTTTAATATATTTATAAATAAAAAAATACTTTTAAAAAACAACCACTACCACACCTTCAACCTTCCTTCCCAGCTCTTCCTTCCCAGCTCTTTTCTATCATTTCCTTTTTTCATTGGTTCTCTCTTTTTGCACCCGAAAAAAAATTAAAATCATGTCCAACTTTCAATTATATGTGTTGTTGCAGGTGCAGATTGCATTGCATGTAGTTGATTTCAATGATAAATCTCCAATGATAATAAAACTGCCAGTCAGTGTCACAGAAAGAAAAAATAAACATTGTTTTTGGAAGAGTCGGCACCAGTAATTCCTTGTATGAAGCAGGCTTTCAGCTTCTGGGTGTGGTTCCTTAGGCTTTAGAGGCTAGAGCTAAGTTCAGGAATCATATCTAGTGCTTTCAAAATGAAAGCATATATGAATGCTTGTTCTTGAAGCTTCTCAAATCTGCACCAAACAAAATATAACATCGTAACAGATTAGCTAAAAAGTCACCCCTATATTTTAAAAGAGAGGAAGAAACGATGAAATCTCGTATTTATGGTTTCAATATAAAGATAGTATAAAGGTCATGAAAACTCTTAGTTATTTAATCCTTAACAGCACAAATCAGGTCTTCTAACATCATCCTCAATGCAACTAACTCTCTTGCTCGAGTTCCTCTTCACAGTTTGGAATCCTGGAATGAAATGATTAACTTTAGACACAGAAGAAAACAATACCTTCCTGACTTCGATGAATGCCCAGCACCAAATTCACATTTCAGCAGTAGCATGTTATTGTCAGTTTTGGTCTCCCTTAGCTTTGCCACAAACTTGGCAGGTTCCGAGTACATAACACGAGGATCTGTTGTAACATGCCAAAATATAGATCAAATGCTAAAAGAAGGATTACAAGCATTAGAAGTTGAAAATATCATAAAGGATCAATGTGATTGCTTGGTTGATGATGTGGCAACCCAGTTTTTGAACATCTAAAGAAACTTTAAAAATTTGCAATGCTGTTTAAATATCAGATGTTTATCCCTGAAAGACAATTGGCAAATGCATTATAGCGCATGGTCTTCAGAAAAGTTCAAAGTTTTTTGAACACTGGTTCCTCTAATATACATAAATAAGGTTGCACAATTTTAGTTGTTTGAGCCTGTTAGAATTCTTCTATCTTAATCACCATTAATTACTTTACTTCTTTAAAAAAGATATCACTAGGGTTTGGTTGCCTATTTAAGAGCATCTATTAAATGTTTTATGCAGGCTTATTGATAATTGAATTGAAAATTGATATTCAACTTTGCTATCACCATTCTCTTCTTCATTTCTTTTCTCTGTTTATCCCTCTCCTAATAGGACTTCTTTATTCTCTGTTACAAGTTTTAAATAGAACGTAATTATGAAATAATATAAAGCCTAATAGGGATCCTAATTAGTCTACTTTTCTATATAAGGTACTAATTATAAGGATTCTAATGAGTCTACTTTCATATATAGGGTTCCTATCCTGTATATAAGGGATAGATTGATCAATGAAAAAATTAAGACAGTATTTGTTTTCTTCTTCTATGTTTTAATGTTATTAGAGCATGGCTGCTCATATCTGACCTAATACTACAAAATTTGGTATAGCACCTATTTGTGCTCTGTTGTGTCAAATTATCCCTTGGTGTGGCTGTTAGGATCCAGAACAGGTTTTCATGTTTTTCAACTACAGTTTTATTTGTTGAGATTTACAAATAAAATTTTATGAGTTATGGCTGATAAAAAGACAGCAGTAATATCTAAAGTAATCCTGGTGATGTCAAAAATCATTGAACACAAGCTCAATGGCTCCGATTATTTGGATTGGAGTAAGATCAATAAAGGTAATCATATGACTGATGATCCAACTACAGATGATTCAAGACAGACATGGCTGAGGGAGGATGCACGATTATTCTTTCAGATACAAAATTCCATTAACAATGAGGTAACTGGCATGATTAATCATTGTGAATTTGTTAAGGAAATGATGAAATATTTGGATTTCTTGTATTCTGGAAAAGAGAATGTTTCCCATATTTATGAGGAGTGTAAAGCCTTATACAGTGTAGAAAAACATGGCTGATCTCTTACAAGTTACTTCATGGATTTTAAAAGAACTTAAGAAGAGCTTAATATGCTTTTAACTTTTAGTCCTGATGTAAAAACACAGCAAAGTCAAAGGGAAAAGATGGATGTCATGAGTTTTCTCGCTGGCCTCCCTTCTGAATTTGAGACTGCCAAATCTCAGATTCTCTCTAGCTCTGAGATCTCTTCTTTACAAGATGTATTTAGTAGGGTACTTCGCATAGAAAGTTCTCCACTTGTCCAGTATAGCGGTGCTCTTGTCAGTCGAACCAATGAGTATGAAGCTGGGTGATCACATTATAGAGGTGGTAACAAAGGCGGAATAAGCAATTTTGATCGTACACAGAAGTTAGGAGGAATTGTATGTAATTATTGTCATAAGCCAGGACATATAAAGCAGGATTGTAGAGGACTACAAAACAAAACTTAGAAAACTCACTCGGCCCATATTGCATCTTCTAATGATACATTCAAAAAGTCAGTTCTTATCTCTGCAGATGAATTTGTCAAGTTTTCTCAGCACCAAGAATATTTAAAGTCTTCATCAACTCATATTCCTACCATTGCCGAGTCAGGTAAACCAAAAACTTGTCTTATTTCCTCATCCTCCAAATGGGTCATTGATTGTGGCATCCTCCAAATGGGTCATTGATACTGGTGCCACAGATCATATGACAGGTAATTCCAATCTCTTTTCTACATTTCAGTCACATACATCTACCTCTCATGTTACTTTCATAGATGGGTCAATATCTTGTGTTTTTGGGCCTGACACAATTATCCCAACTCCTTTGATTCCTTTGTCATCAGTTCTACATTTGCCTCAGTTGTCCTTTAATTTAACTTCTGTAAGTACACTTACTCGTGCGCTTAATTGATGCACCTTATTCTTTCCTGATTATTGCTTATTTTAGGATCTTATGATGAAGAAGATTACAGGTAAAGGACATGAGCCTGGGGGTCTCTACATCCTTGACACATAGATACCTAAATCCATTGCTTGTTATGGTGTAACTACCCCTCTTGAGATGCATTGTTGGTTGGGCTATCCTTCCTTACCTTTGTTAAGGAAACTTTGTCCACAATTTAGCATGAGTTAATAAAAGAACTAGTTTGTCAGTTTGTCAAACACCATCGTCTTCATTCTCATCCACATTCTCATCCACGAGTTAATAAAAGAACTAGTTTTCCTTTTGAATTAGTTCAATCTGATGTTTGGGATCCTTATCCCATTTTGTCTATGGATTTAGGTACTTCGTTACTTTTGTTGATGATTACCCTTGTGTGACTTGGTAATACTAAATGAAAAATCGTTCTGAGTTGTTTTCTCATTTTTGCGCCTTTTGTGCTGAGATTAAAACTCAATTTAATATTTCTATCCATACATTGCATAGTGATAATGCCAAAGAATATTTGTCAGCATCATTTCAAACTTATATAATTCAAAATGGCATCCTTCATCAAACTTCATGTGTTGATACTTCTTCTCAAAATAGAGTATCAGAATGGAAGAACAAACATCTTCTTGAAACAACAAGAGCCCTATTATTTCACATGAATGTTTCCAAAACTTTTTGGGCTGAGGCAGTTTCAACATGTTTTTTAATTAATCGCATGCCTTCCTCTGTTCTTCATGATGAGACCCCTTACAATATCCTTTTTCCAACCAAGTCATTGATTCCTATTTCACCTAGGATATTTCGTAGCATTTGCTTTGTCCTGGATGTTCGTCCACGTCACCAAATTAGATTCTAAGTCTTTAAAGTGTATTTTTCTTGTTTATTCTCATCTTCAAAAAGGATATCAATGTTATTATCCTAGCCTTAATAAATATCATCTCAACTAATGTTACTTTCCTGGAAGTTACCCTATATTTTCCATCTTCCACTCTTGCTCATTAGGGGGAGGATCAAGACTTGTTAGTATATACTATCACATCCTCTGAACCTGTCTCTGAACTGGGTTACGTTAAGCCTCCCATTCTTCAAGTCTACTCCAAACAACAAATCCCTTCGGCTACATGTCCTACATCAACTCCACCGTCATCAAATCCAATCTCAAGCGATGCTCTTCCTATTGCTTTACATAAAGGTCTCTTCTTGTTCTTTAATTGCTTCTCTCAATTCCATCTCTATTCCCAAAATTATTCATAAAGCCATATCTCATCCTGATTGGCATAATGCAATGATAGAGGAGATGGATGCTTTAGATGACAATGGTACATGGAACTTAGTCAATTTACCTCTAGGGAAACAAGCTATTGGATGTAAGTGGGTGTTCATGGTTAAGGTACATCCTGATGGGTCAGTAGCCTGATTGAAAGCCCGACTTGTTGCTAAGGGACATGCTCAAACCTATGGAGTGGATTATTTTGACATCTTTTCTCCTATTGCAAAATTGACATCTATCAGGTTATTTATTTCCATGGCTACTACTCATAGTTGGCCTTTGCATTAGTTGGATATCAAGAATGCTTTTCTTCATGGTGATATTCAGGAAAAAGTTTATATGGAGCAACCTCCTGGATTTGTTGTTTTGAGGGAGTAAGGGAAAGTTTGCCATCTTCGCAAATCTTGGTATGGTTTGAAACAGAGTCCTCATGCTTGGTTTGGAAAGTTTAGTCAAGTAGATGAAAAGTTTGGCATAACCAAAAGTAAATCTAATCACTCTGTTTTCAACAAACAATCTGAAACTGGCATCTTTCTTCTAGTTGTGTATGTAGACGACATTGTCATTATTGGAAGTGATATTACAGGAATCTCATCTCTTAAGTCCTTTCTTCACACTCAATTTCACACGAAAAATTTAGGGATGCTAAAGTATTTCCTGGGTGTTGAAGTAAATAGAAGCAAAAGAGGTATCTTCCGATCTCAAAGAAAATACA
This sequence comes from Populus ilicifolia, assembly GCA_015708895.1. Taxonomy (NCBI): domain Eukaryota; kingdom Viridiplantae; phylum Streptophyta; class Magnoliopsida; order Malpighiales; family Salicaceae; genus Populus; species Populus ilicifolia. The sequence goes on along the minus strand of SRLM01000367.1, from coordinate 2,370,385 downwards.
TGCTTGACTTATTAACCGAAACAGGGAAATTGGGGGCAAAACCATGTAGTGTCCCGATGATTCCTAATTCACAACTTACAAAAGATGGTGAATTATTTGAAGATCCAGAGAAATATTAAAGGTTGGTTGCGAAGTTGAATTATCTTACAGTGACTCATCCAGATATTGCTTATTCTGTCAGTATTGTAAGTCAGTTTATGTCATCCCTAACAGTTCACCATTGGGTAACTTTAGAATAGATTTTGTGTTACTTAAAAGGAGCACCTGGATGTGGTAGCTTATATGAAAATCATGGACACACTCACTGAATGTTTTTTAGATGCAGATTGGGCAGGTTCCAAGATAGATAGAAGATCCACATCAGGTTATTGTGTCTTTGTTGGAGGCAATTTGGTTTTGTGAAAAAGTAAAAAGCGAAATGTTGTGTCACGATCAAGTGTAAAATCAAAATATAGAGCCATAGCACAATCTATGTGTGAAATAATATGGATATATCAGCACTTAATTGAAGTACCAGCAAAATTGTGGTGTGATAACCAAGTTGCTCTTCATATTGCATCTAATCTTGTTTTTCATGAATGAACTAAACATATTGAAATTGATTGCCATTTCATCCAAGAGAAAATATAGCAAGGTATGATTTCCACAAGGTATGTGAAGACTGGAGAACAATTGGGGGATGTTTTCATGAAACCTCTAAACAGGGCTTGGGTTGATTATCTTTGTAACAAGCTGGGCATGATAAATATCTATGCTCTAGCTTGAGGGGGAGTGTTACAAGTTGTAAATAGCGTGTAATTAGGAAATAATATAGAGCCTAATTGTAGGAATCATAATTAGTCTACTTTCCTACATAGGGTTCCTATCTTGTATATAAGGGATAGATTGATCAATGAACAAAGTATGCGAGAATATTTGTTTTCTTCTTCTATGTTTTCATTCTCTACTTTGTCTTTTATTTAATCCTTCTCCTATAAGGGATTCTGCTTCATCTATCTTCGTTATTACCCTATTCTGCATCATCTCTATAGGAATGACAGTGAGTTTTGAAGAAAATGTTTAACATGTTACAAATCTACGAGTCAGTACCAAGTACCCAGGTTTTCATTTCAAGTCCACACTCTCAATGAGGCCTAATGCCTGAAGATGTAAAAAACAAGCTTAATTGGCCACCTAACAAAATAATGGCAGTAACCAATGCCTTCTCTTTTTATCCAAAGACTTCCCTCTAACAATAGAAAATTTTGAGCAAGAAATTCATTTATAGTGGATTCTGAATCAGCTTCAGCAGATAGTTAAGGTCAGTTTTGCTGAGCAATGAAAACAATTTCTCCACTCATCCACCTGTCCATCCTAGAAAACTTCATGTGCATTAAGAACTTGTAATGGAAGATCTTAACAAACTAAAAGAAATTACTCACCGTGTAAGCTGGCTGTAACAAGAATATGAGGATAATTTTGAACCTTAACCTGTGCAGGAAAAATCACAGGTCTTGGTCATTCAAAAATTAGATAAAGAATAATAGTGCAGGACTAGTATAAAGCTAGGCTGTTTTGTCAAGTTGTGACAGTAACTAAATGAGGCCATTCTGATTTCATGCGTACTGTGCTACTGATCATGAACATCAGGAACCAATTCATAGCTGAAAACTTACATTGTCAACAGGAGAATATGACTTCATATAGTGGTAAAACTCCTCCTTCCGAGGGTCTCCCCATTCCTACAGTAACCAAAGAAGTGATAAGCAATTAGCACCAAGCCACCAAACACATATTATAGTTGCAGCAGGCAAACTATGCACATCTAATATATATATATANATATATATATATATATATATATATATATATAAAGGATCTCAACTCCGAAGGAAAGATTTGAACTCTCCATGAAATGCAGGACCTCAAATGTCAAGACATCATCATACATAGATGTTAATATATATAATATATATTGGAGCCTACTATTTCTATAGTAAGTCACTAGGTTCAGAGGTGATCAAATTGGATGGTCCACAGAACTAATGTTTATTTACATATATGGATACCGCCATAATATCCAAATGTAGCCGCTTTATGCACATCACATGTTGTGGAAAGTATGATGGATGCACCGAGTCATCAAATCTGTGGAAAGTCACGTTCCATATAAACGTATCCCATTGAAAGTCAATTTTAAAGGTAGATAAAGCTCAACTTTCAATGGGAAAAAAGTTTACCTCCCACTCTGAAGTTGTAAGGGGGATGGTTGGATCAAGCATTGTTGTCAGAGCATCCACAAAAGGTACTCCAGCAAAAGCAACCTTAAACAAATCAGGCCTCATGTTAAGAACAGAGCCCATAAGCAACCCCCCTGCACTCCTTCCTTCAATGCACAGTTTTTCCTTCGAACAGTACCTCTGTTCTATTAAATACTCCGCACAAGCAATAAAATCTGTGAAAGTATTCTTTTTCTTTAAGCACTTCCCATTCTCGTACCACTGTCTTCCCATTTCACCACCCCCACGAATGTGAGCAATGGCAAATATAAAACCACGATCTAATATAGATAATCTTGATGCCTTGAACCAGGGATCTATGCATACCTACCCACAACAAAAGATTCCGTAATATCAAGCATTTCATATTGAACTGTAAAACACAGGAGTGAAATCAGAAAAACTTAAAACTTTAGACTCCATAATGTAAAAGACACATCCTAGTTAATATGCTTGCAAACTTGAAAATTCCATGCCACTGGTGACTGACAAATTTAAAAAGAAGAGTGCATATTAGAGTTAAAGTGCAGCTGCTTCCTGCAAAAGCACTAAAGAGTAAGACAGCGTCCACATCCTTTCCAATCAGGACCTCATCTTGGAAGAATCATAATTAGGTCACAATCTTTTCTGGATGAACAAAATAAAAGGAAATATTTGTATAGTGACTCTATTTATATAATGTTTACCAATAATTAAATAAGCAATAAGCATATCAGAATATAGAAGAGCCAAAGACTTCTTAGCATCTGCATGCACACTTTTCATGAATGATATCCTGTGAGTCTGAAGTGATTAAATAAACTATGACTTAAACTTTCATGACTTGCACAGCCATAACTAAATCATGATGGAAGAAAAACTATAGATGAATGCGGACATCACACTTGATTCTATCTTGAATTAAAAGTTGCCCACACTAAATAAATGACACAAGGATGTGTTAATGTGAAATCATAACTCACAATAATGCCCACTAAAAACCTTTATCTTCAAAAAGATTCACTTCAAATAAATTACATAAAAGAAAGCAAATCCGTGACTAATAAAAAGCAAAGAAACAACACTTCAAGGTAAGTGGAAACAACTTATGCAACTCTCATATTACCTCATATGAACCATATCCGTACAGAAGTAATGGATCAGATCCATCAAGGTTAACAAGATTCTTCCTATAGACAATTGACATAGGGACCTGAGTGCCATCAGAAGCAGTGGCCCATTTCCTTTCAGTAAAATACTCAGATGCATCAAAGCCTCCCAGGACCTTAGTACAATAGTGAACAAAATAACACGTGATTATCACAAACTACTTGAATGCAAATGATTAACAAAAAACTTCATATATGAAGAATAAAAGAAGGTGCATCTAACTTATTTGAATTCACTGATTTCACTCTGGTTGCCAGAAAAGAATTTGGTGCATAAATATTTACAAACAAAGCCTTGACAAGTTCTAGTTTTATTGAAAACACTAACTTGATGCATGTTTTGTGGGATTTGAACCAGAAAAGATATTATTATATCTATAAACACTATTTTAAGGACCCAAAAGTAATGTAACAGTTGAAAATGTTGCAAAAGAAAATTGGTGCATGCTTGTGCGTGTGAGAGAGAGGGATCAATTTGAGCATATCAAATGCTGTAAACTTCTCAACAAAGGAAAAGGGAAGGTAAGAAAGATATCATAAAACAAATGCAGAATCTGAAAAGCAAAATCACTAAAGGATGAAGAGAAGCTACTTTGCTGCAGTTCCCAAGCATAAGACTTGTGAAGAATCTAGGAAAAACAATGTGAAGCTTCTACATTTCACTATGCAGGCACATGCTGCATGATTATAAAAAAGCTTGAAGTCTAACACAGAGAAAACTTGTTGATTTTGCAAAATGTAGGAAGAAAAAATATTCAAAGACAACAGTAATTTTTTTTTTTGTAAAGGAAACAAATGTCTCATGCCCCACACAAGTGATACCTAGATAAATATTTAGTAATATACGAAAAGTGCTTGTTGATATCTTACCGTCTCAATTTTCTTAACAACAGAAGTGCCCATGTTCATATCATAGTCATACACAGAGTCAGGCGTTCTCAATGAGCTATAAGAAAATCTCAAAACACTAGAATTAAATTCTGATTGTGCTGGATCCACTGTATATACAGGGTCGATAAAGGCAATAGCCTGGCCATCTTCAAGGCTTGTAAGTGGCTCATCAACAGCTGGTAGGCGATATACAGTTACCTTGGGCAAACCATTTTCACGCTCATATACAGCAAGGTGGTTGGCAAAAAGATGGGTATCCTGAATTTTTATTCTGGTTAAAATCCAAAATAGATAAAATTGATAGAGTCAGCAATGACAGACAGTATCTTTTTCATATTTATACATAAAATCCAAAGCAATTTTCATGAGAAACACATTGCACAAAACAGTTGTGAACATAATACAGTGCATAATTACAATTGGCACATTAAATATTTTCCATATGGTTGCAAGACAAGATGATTCCACCTCAATCCAAACAAACAAAGAGAATCCCATTTCTAAGAAAGTGAATGTTACCTTTCTCTGTGAGGAATAAGAACTGTTGTTACGGACACGTCATCCACTGGGCAGGCTAGTAATTCTGAATTGAAAAACTCTTCACTTCTTCTTATAATAAAGAAATGATTTCCCCGATGGCTGGCCCGGGTATCAATCCCAAAAACACAAGGAGTCAAAACCTTAAGACCATCCTCGGGTTTGGAAGCATCAATAAAAAAGATAAAACTTGTAATTTTGCTTTCAGACCCTACAAACAAAAATTTTTGACTCTCTGATTTTTGAAGATCAATAGAAAATGTATCATCCTTCTCATGATAAAGGCAAATATCACTTGACTGGTCTGTTCCCAGCTTATGTAACCACACCTATCATAAGAAATAAATCCAAGCCATCACTATATTAATCCAACAAAGAAGATAAAATTGATGGAGTTCCAATTGAAAAAGGGAAAGATGGTTTTGAATGAGAAATTCATGTACTGCAGAGGCTGGACCTAAACAGATGATTTTCAGGGTGGTTGTGATAATAAATTATGCAGGGCCACATAATGGTTTCACATTATGAAGTAGAGTATACTTTAAAATGCAAGGTCAGTGCAACTTCATCAAATAAGAAACTAAAATTTACACATAAAGAAATATAATTGGACAACAAAAAGGGTTAGGATATTGTAGAGAGTACCCTTAGAATCTAATATAGAGCAATTAAAGAACCACATGCTTGAGAAGAAAAAACCATAGCTAACATGATATAACACACAGCCATGCTTCATCTCTTAGAGATTAATGTACAGCTGAATAAATAATTGGTTTCCTTCACATGGGAGGGGGACTTTATAATGTATAGGACGGAAAAGTTGTTATGCATGTCAATTCTCTGCCTCCGAGAGGTTATTAGTTTGGACCAAGCTAAAAAAAGCATGATAAGCTTTTAACCAATTGCTCTTCAATTTTCTAGGCATAGTGAACTGCAGCTGCAATTAGAAGTGTGCGAAACATGGAGAAGCATGGACTAAGTGCATGTGAAAGGTAAGAAGAAAGCACTTCTACAGTCAAAGTTGAAGCAATTAATTCTGTGCATAAAATTAAAACAGATTACAATTACCTTATCAGGCCGAAGGATCTCATCCATTGTTATATAAACCAAAGTGTCATCATTGGCCCACTCAACATCAGATGTTACACTTGTTAGAGGCTTCCCTACAGGAGCTCCAGTCTCTGCATCAATGATATGTACACTATAAATTTCATCACCTTTTGTGTCTTCAGCATATGCAACCAACTTATGATTTGGACTGACCTGAAGAAACAGATGAATTTTATTTTAAAGAAAAAACAGAAATCAGCAAAGAAAAAATGCAAGACAACTCAAATCCAGGAATAAAAAAATCAAGCAGTGGTAGCTAGATTTGCTACTTTGAAAGCCTGAATGCTGTAAAATCCGTGCTCTTGGGCTTTAATGTTCTCATCAAGAATAACATGCTCTGGAGGATCATCAGGTCCAGTTGGCATTGTATCATGGACAGAACATGGTGTCGTGTTGTAATTGGGTATAAGCCGGCGACAATGCTGAACATACTCCTTTCCCTCCAAATTCCTTTTATAGTAATAGTAAGGCCCTTTTCTATAAGGCGCTGATATATCATCCTCCTTGATTCTCCCTCGTATTTCTTTGAATAGCTGATCCTCAAATTGCTTGGTTCCTAAAACACATTATACACTACATTAATTCTCGATTCTACAAAAGGGGCCTTTCCAATTTGAATGAATTTTCAAATTTAGCTTTCATGATCAATACATAAAAGTTGATTCTTATCCAACCGTATAAATCAAACTCAACAATGAAAGTTCCTAAGGTCAAATCTTCAAATTCATCAATTTGCAACATCACAAGTTCTATAAAAAACAACACACACGTTTCACTCTTTTTTTTTCAATATCCATTAGATTTCTCAATGTGAATAAAGTCCAATTATAGATAAGTTCAACAAACAACCTGAAATCTCATAAAAAAAAATCTTTAGCAAGTAAATTACAAATATCTACTTCTCAGATTCACAAACATGGGCAAGAAACAAACTTTTAATTATCTATGGACAGAACAACAAAACACAATAATAACCCACCACTTAAAACACGGTTAATCTCACAATAAAGTACACTAACCCATGTTCTTTCTCGTTTAACATTAAAAGTTCCAAACTTTTTTCTCAATAAGCAAAAGCAAAACTACGTGATAAATCCTTAAAGGAACAACACTAAGTGACTAACCAGACATAACAGAATCCGTGTAGGCATTCTCTTGTTGAAGATAAGAAAGAACCTCAGGATTGGTTCGTGAATCATCACGAAGCCAATAGTAATTGTCCACCCTAACGTCACCAAACATCTCCATCTTGTGCTCGACCTTCTTTGCAACCGGTGGAGAATGCATCGTGGCCGTTGATGAGGGAGAGGACATTGATCTCACGGTGTTAGGAGATGAAAGAGAAGCAGAGAGTGGAAGTGCATTGACAAGAAGGCTGCGAGTGTTAAAACGGGAAAAAGGAAAAAGACGCAACATTTGATACTTTTTGCGCATTGTCCTGAACAGCTTGAGGGTATTTAAGTCAATTTCATATAAATAAAAACCATTTCTTTTCGCATCCAAAATATTCCTCCTCCGCCGCCACCATTGTAAACATTCGCTCCTCCTCCGGTGCCGCTACTGTAACCAAGGTAAGTTCTCTGTACGATGCGTCTTCATGAATAAATTTTGTTTTATTTATTTCTTGAAATTTTTTTATGACTAAAAGGGTATGTTCTCTAGTTGTGTTTTTCTGTGTTATCACCAACTTGATACTATCATTCAAGAATTCCTCAACACTACCACTACCACTACCACTACTGCTTATGCTTTGGTTAGTCTGTTTTCTTGATCTTTTAGTATTATTTATTGACGTTTTAGTTGAGGAACTGTAAATTAATGCAGAAAATATCGCCTTGTTTTCTAATATCATTTGAGCCTGATGGCTCGTGTTCTTTCTCTTCTTTTCCTTGTTGCCTTCGGCTTTGTTACTTGCGGACTAACTTTTTCTAATTTTTTTTTGAATTGTTCCATGCTTGCACAAGGATTAGATAGAGTTTGAGAAGACTTCGCTTATTCGCCGAGGTACAGATTGATTTTGTAGTTTACTTGTAATTAGCAGTATAGATTAGCTAGGGTTTGCTCCAATGTGAAACCTTAATGTTCATGTGTACTGAGTATTGAGTGACATTAGTTTTATGGAATTCAAATTAAATATAAAGTATCCATTGATTATTGTTTTTGCAGTTACAAGTATGAAATTTCATGTGTTCTTTGAGTGTGTATTTTGCGCTTGAGCGGGTTTGATTTTTATTGATTTTGATGTCTATAATGTCACGTTTTTATTTATCTAATAGCATTTTGTTCTATTATTGTTTTTTTGCCAAGTAATAGATTGATCTATTCACAATCCTGGCATGGTTTCAGAAAATAACAGGTTTGAGTTCCGAGTCAACTTTATATTGTGAAAAATGTTTGGAGATGCAACCAACTGGAATGAGGATGCATACAAAGAGAGCATTCTAAAAGATCGAGAAATCCAAACCCTAACTGTCTTTAGAGCTGCGTGGCCACCATCTTCAAACACTAACCCCAACACTATCGTCCTCGCCTCCAGCGACGGCTCACTCACCTCTTACTCCATCTCTGAAATTGTACTTTTCCCTTTCTTTAATCACGCAAAAAACATACTAATTGTGGTATAGTTGAATTTGATTTTATTTTTTTCTCCTATTACAGCCATTGGGTTTTAGTGATTCAAGGGCACCACAGTAAGTATGGTGGGTTGTGTTTGCTGGATCCGTAGTTATTTCTTTTATGGTTTATGCTCATTCATTGTTGTTAGGGTTAAACCTAATGCATTCCTTCAAGGACATGACGGACCTGCCTATGATGTCAAATTTTATGGCAATGCTGAAGAAGATGCTTTGTTACTAAGGTTCTTTTTTTTTTTGTAATATTTTAATTTAATAGTGCTTTCTTTGATTTGAAATCTAATTGGTCTGATATTTAATGGGTTTGTTAATTTTTGTTGTAGTTGTGGTGATGATGGTCGAATTCGAGGATGGAGGTGGGAGGAATTTATGCAATCTCAGGTGCCTGTTGCTTTGCAAGGTAATATATAATAAAAAATCATGTTTGAAAAACATCAAGAGCATCACAAAGCCAGTTTTATCATACCCTTTCTTGCTTTACTAGCTCTCTTCCTTGATTTGCAGAGTTTCTCTCTCAATATTTTTCTGATATATGTGATGAAATTATGTCCATTTCTATTTGTTCATGTTCAATGTTTTGTCAGGAAACCACATACAGCCAGTAGTTGATATGGTGAATCCCCAGCACAAGTGAGTGACCACCAACATCATGAGATGCGCTAGTGTGCATCTTTGCATAGTTTTTTTGTTTTGATATTTGTATACAAGGAGAATTTGTAGAATTAACCTATGGTCTGGCATGACACCCATGCAAAGCTGAGATTCACACCTTTGTTATGTCTGTGATAAAATTGTGAATCATCATCTATTATATGGTGAATATGTTTGTTTTCCCTAGCCCCTAGGCACTTTATTAAAATGCATATCTTGTCTTGCTCCTATCTATCAGGGGTCCTTGGGGTGCTTTATCCCCAATTCCAGAAAACAATGCCATTGCAGTGGATACCCAGGTTCAAGATGTTTTCTCTCCATAAACTATCCCCTTCCTTCAATTGTGTTCAGCTTCCTTTCGTGTATTGGCAAGCAATTATTTGCTTATGTTTGTATATTAACATTATCTCCTGCTCCAGGGGGGTTCCATTTTCTCAGTTGCCGGGGATTCTTGTGCATATTGTTGGGATGTGGTATGTATTTGTTCAAGGTGAATGAACCTTTCATATTATTAGCTTCCATTTTTGAAATATTTTTGAATCTCATCTCATTCTAGGTAACTTCATATGTTTGATTTGTTGCACTAACAATGGAATGATTGTTTGTGGATCTTCTCAGGAAACTTGTAAGATCAAAATGTGTTTTAAGGGACACTTGGACTACTTGTATTGTATAGTTGCTCGTAACTCCGCTAATCAGGTCATGCCTCCTTTATTTGTTGGTCATCAGAATTTTGTTGCCTCTAATTTCTAGTAAATTATGTCAATTTGGATGTTCTACTAGCGTGTATGTGTGTGAGCATGTCTAGATATCATTTAAAAGCAATTTCATATTTCACAAGATATTTTTTATATGCATCATCTTAGGATCATTCTAGGAATGTACCAAGAGTTCAGTACTCACATATTGTGCATTAACTATGTTACTGAATTTCAAGGCTTCATATAGATCATCATGCTCTTAACTTCCTGGAAGTGTAGGAGTTAAACAAACTTTTGTGGGAAAATTGATACACCAGCTACTTTCTAACCATGCAGTATAATGCGTGTTACAAAAACAATTTGCAAGAAAAGAGAAGGAAAAGAAGTTATGAAAATGTTTTTTTACCCGCAGAAATAGGTCCTTTTCCGTGCTTTTTCCCCCCCCAATAATCTGTATTCATAATTTTTCCTAAATTTATATCAAAGACCAAGCTATTGCAGAGAAATCATACTGTCCACTATGAATTGTGGCTAAATAACCACGCTTCCAAAAAGCTATTTTTTGGGCTAAATTATTGGTTGGATCCATTCGTATTTACTTTGTAGAGGAGCCATGAACAACAACATTGGCTGCTATATTTTGGGTTGCAGAATCAGTTTGTGATTCCTATCTTTATTTATTTGTTTTATCTTGTTTGTCTTTCAGATCATAACTGGTTCAGAGGATGGTTCTGCAAGACTTTGGGGTAAAATCCTGTAATTGATTGTCATTGGTTTCAGCCACAAAGTCTACACATGACAATATGCATATGTTGTCAACTTTCATGCTATTTTCTTCAATTTTATCTGAAACTTTGTAATCATGACTCGGTATACCTAAGAATATATTGATTCACTGGAAGTCGCGTTCCTGGAAAATCCAAATAAGATTATACTGACATGGGTTGTATTCATTGTAAATGGTGATGATCATTTTAGAAGATATTTCTTTCTTTGGATGTATCTATACTCAAAACTCCAGATATTGTAATGGTGGTGTTAATTGTATAGACAAGAAGATGGGGAGAGCATGTTGTCGAAACCTTCACTTTTCCTTTTTTGGGGGAGGGGGATTAAAAGAGCAAGTGCCTTCTTTGAACTTAGCATATGATCTTTCCATCTGAGTAACTAATATCATTTAATACAATTTTGAATAGAGTGGATATCTACTAGATCATCTAAAGTGACTTCTAGAATTATTCCTTTGCCAACATCATCCAAAGTGAGTTAGGACACATTATTACTTGTAACATTTCTTTGTTTGCGTAACTTTTATATTTTTTTATCATGTAGCTATTGGTGATTGTTATTAGTGCTATGTCCTAATTAGATTTTATTCAGATTGCAGAAGTGGAAAGTGTATCTGGGTAATTGATTCAGTGAAGGATGAGAAGTTCAAAGGATTTTCCTCATCTGTCAGCTGTGTTGCTCTTGATGCAAGTGAGAGCTGGTTGGTAAGAGAGTTCATGCTATCAAGATGCCGTTACTTTTTCCTTTTTGTAGATACTTTGTAGTTATTTTTATTTTTGAGGTTTCTAGAAGGGACTTTGGTGTGTGCTGGAAAAAGTATTCATGAAAAGCATGCGTTTTGAAGTGAATAGAGGCCACTTACTTTCTTCCATGCTGACATAAATAATTTATGATAACATGCTTTTTTAGTGAAATGCCATAGCTATGTGAATCAAATGCTCGGAATGTAAGCCAAATAAGTGAACATGCATTCTTTTCAAGTGTTGGGAAATTGAACATGCTATTCATTATTCTTTTCAAGTGTTGGGAATAGTTCGCTGTTGTGGTTACGTGGCTTATGTCATGACACGATTTGATCAAGTCTTCTGCCTCAGGCTTGTGGCAGTGGTCGCAGCTTATCAGTCTGGAATCTTCCTGCTTCTGAATGTGTTTCAAGGATGTGCACTCGTGCATCCATACAGGATGTAATATTTAGTGACAATCAAGTAAGTGAATTTTTTTTTTTGAAAGTTTAACAGTATATAGATCTCTTCACTATAGCTGACATTCATATACTTGTTGTAGTTTGATCAGGTTTTGGACATTATTAATGGGTGGCATAGGGCATAGGACTGCAACACTTTTTGCGTAGAAATTATTTCTGAAGTTACAATTGTGAATTGCCAAAGTGTTTGGAACTTCTGTCATAAAACAGGTCCTTTCACTTTAAGTAACGTGGTTTTTCTGTTTTCTTTCTTCGGGGATGGTGGGGGGTCATATAGAATATAGCTGTCATCACAGGTAGTTGCCGGTGATGGCTGTGAATTTTTTGTATCAGTAGACAAGTTTTCTGTGTCCCCAAAACTAGTGTTTAAGCTTGTTGCACGAGTCTCCATTTTCCTGTCATGCATCTCCACAAGGCATCCAAAAGCATTTGTTGTTTATTGCTTCTTTAATTTTGTAGCCATAAATAAAATAATCTTTGATTACCCTTAAAAAAAGAGTTGATTTCTCATTTATGTGGAGTAATTTTCTGTTTTTTTTTTTGTTGGTTTATCTGTGCCCACTTTTTTTCAACGTCATTATCTGTTGTTCTCCAAAGAATTTATATGGTATTGTACATAATGGTCTATACTCTATTGCACATCCACAATGATCTTCCTTGATATCCCATGCTTTTGAAGCAGTGAACAGTGTCTCATTGTACTTGTTATAGTGTGGTCTTTGTCACGTTCTCTCTGAAAATTAAAATTTTTGCACAGTAATATTTAAAATTTCACTCTCTTAAATTCACACAATCTGTTTCGAGACACTAATATTCAGTGTATCACCATATCAGATTCTAGCTGTCGGAGCAGAGCCTGTAATGAGTCGATTTGACATAAATGGAGCAGTTCTTTCTCAAATACCATCTGCTCCTCAATCAGCATTCTCTGTTTCTGTACATCCATCGGGGGTATTTTCCTATTATTTCCCGTTTGGTTTTTCAATTTATTCCCTTTTCTGTACCCCTAATGCTTGTCACTTGACTTCTCATGCTCTTGCCCTGATTGCCCTTTCAGGTGACTGCAGTTGGAGGTTATGGAGGTCTTGTAGATATCATCTCTCAGTTTGGAAGCCACTATTGCACTTTCCACTGCCAATGCGTCTGAAGAAGAAATTAATCATTATTTCTGGGATTGTAATTGGATGCTAGAAATTATAGGTGAGTTACCTGCATGGACATTGAGACGTTGAAGGGTAGCAGGCACTTAATTGCAGGATTTTCCATGGGTTGACCAAAATATATGGTGGTGGTTAACATGTCATCGAAATGATGAACTGTGTGATACCCGGATATGTTCTGTTACTGTAGAGAAGGTTCCTTTGACCTTTGTATTGCCATGTTTTCTTCCAGCAATTGAGATATTAAGCTGCATGCATAGGGCAAACAATGCCATTCATATCTATGATTTTTTTTTTGTTTCAATTAAAATGCTTGTGTTTTTCTGTATGGTGAGGAAATCTCGCAGACAAAATGCCTCATTAGATCAAGGATTGTTATAGCAACTTGGTGATCTGATTGTTTTTGTTAGGGGCAACTTGTTTGGTTTGGCATGTTTCATGGAGGATTTGATACTAAAATTATGTTTAAGAAAAAAAAAATGTTTTAGTGCAAAAACTCTCATAAGTGACACCCATGGCCATGGAGGTGTCAACATGCTTCTACCTGTTGGCCTGTAGGGGTTGTTTTAGTGCTTGCATAATGGTCCACAGGGCTCTAAGGATGCAAGTAGGGTTTGTTTTCAATTTAATTCACTGGATGTCGTGCATGGGATTACAGGATGAAATGTCTGCGAACGCTGGGATCCATACCTGTAGCCTACGTTCGCACCGGAGTCCAAATAACATAGAAGCCATGAGACCACCCCTTGTCTATTTGCCGTCTGTGAAATCAAAACTGAATGGAGAGGACATCTCGAGAGTAGACAGCTGAATCCTTGCCGAGTCTTAGATCCTTCATCCCTCCATTCTTATCCCCTCTCTGTAAATGACAATTATAAAAAAAGCCGACAGGATCATAGACAATCCCAATACCATTTCCTCATTCCACCTTGGAGCAGAAATCCCACTTCGCCCCATATTTCGCTGCGCAATCATCAGCATTGTTGATTCCACAACTTTCCCTGGACTCCGTAGGAAGCAACCCTTCTATACCCCAATTCTCTTTGATCATAACTAGGGAGACGTTGCCCTCAAATCACCGCTGTAGTAAGTTGGTTCTTCAAAAACAAGACGCGCACCATCTAAAAACATCCCCAAATGAAGCCCACAGGCAAACTTCACTTCTTGCTTCTCTTCAGTCTCCACAACGTACCTCTCAAAATTAATCGTCGGAGACCAAATAGGTCCAGTCAGCAATCTCTTCTCCACTTTGTGCAAAGGAATTACAGACCTCCCTTAACATGCCTCCTTGCTGGCTCCTATCTTATCCTCCACGCTTAAAATCGAAGGATCATCAAATTGGCTCTGCTGCAACAGGCATCACTTCCTTATCCCAAGTAGGATTCAGACTCTTATCTTTTGAAACTGTAGTCCTCAAAACGAAGTTTCCAAGAATAGCCTTGGCATAAGCTTCGGGCTTCCTATTCTTGTCGGTAGGTGCCAAATCCTGTGATTAAATCACTTGAACTCTAAGATACCAAAGTCTAGGAGATTTGTTTACAGTAGAACGAGTGTTTGACACACTTTCCACTAACAGCAGCTGCATCAGAATGCCAAGTAACCGGAAAAGCACCATCATCTTGATTCCCCATCCAAACAGTTGACGGCAACTCTCCTGCAACCTTGACCCCACTGCGATCCTCCAATCTACACCATCGTGGAGCCAATGGACCATCTAGTGGAAACCATGGAGGAATATCGCCCAAATTGAAGGATTTCATATCCTTCACCATGGTCTCTAATCTCCCACCCTGAAGCCTATCTTTTGTGAAAGGAAAGAATTGGTTCCTTTATTCTGGGTTCAATGTATGCTCAAAATGCCTGGTTGTTCCCATGCTGTTTCCAATCTTTAGCTCAACGATAGGGTTGCAAGTGTCAGTCACATTGTTTGCTGGCAAGCCATCAGCTCTCACAATTCTGACGTACAGAAACTGTCTTTGCTTGACCAGGGTACGTTAGTCATTGCCTATGGTTCTCCTTCCGCCAATATCAGATGATGTCGCCTCGAGGGTGTAGTCCTCTTTTGGTTTCTCTTTCGGAGGCATTTTCTCAAGCTACAAGAATTATGAAGGGGAAAAAAAGAAAGAGAGAACCAGTACTGCCTAGTTTGGCACCTTTATTTGCTGCTAGACATTTTATACCAGTGCACAAACCTTTCAAAAGAAAATTAGTATCAATTATACGCAGATTGCAGGCCTCTACGAAAGTTTTGAATGCCTGAGAATATCAGTGCCAGATTTCATGGTCAAAATGGGATAACTCATGCATCTACTATCATTTATAAAACCATCAAAGAAGCTAGAAAACTTGAATGAAATTATTCAATTCAATGAAAATAAACGTAGTTTTTACAGGACAGAATTGCATATCTTACATCCAAAGGCCAACGAAACAAACAAGTATACATATTGTTGAATGTTTGTTTGCATTTGCTTATAAATGGAATTTTTCAGAGTGAAAATAAAAGTACTAAGCTAAGGTTTTTGGTTTTAAAGATAAACAAGATACAAAAAACTGTAAAACAAAGAGGTTGTATATGTTTAGTTGTTTATGTTTACTTACCAGAGAGGGAGAAGCCAAGCAGAACACCGAAGTCTTTTGGTCAGAAAAATAGAGAGAGGGTAGCTCTTAAAGAAGGGAAGTTTTCTCGGGGTAAAATCGAGAAAGAAAGTAATAGGACATAAATACAGTATAATTACTCTTGAGCTTGCACCTACTCTTATGATTTATGACCATTTTGAAAGTTTTTTATTTTTTCTACTTTAATTATGGTAAATCATCTCTTACTGTATATAATTTTTTTTGGCAAGAAATAAATAAAAGCCAAGTCATATACATACTTAGGTCTCGGGCTCAACTACAAAACATTATTGGAAGCATAATAAGTGGAGAGCAAATTATTTACTTAATTTGCATAACCTATAATGCTCTCCCCTCTCCGCATTTTTCTCCCTTTATCCATGAACATGTGAGGGCTTACATTGAGGAATAGGAGTGTGTCTGTTGGCAATTAATAAGGAACTTTTTTCGATCGAAAAGCTCAATCATTAGAACAGATATTATTGGAATTGAAAATATTTATTTGTTAATATCGGTGCTAAAACCGACTTTAAAAGAAGGTTAATGCCTTGGTGAAAATTTCATTAATATAATCATCTAAGTCGCTTTCTTTTGAACATTCCCATGTTTCTTCGAGGATTTCTTAATCTAGCTAACTGAAACTGTCTTGAATTCCTTGGTCTTCGCGATCCACCCTTGACATGAACAGAGATTTCCCTAGTCTTCAACCTGACATGGTGTTGATGGTGCTGCCGATGGTTGTTATTTCGACTACCAAACCTGCTTGAATGATGGAGAGACCTCCAAGACCGCGAGCGTATTTTTCTTCTTTCCATTACTGACTTGCGTTTTCTACCCAAATGATGATAATCTTCTGAAAAATCAGTTTCTGAACTTGAAGTGTAGCCAGCTTCGATGTCTCGGAATCGTCGGCGTCTATTCACCCGCTTTGTATTCTTCAACTTGTGCCATAAGAAACAGGCTATATCTTCTAAAGCAAACCAGTATGTCTCACATGCAGCCCAACACATCTTGCAAAGGCTTTTTCCTATGCATTGGCAAACCCCAATCTTGAACAGTAGGTAGAAGAACATCAAAGCTGCAAGTCATAAAGACAAGACATGAAATCATTCACTTTATGTTGATGATATGTATAGATGATAAAACAAAAGAAAACAAAAAGATTACTCATGTAGGAGAGGGCAAATATCATCAACAGTTTCAACAGATCGGAGACGCATAAGTGTTCGATGAAACAAATTAAGTCCCATGGTCCTGAACAAACATCCCTGCAGATTCAAACCAGGAAATGCCATGATGCATGCAGCATCATCTGGAACAAAACCATCAAACTTTTGAAAAATAGAACAAAATCATTAAGAGAATTATAGCGCTAATACATACTCGCATGAAACGCCGAATAGAGTCTTGATCGGAACTGCAAAAGCATTTCCAACAACACCTCCAATTCCATTAGCAGCTTGACTAACGACAGACCCCATTTTTCAATAACTTCGCAATCATATAGTGCCCCTTTCAAATTAATTCCTGACTGCTCAAGATAAAAACACAAGAAATAATTATTAAATAATCATCAATTGGTAATAATTATTCAAACCCTATTTCCAAAATGCTGCATTTGTGGCTAAATTCTTCTTAATCACTACAAAAATACACGCACAGTCGAGACCTTGAATATTGATATTTGAAATAGACACCATTAAAAAGATGCAAAACAAAGAGACCAGTTATGGGAAAAATTAAATGAAAAAAGAAAATTAGAACACTAATTGAAGATTCAAAAACTGAAAACAAAAATGGAAATCTCCCGACTAACCTCTAAATCTCAACAAGAGACTTCAGAGAGAGAGGGGGTGGGGAACGGTTTTTGGGAAAACGGTTTTTAACGGTAGGAAAGGTATGTGAGCCCTAATATATGCTACTATTTTTTTGGATCTGTGCTCTAAGTTCAGAACCTGGCCCATGTTAAGCCCATCTATAGAACAGGGGAGAGGTTATCAAAAGGTAAAACTACTTTAAAAAAACAAAAGAATTAAATGATAAAAGAAAATTAAAACAAAAATTTAAGATTCCAAACCTGTAAACAGAAACGGAAATGGCCCCACTGACCTCTAAATCTCAACAAAACCAAAGAGAGTTCAGCGAGAGGGAGGGAGAAAAAACGGTTTTTAACGGTAAGGACAGGTGTGGGCCCTAATATATACTAGTATTTTTTCGGAGCCGTGCCCTAAGTTCAAAACCTGCCCATATTCAGCCCAATTATAGAATTCGGGAGAGGTTATCAGAAGGTTAAGACTACTTCAAAAAACAAAAATGTTACATCATTTTTCTTCATGTGAATATATATATATATATATATATATTATAGATTTGAATTTCTAGACCATCAGTCTGTAAGAGAACAGGACCATAGAAAGAAAAGGTGAATTCAATCTTGTGCTTGATTTATTCTGTACATCTATGTTAATTTTTTATTGCATTATAAAAAAAGAAATGTAGAAAAGAAAAGGGACATTTCTTATGCATTATAATTTTTACCAGGAAAATCATCACTTCTATATAGGATATAGGTATGGGACGGCCAATAAAGATTGCACAGGCTAAAACCTGAGGCCAGCAGAGATGAGAAATGCCTTTACAGAAGAGAAGTCCCAAGTTCAAACTACTGAAAAACAAAACTCAAGCCAAGCAGGCAGGTCAGTAGGGTTAAGCAGCCACCAGAATTTTGGTCCGCTACGTGATTACTTGGGGGAACAAAGTAAAGCAAGCACGCTGGTATCAGTTACTTGGAAAAAGCTAACAGGATAAAACCTTTTCTTCATTTACTGTGGTGTGCTATTTACAGAGAAACATCTATTATGATACACCACTACTTTACAGTTCAGGGATGAGGGGAAGGGGAACAGGCATCCCTCAAAAACCCATAAAATCAGCAGCGAATTCCTCATCATTTTTTGCAAGCATATCTTTTAAGCTACATTCAATATTCCTTCCCTTTAGCACCCAGAATCTGGGCATTATCTTCTTCTCCAACGAGTAACTGAAATACCGCGGGTAATCCACTACGTCTTCCACCGGTTTTTTCATGGTGTTCACAAGGAATTCATACTTCGGTCTCAAAACCTCATCTATGCTGTACCCTAGTAAAGGAGAGAACCTGCGGACCATGAAAGCGATATCCTTCTTCGACAGTCCCACATCCTTTAAGTATTTCATCCTGCCACCATGGAGTCCAATTAGTAAAGAACACAGTTCAAGAGAGCTCTGACATGACTCATGGAGTGAAATTCTGAGTAATACATAACAATGATAAATATTAGGTTCCAGTCCCAGAACTTGAGCATTGGAATGGCCTATCTATAAAGAACTTAGCACCGAATAAGTGACATGTAAACTAGACAATCTCTGGATGGAGGAACTAATGAGACCCAGGCACTCAGAAAGAAACCCGAGGAAGATGTGACAATCTAATAGAGGATATCAGGATAAAGGCATTACCGAGGAAGTATAGTTCTGTTGACATCAGAGACAAGAAGCTCAGGGTATTTTTTAATAACACGACGAAGATGGTCTTTAGAAACACCAATTCGATCTAGGAATTCAATCTTCTTCTTTAGAGTTTTCTCAATGCTTGCAGCAAAAATCTCAGGACAGCGACTGGCTACCTGTCCCACAGTTTCACTATCAAATCCGAGATCTTCCAAAAACAAAACCACCTGTTCGTTATAGTGTTAGCATTTTGTTATATTCAAGAAAGAAAGGTGCAGACAGAACAATGCACTTATATAATGAATATTTCCTCCCAGCTGCCAGATAAAAGGTATCGACGGCATTGTTTTACTTTTCATTCAAGTTCAAAAACTTTGGGAACAAGCTATACCATAGGGAAACCTAAAGAAGCACTTGGATTCTATGGCATGCTACTTGGTTACAATAATTCAAGATTATAAGATTTCAATAAACATGTTGCTAAATCTCACAGGCTAACTAGCAGAGCCTGCAGCTAATTTGCTCATTTGAAACTTGAGCTTGAACCAGGCTCCTTAGAGCTTTCTTAAAATATCCAAAAAATAAATCAAGAGCTAAATCCTTTAGCAATACTGAAGCGTGAAAGCCAATTGTTTCACAGAGAATAGTAGTTGATCATCTAGTTATGCTTTTTATCCATTATTTTCCATTTGTCTTCTCTTTGATAGATGAGTCAAACCATTGATATTCCCCACCCCAGATATGATGTCGATCTTACTACTGACAAAGAAATAATTGGCCCTGAGGGCTACTTATTCCTCCATAAGGCTGAGATGCAGCAGCAGCACCAGCCAACTTCTTTGCAGGATTTCTCAGAAGGCGTTAATCTACATCATAGTTTTGTGGTTGTCCATTCCATACATCTTGTTGATTTTTTCCTTTATAATTTCACAAGCATTATGTTCCCCCCTTCTTTTTCCATTTTCAAATTTGTCATTCAAGATCTCATTATGCACAAAAAAAGAAGAAGAAGAGAATACACATATACATATATCCATCTTTGTGTGATTGTGCACGCACCCAAAAAAAAAAAAGGGAATATACCTCTCTCTCTCTCTCTCTGTGAATACAAAAATCCATGTGAAAAATGAACAGCCATACCATGAGCAGGAACCTTAAATTTTATCATGGATTAATACTTGTTGATTTCCTTAGAAACCAAATATTTATAGGAATATAGAGCATCCAGCTAAGAAACTGATCTAAAACTAATAAAACAGCAAAGATCACAGTGATGTTGTTGATTGCCAAATGTGTTTTTTCATGTTAAACTAGAATAAAAATTAGTAGTTGCATACCTTGAGAAACTCTTGGGGTTTTCTTAGTAGTAATTGAGGACTCTTGGAAATAACCTGACCCAACTTCTTGTTTCTAATGCCCAACTCAGCCAACTGCTCCACCATTACCATAAGCTTGCTAGTTGAACAACCTAATATGTGAGGCCAGCTTCTTATTGCTGTGTCAACACTTGATTTGTCTACCTGATTTCAGTAATAGCAGACCAACTATTTTATTAATCAACATAATAACAAAAATTGGAAGGGAAAAAAAAGGGAGAAAGGTAAAGCATCAGTGGAGTTGAAGAGGGAGCATATATGTGTGCACATAAGCAGATACATATACACACATTAAGCATGAGTGGACAAGTATTACTGAATACTCATATTTTATAACGGTAGTGATGTACAAGAATGAAAGATGTCTAGCAAAACCTGTAACTTAATAGGAGTTTAGTTACACTGATCTAAATTAGTTTGGAAATCATTTTATTGTTTCCTTCACTTAACTTAGAAGAAGTGAATAAACAAATTACATGGTGCACCATGTAATTTCTATATTTTTCTTTGCTAAGACAACCTTGGCCTTCAATTTTCATTGATATTCTTACAGCAAGCAATTATACAGACTTATCTAGAATAATATTTCCCCAAAGCTACGTGATCCCAGTGTATCCTAATGTATGAGCAATTCAGCATCAGCAAGTAAGCGTGGTTTTATGGAAAAATCACACAAGAAACAGAAACCAATTTTCAGCATCAGCAAGTATGAACTTATGCAATATTACCTTCTCCATATGAAAGAAAGAAACGATCTCCTTGTAATTTTTCTGGATTGCTGTTGAAAGAATCCATGGATATTTTAGAAGCATTTTACCAAAATCTTTATCAAATGCCCAAACCTGAAACCAACAGATGAAAAAATTCTCTTACATCACAGAAAGGCAAGATATAAACAAAGTGATAGCATAAAATCCATCTAATGAAGCTACTCTGTTTCAGTGCACAAACTAAAACATCTAACACGTGAAAGATGGTGTTCCCTGTTTCACACATGAAAAGTTACCTTATTGAGAGCCTGAACTTTTCTATTAATGCCTGTAATGTCACAGACTATAACAGGTGGAAATAATAGGAATATCTCTCTCATATGCTCCTTCGGGACTCCAATACTTTCAAGAAATTCCACCATGGGCTTCAAGTGCAAATCTGATGGCAACAAAAGAATACGTGGAAATGATTCGACTAGACATCGAAAAGTGACTTCTGAAGAACCCAACATATCTAAACCTCCACGCCTTGCTTCAACCTACATCATAGCACAGCAAGCTTATCTTACAATCTGAAACCAATAAAAAACAGTGCCCAGCTAAGCTCATCAGTTCCTCTTTAAAAAAAAAATATCCGTGGGCTACAGCTCAAGAGGTAAAGTGGTGCATGGATTGCCTCCCTCTCCTCACCATGCACACACAGACCCCTCCAAGGAAATGAAGGAAAATTCTTTCAACCAAAATTTTATAGTAAGAGGCAGGTTTTTCATAATATGATTTCTAAATGAAAAGAGAACCACCCTGACCTTTTCAAAAAGTGACAAGGTCTGCTGCAAGTCTTCATCAATAGGTATCGATAAGTTCATCATCATACAGCGAGCATATTTGCCAACAAGCCTTTTGTCATCACTGTCAGAAAATAATATTTCCTTCATATACTTAACCTAAAAGCCAAATAAAAAATAAGCAAGTCTGCAGAATGAATAGAAAGAAATATTTATCCACATATAAATAAAAGCAAGGAGCTTTTCCTAAGAAAAAGAAAAGGATCGACTAATTCAAAGGAATTCTTCTCTAACTAGCACAATCTTTGGAATGAAGACATGTGGTGCCAAAGTACAATGATAGGGAAACAAAACAGTAACAGTAGGAAAGCAAGGCTTAGATGACTAATATGACTTATCCTTATGAATTCAGATACTTACATGGGCTCTTTCACTAGCCAACTAACCACTGGAATGATTAACAAGCAACAACTAGACTATTATAGCAATATCAACACAAGCTTCGTAGTTATATGAACAAATCCTTATTCGAATAATCTAATCAACCACAGTTTGAAGATTGTAGATGCATTGAGAACAAAAGAAAGAAGGAAAATTTAAAGTTCAAACGAATTATAGAAGTCACTTCGATTCATTTTCCGGTGAACATAAAACAAAAAAATTGCTATTCAAATCAACTGCACTTTTCTATTTCACCAAGATACAAGAAAGTTCAATAGTGCATCCATACTACATAAAGTGCCCGACTTCACTATCAACTAACTCAAAAGAGAGAGAAAAAGAAGCACAAAGTTTGAAACTTTACCTTGTGAATAAGATTAGGAAGTGACTCTCCATGGAGGTACCGAGCAACATTCATGGAAGAAGACAAGCTTAATCCAAGACTCTCCAAGAAAGCAACTTTACCATTATCACCTTTCTCTTTTGCCATGTAAGCCACCTTCTCTTTAAAACCCAAGGTTGCAAATTCATTTCCATCCCCGCCACTTTTCCACGAAGTCCACTCTTCCAAATCCTTGACACTATCAAACAACATTTTAGCATATTTTGGAGAATTGAAAGCAATGGAGTTGGATTCCGCTGCGGAGATTCCGAATTCTTGAAGAAACTGAGAGATGGCTTCTTGGGTTTCAGTAAACTGGGCTTCTTGTTGACTGGTGTATGGTACTGGGTTATTGTTGTCGTTGGGGTTTTGGCATTTGAGGGGGCATTGGTTTCTAAGGAATTGGATTCTTTGTGGGAGAGAAAAGAGAGGGAATTTACAAGGGAATTGGATTTTGGGGTGGAGTGTGGGAAGGGGGTGAGCTTTTGGAGAAGGGAATGGGAAGTCCAGAGGGATTGAAAGGGATTTGGTAGTCATAACTGAACTGGGCAGTGATGCTGCATCGAAAAATAAAACCGGAGGCTCTTCCTGCTCTGGCTAAAACCATAAAACCCTGACTGAGACAAAGAGAAAGCATGTTATTGCTACGCCGTTTTGAATGGTATGAGAGTGAGTTAAGCTTTGTTATTCAAAAATAAAAGGGCAAACTTCAAACATGTTCCCCAACTATTGGATTAGTATCACTTTTACTTTCAAACACATTTTTATATCAATTTCATCCCTCCAAAAGTTCGATACCTTCTGTTATAATTATTTAATTGAAAAGGTTAACGACCCTACAAAATAATGTTTCTTAAGAAAAAGAGAGAGTATAATTTGATATAAAGTATTTTGAAGATAAATTTTAGATTACTTATTATTAAGGATGAAGAGACTCGGTTAAGATTTTCTAAAATATGAAAGACAAATTTGTTGTAGGATTTTTTTGAAAATAAAAGTGAAAATACCTATAGGTGGAAGCTCTTTTTAGATTTTCTCATAAAAAAAAAAACTAATCACTTTCTTTGATTTAACTATAACTTATGCTAATGAATTGATTAATTAGTCCCCATTGGATAGAAGCAATTAAATAATCTCTTAATCATCTTTAATTTAATAATTTTCTTGAAACTGAAGGAAGCACTGAATTATAAATGGATTAAGGAATACAAGAATTGAACATATAAAGGAAGTACTTAAATTTATTTTCTCTTAGGAATTAGCAATCAAATTTATTTTCACTGAGAATTGAAAGGAAAAAAATGAGATCCAAGTTAAAATGTGTTGTGGTGCTATGGTGAGTGTGTATAAGTGAGGATTTTTTTTCTTCTTCTTTTTCCTGTTTCCCAGATTTTCAGAGTAGAGTAGAAGGTAGCAGAAAATGCAGGTGCTGGTTAGAAACATTTTCTAATAGAGTTTCAAGTGTTTATTTGATACATTTTGAACATGTTCTTTTCATGTCTGAACAAGCATACAAAATTTAAGTATGTAAGTGCATGTCCATTGAAAACCAAAAGCAAAGCAAATCCCCCAGCTTCATGTTTATGCTATCACGAGCTAGAATTGCCCTGTTGGATGGATTCTCCGGTAAAAAAATGTTGCTGCAAGAAAACTACCATTAGCCTTCTTTTAGCCTGCTGGTGTTGGTTCTGTGAGTAGAGAATTTTAAACAAGTTAATTATAAGATGACTTCAATTTTTAGTACCTGCTTCTGCTTTTGTTTGCCTTGAAGCGGTTGATTGGCTCCTTGGGCTTCATGGGTTTTCAACTACGAAATCATACGTCACTTCCTGCAGAATGTTTATCGACAATATTTAGAACAGAATCTATCCACCCCTGTTTACTTGGGAAAATGGAAAATTTATATGCCTGCTTCTACAAATCAATGCTCATGTGAACTCTTGCGGTGGCTTTTATTTAATGCTTATGTCTTGGGATTTTCATGTAATATTCCTTCTATTTTTTTAATCTCATTCTTTAGGAGCTTTTCCTGGGTTTAGCTTTCTGGGAGTTTTACCTTATTTACTGAAGCTTGACTGAGGTTGGTGGGAGTCATTGAAGTTTGGCTGAGGGGGGGAGTTATTGAAGCTTGGCTGTGGTTGGGAGAAGGACCGAAACTGCCAGCGAAATACAGGTAGTTCATCTTTTCTTCAGAAAAATCTCTCAGTTTGTTGAGCTCTGGCAAGACTTCTGTGCCAAGATCTGGCCTGTCTTTCCGTCTCAGTTCTGCACATTGGAGTGCAAGCCTTGCATAACTTAAAGCCTCTTCAACTGGCCAATCAGGCACATCTGGGTCTAGAACTTCTTTGAATGCCCCATTTTCAATAGCTTGTTCAACAATGTGAGTCAACCCCATTGGTGGCCTGGCTGTAATGATTTGCAGAAGCATGATCCCTAAGGAATATACATCAGATTTCACACCAAGCATTCCAGTTTTTTGGTACTCTGGATCAATATAGCAGAAAGTTCCAGCAGCTGATGTCATGTAGTACTGTGTTACGTTCTCAGCTGTAGCAGGAACAAGCCTGGCCAATCCAACATCCCCAATCTTACTGGTGTAGTTGTTGTCTAGCAAAATGTTTCCTGGCTTTAGGTCACGGTGCACTAGTGGCTCTGGCTTGGTCTGATGGAGAAAGAGTAGACCTGTGGCTATCTCGGCTGCAATTCGAAACCTGATTTGCCAAGAAAGAGCTGGGGTATTCCCTCTTTTGAAAAGACAATCTTCTAAGCTTCCTTTTGCCAAGTGTTCATAGACTAGAATGCCATACTCTGGGCAGGCTCCTATAAGCAGTACCATGTTTGGATGCCGTATTAAGCTAAGCACTTCAACCTGAAAGGTAGAGGTTAGATTTTCACAAAATGATCGTTGTCTTGTCTAAAAAGAACTACACCTCCATAACTTCGATTCAACACTATCATATGCCAGAGTTTGAAAATGGTGTGCTTATTTATTGTTTGTTTTTTTTCCTCTTTCAATGTAAAATACTAGGCACCATATAGTATTGTGGTTAGGGTGCTTTTCAAAGAGTGTGTGGGATTTGATGCTTTTTTAGATTCAGGTGTTTTTCTTTATGGTTTTCATGTAAGAAAGTCAAAACCATAGGAAAAAAAAAAGAAAAAGAAACCCATCGAATTCGTGCTTTTTCACACAGGAATAACTTTCAACCACATTACCTAACATGCACCCAGTAGACAGGAGCATCATTAACCAGTTTTTCTTTGTTCCTCACCTCTCTTTGAAATTGTGACCTTCCTTGGGCCGCATCAGGACGTAAAACCTTGACTGCAACTGGTGTATGATCGAGATAACACTTGTAAACTGGGCCATAGCCTCCTTCCCCAATCTTCTTTGATTCCGAAAAGTATTGTGTTGCTTCTTCAATCTCCTCAATTGAGTATCTCCTGTATCTGATATCATTATAGGATAGAATACCCTTTGATTTTTTCGTTTGTGCAGCTTCTTTGAGGGCTTTCTCTATGTTGACTCTCCTTTGAGCTTCTATTTCTGCTTTCCTCTTAGCTGCTTCAGCAGCTTCTATGGCTTCTCTGCACCTGGCTCTCTCTTGTTCTATAATTGATAGTGCAGCCTCCTCAGAAAATCTTGCCTCTCCCAATCTTCGTTCTTCTTCTATTCTCCAGCGATTCAGCTCCGTTGCCTATATATGTGTGATTTTAGAACCTACAGGGAATCTTAAAAGTTCTCATGGCAAACATGACTTCCCTGTACCTTTTGTTTTGCTGTAAGTGCTTCTCTACATGCTTCACTGTACATTTCCATTGTTTGCTTCAGCTCTAGTTTTAGCCTCCTCATCTCAGATTCCATGCCATCCTATTTGTTTACAATACAGATAAGTAGAAATCATTTAGATCAAACATCTGTACTTGTGATCACACATTTTGCAGTCTTCTTCACTTCATAGTTAAAACAACACGTGAAAGACAATGAAGAAATCAAAATATGAAGTTGCTGTTTTCAAGCATGTAAAGGTGTAAGATTATGCTATAATTAGCCATCATAAGACGTTGCTCAATCTATCTAAGTTGATCAAATATTAACTCTAGGATAAACATCCTTTATTTCCTGAAATGTTTGCGGTGCACGTTTGATGGTTAGTGATGATTATTTACCAAATCATGCTTCTGTCAAGGTGGTTAATTCCTTACCAGGCTATGTGTTGAACCGGAAAATGACGTTCCTCCACTATCATGTGAAACTGACGACAATCCCTGCTGGGAATTGGGGCCAACGGACTTTGGTCCTGAATGTATAGATGCAAAGCTAGTTGCTGAACTAGTTGAAAGTCGTGGGGCTAGTCCAGAATCCATGAAATCATAGGTTGTAGAAGACATGCGGTCAGTGCTTGGCCTGCTTGAGCTTACAAATGATATGTCAGTTTCTGACATTAAATCTGCAAATGATCTTACACTATGACCATATCTTCCTGTTCCAAACGGTGACCTGTTGTTACCCACAATTGTATTGAGATTAGCCTTTGAACAAATTGAATCATAGGCAAGCCACAGCAACCAGAAACCAAGAAATTATTACAAGACATCCCAGTCTATCACTTTCTTCTAAGATATTATATTATACTAAGCTCACCCTCATCCCCCAATTTCTTAAAATGATTTGATGCACTCCTCACTTACCTGAAGTTTTCATCAACTGAGATGTGATGGTTGACTGACGCCGTCCTCTCTGTCAGCAAAAGACCATAAATTGGATTTAGGATTAGGACTACAACAATATATAATAAAACACATTATAATTGAGAGTACAAACGTTTTATACTCCAACTATGTTTGTATAGTGCTTCATGAGAGTCATCTCCTGCACTTTTTTCATTCTGTTGGTTTTTTATTTGATCTAGCAGTGGGGAGACAAATGGGGCGGCACGAGAAGCATTTCTCATGGAAGAGACCTTTCCTTTCGAGACTGCATACACAGTACAGAAATCCGGTGCCCCTCTTGACACAGTGCTTGGGACATCTGCCTTGAATTTTCTGCATAACAAAACCATTGGAGTTAAGAGGATCTGTAGTCACTGAATGCACGTAAATATCTGCAAGAAAATGGAATTCATTTGTCAATTGCCATCTCTCTCATGATTGTTATTGTTGATTATGTTTCCATCCGTACATAAAGTCATCCTGACTGTTCAGTATTTTACTTATCAGAGATTCCAAACAAATTTCAGAATTGAGAATGTATAAAAGTGCTGCTAGTGTTCTGAACGTTGGCATATGTTGGAACTCGTCTCTTGCTTTGGAGAAAAGAATGGCTTATTAGTGGCTTGCTCTGCTTTTATAGTGGTCGCGAATGCAGTTGAAAATGCTTTTCTTAAAGTGCTTTTGATATGAAAAACACTTGATTTTTTTTTTAATGGTTTTGATATAAGGATCTCAAAACCATTAAAAAAAAATAACACCTGAAAAGGCATAAACCAAAATTCACTTTGGAAAGAACCAGAACCACAATACCAAATGGTGTGCCATTAACCTGTCATTCAGGTAAAACCGAGTTTCTCTTTTGTTGGAAATAGCCTGCGCTTCCTGTTTCTTTGCAGATGGAAGGTTCCCTGAATTTATATTCTGGTTGAGTGTTTGCCAGTAGAGTTTCCAAGTTAGGATGGCGCAAAAATACCTCATAAATCCACTCCGTGACGGGGTGCCGAGAACCAAAGTCTCGATTGCAGCATGGGCAACATATTCTGTTATTGCTTTTGCTATATCAGTGCTTTCAAGTGCAACATCAAGGCAACGCACCTGATGCATGAAAAAAAATCTGCATGATGAAAAGGAAAGGAGAAAAGCAAGGTACATTTATCATCTATTTGCATGACATGAGAATTTGCAAATGAGTGTTTTCTTCCATCGTTGGGGTTGCATATATTTATATGTTTATAAGAGATGCCTGCAGATTTTTTAAATTCCTTTTGTTCTTCTAATGTTGTAGACTTTTTCCATGCAAGGTGCCTAAAGACTCATGATTTTATTGTTGAAAGGAGGTATGACAATGACAGGGCTTAAAAATTACATCTTTACGGGTACAATAGCATCGAAATGCAAGGAAGAGATCCTTGGCCATCTTCTCAAGCTGCTGCTTCCCTGGTGAAAAATAATCACCAGCTGCTCCGTGGCCTAATTGTGAAACAAGAAAAAAGGAAAACACGTGGAAAGAAAAGATTAGAACATGAAACCTGGAATTTGAAGATTCACTCGAGAGATCAAAGGAGCTGCAGGACGTTGAATGTAAGTTGAGCAACCCCCTTTACAATTTAGGGCACGTAGGTTGCAGTATCATCATAATTATAATCTATTATTACTGTAGATAATGAAATATCAGAGAGAAAAGAAGTTACTAGTAACAAATGATGATGATGATGATGGTGATTTGCTAAAAACATGGATTAGAACAACAGTTTGGCCTTTGGTGAGAAGATTTTCCATAGTCCATTTCAATGCATTTTGGCTCCCTTTGTCTTTGTCTACTGCAACTGCCACCAACCCCTTTCCTTCTCCTCCCTTCTTGCTCCACTGTCCCTTTGAAAGCCACATTTTCTGTGTTGTTTCTCAGCACTCAAGAAAAAAAAGAGTTGAAAAGGACAGGAAAAATATATTCACAAAAGTGGATAACAATTCTTGCAGTCATTTACAAAAGACCACCTGAGAGACCTAGAAAACCTTTCTTCTATCTCTCTGGAGACAACAATTTTGTATGATGCCTTGTGATCAAAGAGTTTTATGTGCTTTCTGTTGGGAAATGTCAATTGGATGCAAGCCTCTCTGTGTGTTACCAGCAGAAATGACACCCTTCATTCTCCCTCTCTCTCTTACTCTCTCATTTTCTCTCTGTCCTTGTTTAGGTCACCTATATTTATCGATGGCTAAAAATGAAGCTGCGCCATTTCAATGCACATACAATGTTACCAAAAAAAGAATGGTTTTCGATAAAGTTTACATATTGATGGCCTCTGTATCTTTGTATTCTTTTCAAAATATGCAAAATTTTAATTAATGGTACAAGGTAAAAAAAGAATTTCAGTAGCCCACTTGGCAGGCAAAGCTTCAAAATTCTCAAGATGGTGATTTGCTCAGGAAACAGATAAATGGTTCAACTGTTAGTAACTGCTGTTCCCTTTCACAAGAAGGTGATATGCATAGAAATCAAGGAAATGACAAATGAGATAAGATGTTCATTTCCATGAAATATTCTCCGTTCCCTTTCTTGTTAAAGTGTTGATATATATACTTTATTGTACTATTATCAAGTGTGTATATATTTCCACCTTCTGCTAGATCAGAAGTCCTTGTGCACTGCAGGATGCAGTCTATAATTTATTTAAATCTGCTGATTCTTGTTTCCAATTGTATGAATGAGTCTGATGGCATAAAATTCTCAGTAAACAAAATTGAGACATTTTTATGTCTTCTTGAAGAAATCTTTTCTTGACTGATATCTTGTTATAATGCTTGCAATATTAACTGTCAATTTGAAGCCTTTAAAGGGAAAGGAACCTTAACAGCATGTGATTGTAGGGCTTCCCAATAGAAAAAAAAAAGAGTATAAATTAAGATCCCAGTTCAAGCTTGAGAACGAGAGCAAAGCTTAAGCCTAAGGTACCTCATGGCAGGAGCATAAACTGCAGGAAGAATTCAAATACATCATAAACTTGCTGAGAAAAGAGAGAGAATATATGATAGGACTAGGGCATGCATGGGAATCATAGCAGCTTAGGAAGCTAGAAATTAATTGCATTGTCAAATTGAATGTCAAGTGTACAAGAACAAAAAACAATGCCGAGTTTTCTGTGTATGCACAAGTGTGGCTGTATGGGCAGACCTGGTTTACTGTGATCATGTAAATCAGGTATACCTGTTACTTTTAACGTGGGGAGATAACACAGATGATGACAAAAAATGAACTGAGTGAAAAATATTTTTTCTTTATGCCTTTCCTTTTTCGCCCAAAACCCAAAAGCATAAAATTCTATCAGCTAATCAACCCCCGTTATTGACTTACAACATTTTTTTTACAGTTGATAGAGGAAAGCTAACAACCCCCATAACAATCATTCCACTCTTGGTGTTCTTCACCGCGCGTGTGGAAATCCCAGGAAACCTGTTAGCCCTTGTGATATTGTTCTATATGCCTTTTCCTTCATACTTGCCGATCATCATCGATCGTACGTGAAAGAAAAACCTTCTTGATTATTTCCTCTAACACTGTGTGCATTCCCTAAACTTCCGTAAAAGTCTTCATCATCATCTCCTTCTTTCAATTCCTCAATCTTGTCGACAACTTCCTTAATGTCCGACCTTCTCTCAATTTCCTGTTCACAGCAACTCAATCCAATTTTCAGAAGTTTAATCATTTCTCCCTTGCTATTTTTCGTTCCCAGCATTTCCTTATCAAACACTTCACTTGTTCGCTTTTCCTTCACCATGTTATTAACCCATGTTGCCAAGTCTGCATTGCTATTATACCCTGGTGTTAGATAGTTCTCAGGGAACTTGCCAGTTAATATTTCCAGTATTAATATGCCAAAACTCCATATATCTGTCTTGTTCGATGACCGGCCATGTTGTGCATACTCAGGCGACTTGTAAGCCATCATGAACATGTGGGCATGTTCAGGGTTGATCACAGGTCTTAGAGCATAATCTGTCAAGAGAGGCTCAAATGACTCGTCGAGGAGCACATTGGAAGATTTCAGGTGTCCATGAGGAGCAATTATAGGAAGGTGATTGTAGAGGAAAGCCAAGCCCCTGGCTACTCCTTTGACGATTTTCAAGCGGATACGCCAATCAAGTCCATCTTTTTCCAGTGAACGATTTCCTGAGGAAGACAGGTACAATGGCTGTAAGAATACAAAGACTTGATGGTTTCAGAAAAATTACAGTTGATTTCAAAGGAACTTACCATGAAGGTGACTAGCCAAGCTACCATTCTCGGCAAACACGGTAACCAAAAGCTTCTCATCCCTCCTATAATAATACGCCGCAAGAGGCAGCAAGTTTGGATGCTTCAACCTCCCTATCCTTCTCATGTGCTCATGAAACTCTTCTCTCTCCACATTTTTCATATGCCGATACCTCTTAACAACCACAGGTTGTCCACCGACGACAGCTTTGTATGAAGATCCATATGTCCCACTCCCCAAAACTTCTGCTGATGCTCTAAGCAAGTCTTGCAAATCAAATTTCTCAATGTCATCCTTTAGGAATGACAACTTTCCATGATCAGTTATCCTTGAATGCGAATTAGTCTCCGGCATTTCACGATGTACATCTCTATAATAGGAAGACATAATTCTGTTGGAGTTCTCTGATGATGACGACGCTCTCCTCTGCGTTCTTCTTTTACTTTCTTTTCGGGAAAACAAAAGGAAAGCATAAGCAATGGCTGCTAGTATTAGCAGAACAATCAGTATAATGATTACAATATATACAATGCTGAATTTCTTCCCATGGGCTTTAGGGGTAGAAGGTGGAGAGAGTATGCATGGTCCTAGAGGCGGTCCACATAGTCCTTTGTTGCCTGAAAATGATTTAGTTAAGAAAGATTTTATCAGAGAAATGCTGCTGAAAAAAGGTCAGGGATAAATCATAAAGTTACGTAAGTAATCTGTGGCTGGATAAAACGATTACCTGCAAATGAATTTGGACTCAATCTGCTCAGGGCTTCTGGGATTGGACCCTCCAATTCATTGTTGGCTACATTTGCTGTCTTCATACCCTTCTGTTGAAAATTGGGTATTTGGCCTTCAAATTGGTTTCCATCAAGCTTCAATTCCGTTAACTTAGGCAAGATTGCAAGTGATGAAGCAATCTTTCCTGTAAGCAGGTTATTTGCCAAAAACAGTCTCTTCAATGAACCCATGCCGTCGAATGCTTTGTCAGGAATGTCTCCAGAGAATCGGTTGTTTGACAAATACAACGCTTTTAACTTCCCCAGTTTCTTGAAATCAGGCAATGGACCATCAAAATTGTTGTCCATAAGGCTTAACGTTCGAAAGGAAAGCAAGGGAGCTAGTGCATCCAAATCAATATTGCCAGCGAGTCCCATATGTTCAAGCTGCAAACCCCAAATGCCTCCATTGAAACAAAGCACACCAACCCAATTTGATTTATCCTTTTCGCATGGATTCACCGAGACATTCCAGTTACTAATAGCCTCATTGTTCACTAGCTGTTCCTTGAACTTTAAAAGGGCATCAGAATCTGGTGAGCCAAATGATGTAACAACAATAGATAACACGAATGCAAGAACAAGCAGGACTAATGATGAGGTGGTTGCGCGCACAAGCATAGCTACGTGCGCTCCCATTACCATTAGTACAATGCTCAAGAATTCTCAAATGCTTACTGCTCTCTCCAGAATTTTCAAATGTAAGAAGTTTTGAATCACATATTTTTGCCTTTTTTGGCCTTGCAGGAATGCAAAACGCATTAGCCAGGACAGAGATGAAGTTGGTGTGCAATGCCAGGAATAGTAAAGATGATCAGGATGCATCATAGGTTACAATGGAAAAGAAAAATAGAAGTTGGCTAAGTGACTACGATTTGCCTGTGTAACAGCTTAGAAGGTAAGTATTTTAGAGGTTGCGATGAATACAGGAGAGATCCAGGGCCAGCCTTTGATTTTGTTATGCTGATTAGTAGTTGGTCTGCTATATTAGGCAGATATGCTGATTATAGGTTATGTCTAATGTTGGACTAATTGCTTGACCTGCTATATCCATGCAGCCACTATCTGAAGTTCTTTTTCAGTTTTAAGTTTTGCTTTGTTGGCTACTTAGGCACTAACAAGAAACAAAAATCAAAGCAAATCACCAAAATCCATATTGACAGATGAAACTAGCTGGGATTGTAAATGATTCGTGCCTAGAATAGATGATCGATTGCGCCGGCGTAATGAATAGTTTCTTTTAGAAGATTTTCCATGCTAATTTACAGGACAAGAAAGATTGAAAATTTTTTATTAATATAATGGATAGATGGTATTAAGAGAACCTTACTTTTTGGTTCAACTTTTTACAAGCTTCTGTGAGCATAATTATTATGACCTGCCCCAGAACCATATGCACATGGGGTCTGTGCAGTCTTAAAATTCACAATGTAATTTCACAATTTAATTTCCAGCTTCTCTACACAGCTATATATCTTTCTCTTGTACAAAATCCTTTGATTGACTCAAAGCTTCTCGGAAGGCAATGGAACATTTTTGCGGTATTCTGCCAGAGCCCATAAGGGGAAAACATTCTTATATGTTGGATAGTGCAACATACAATTATTCTTGAAAACACCAGTAATTTCCTGCAGAAGAAATTTAAATTATCACTAAACAAAACCAAGTGAAAATTCAAGAAAATTTGAGCAATAATGGCCAAATCAAACGTGCGTGTGTTTTGTTACAATGACTAGGTCACATGAGGATACCTGCTGAGGATAGCTTCCATCTTCAGCCTGAGAGTTAATCAACAACTTAGCACCACGGTGAAGTGGAGTTGGATCCCTATCCGCCTATTTCAAGAAAAAAACCATAACAAAAAGATTACCACATGACTTGAAATCCGAAAAGAAATTGAGGAAAAAGTATATACAAAAATCAGAGCACCAAGGCAAAGATTAACAGGTTCACTAGGGACTGACCTGGCCAGAATGAATCAAACCAAGCATAGCCCATGCTGTCTGCACGTAAGTTGATCGCTTTCCTTCGAGAGGTGTATATATCTGAGCAATGAAACACACATTAATGTTTATTCAATGTATCTGTCTTCTTGAAACACACATTAATGTTTATTCAATGTATCTGTCTTCTTGGCTAGGCATAATTCAATTGAAGAAATGAAGTTACTTACCTTGTTTGGGCAAGATAAGTAGCTCTCGCCCCATCCACCATCTGGAGACTGTGCCCTGAGTAGAAAATCGACTCCTCTACGCACTGCTTGGTTATTATAGTAGGATTTTCCAGCAGCCGCTAGACCAACAAGTGCGAACCATGTACTGTAAATAAAGCAAACTCCCCAGTTTCCATACCATGAACCATCGGGCATTTGAATCATTTCGAGATAATCAACAGCTCTTGCAATGAAAGTCTCAATTTCTTTCTTCCTGTGTCCAGGGTACATCTTCATAAACATCACAAATCCATGGATTGCAGATGATGTGCACTCAACATAGCTGCATTGTATGACAATAAAATCAGGCTCGGAGGATATTAATATTTACGGTGCAAAAGAAACCGAAAATAGGAAGAAGGAACTGTGTGAAAACTCTTACTCGTGCTCGATGACTATGTTTTCCAGGAATTCCATAGGATTGAGTTTCTAAGAACACAAAAGGACCAAAAAATACTCAGTTGATATATGGTCTTAAAAGAAAATTTTGATTCTAAAAAGAATAGGAAAAATGTTAGCATAGAAGTTACCTCTAACCACATTTCACCGCGAATCGGCTCCCAGCCTGCTAGACCACCTCTTGGTCCCTGAATTTATATAATGAAGATCAAAATTCCGATACCAGTACTCTAGATGAATTTCTTTGAAAGGATAAAAAAAAAAAAAAACATGTGAAGAGCAGAACAGTTCATAACACAAAGCAGCAAAAATCACTCACCTGTAGTGAAAGAATGATATTGACTGCTTCAAATATCATCTGAGGATCCATTTTCTCACCAATGTATTCAGCGGGCAACATTTGAGCGAAGAGAACACACTGTACAAAAGAGTATAAAATTTAGTGCTGCTTTGTTTTACAAAAATGTTATCATAAAATTTAACTTCGGTTGATGTGGTTTTAACCTTTAAAGCTTCGGCTGTACAATCAGAAAGTTGCCAGCCGTGATCTTGGTCAGAGAAAGTCCATGATCCTTTAGAAATGTGACGATACATGCCCGCGAAATCACCTGCTGGATTATCCACAACCTTGAGCAGATTTCAAGTTCTTTTTGATTAGTTAAGGCCACCAAATTAGAGCAAGAAAAGAAAACAAATAATTGTGTTGAATTAATGATTTAGTACCTGACATTTCTTGATGAAATCAAATGCTTTAGCGAGCGTAGGCTTGATTTCTTCACCAAGCTCACTAGTATACAAAGCCTGAAAACCAAAAGTAGCATCCCATAGCTGGCTACCAAAGCTCTGGACCTTCATTCCATCCTCTCCAACCCATAAGAAATCAGGAACTCTAGCAAGATGCCTCTTGAAAGCAACACCATCTGGATCTTCCACCCAACAAGAAAGCATGCACAGCACCTTCTCAACGCAACCAATAGTAATGTATCTACTGTTTTCATCTTCATAATGAATGTGCTTCATTGTTACTTCAAGGGCCTTCTTTCTGATTAACTGGTTGAAGGGCCAGCGAGTAAGAAGAGGTTCAGACATCAAGTACAGACTATCCCAAAGAAAATCCTGAATCAAGGAATGTGGATAGTAAAGATCCTCCTCTGCACATAAATGTCTAACTTGCTTCCACTTTACACTTTCGTAAGGCTGAAGGTACAGCTCTTCTCTCAATGACAGAATCAGAGGTGTAATTGGTCCAACAAATCGTTTTCCATACAGATATGACATTGGCATGTAAACCAATCGACAGTAGCACCACATTTTTGCTGCATTTTTATATATATATAATATATATATATATTAATTAGCACCATTAACTTGCAAATCAAGCTAAAAAAAAAAACAATGAAACGTCCTGTTTTGCTAATCAATTACCTGGATGAACAGGAAGGGTAGTGGGCAGAATCCAAAACTCTGGGGGCATAGGGTTGCATCCAGACCACTCAAACAGGCCAAGAATCTATAACAAAATCAAGAAGAAACATTATTACATTACACTCGACTTATCAATCATGAATTGGACCAGGCTAGTAAATATATAAATATATGAGTGTGATTGTCTAAGAATCCTTATAATCCTTATAACCCAAAGAAAAAACATTCATACCGAAAGCCAAGTCTTGCCCCAAGAGGGAATGGAAGTGACACCACCACGGTCAAGAATCCATTTTCTTCCTCTTGCACAAGCTTCCTCATCCGGCCCTACCCCAAGCATACGTAGACAAATGTAGCTGAAGGCTGTGCAAAACATGTTGCTGTGACTTTCTATGTGCAGACCCCACCCACCATCTTCATTCTGCAGCATACATATATATCATGTCAATTAAGGTGTTGATTTTGCATAACTAATTAGATTTCTGATGAAGAGATTAATTTTTATTTCAAGTGATGAGGAATTAATTAATTACCTGATGGTTGTATATGTAACGAAAGATTTCTTTGCGGTACTCGGGAGGGAACATGGTGTTGAGATGCCCAGTAATGTAGAAGCAAAACACCTGCAAATTAACGTTATTTGTCCTGGTTAATTGTCTTTCAATCACCACCAAAGTAGTCCCTTTTCTTTCCTTCTTTTAATTAGCCACGCACACATAAACTCTAAGAATATAAATATTTAGTACCACCATTACAGAAGGAAGACACGCGCGCGCGCGCGCATTTTTTAATTAGATAATTAATTAAGAAACGATCAGCAGATCTAGCGGAATAAATAGGGAAGGCTGGCTAGCAGCCATGATTTGGCACACGTTTCTGATCATTGCCAAGGTGATGTCATGAGTTCGGTTTTATTAAAAAAGAACCAATTAATGAGCAGAAGAAGAGGGAGATTAAAAAAACTAAAGAGGGTGGTTGTACTTACAAAAGGAGGAAGGAAAAAGAGGACCCCGGAGTTCTCAGCAGGCCAGTGGCCGTCACTAGCCTGCAAGGCTGAATAAAAGCTGGCTGACCTCCTCAACGCTGTCGTTGTCTTTTCGTACGTAACTTCTTGGCCCTCCTCAACTCTCACAGCCGGAATTGTTTGCTTGAAGTTTTTCTCCCTCAGAATCTGCACCACTCATTCATGTTAATTCTTTCGCGTTCGCTTCACTTCCCTCCATCTCATAATTGGAGGTGGTTAAGACAGTATTAACATTAATAATTAGTATGACTGAGAAATCATAGTACGTATCACACGAATCATGGTATAAACATGTCATGATTCCAGCATTAACTAACATAGAGTCATTTATTTGGGGGGTTGGAGGTAGTAATTAATTAACTAGTTTGACTACTTTAAATCCTTCACAAAATCTGTATGGATCGATTGAATTAATCTCGCACTAAAATTAATATAGTATTTTAGTTGAATTAATCAGCCTAAGCCAGCGGATGAAAATCTACGGCATCATTTTATTTTTGTTTTAATGTGTGTGATACTGTACATCTACACTATGTCAACGTCGAAGCATGATCTCCTAGCCAATATTTTCCAAGTCGTCGTATTTGAACAGTGCTATCTAAAGGATTCCTTTTACTTTGCAAAATTAAAAAAAAAAAAAAAACTCCATGATCAATATACATGGAGGATGCCATATATATTACTACAATTTTTATGATTTTTTTAGTTTACAAATTTTTTTTTTAAAAAAAGGACTCCAATATTCGATATGGGGAGTAGTTATTAAGTTTAGTAATTAATCCATGCTTCACATGATTTTGTTTTCTTGGAGGGAAAAAAAAAGAGGAAAGAAAAAAAGCAGTATATATTAATTGTCAGTTAGTAAATTTTGAGGAAGAACAAAAGAAGATATTTAGGGTACCTGATATTGCCAAAGAAGGTCGGAGCTGGGCTTGACCTTAGAGCGGTTCTTAGTAAAGTTCCGGCGAGCCTCTTCCACTTGCTCTCGCTCTTCTGGAGTTCCGGCATTAGGATCATATTCCCATATCTGTCTTCCAGCATACTCATTCGTGGTGAAAATGTAAGGGCTGTTCCCTTTCTCTGCAATCTTTAGCCTCCACATGATGATATTGATATCTTCTCTTCTTAACTATAATATATGATCTTTAATATTAATTTATCTCCCTTAATTCCTCCCTTCAATCCCTGCATTAAGCATTTGCAAATTAAATCACGTTCTCAGTTATCATCCATGTAAATGCTAACTTTACGAAATAACCATTGCAGGTTTGGGATATATATATATATATATATATATATATCAAAAGAGAAGAGAAAAGGCTTATAATTCTACAGGGTGATCAAGCTGGACAACCCAAATGAGTAGGCATCTAGAGCACAAACGACTTACCACAAAAGGGGAAAAAAATAATCCAAGGATCGGAGAGTTTTGTCGAGGAAAGATGACGGGGGGGCAGTGAGTAATGAGTGTGGAGGTAGTCTTTCGAAGGTACTATTTATAAAGAAGAATGGAGAGGGAGCTGGGGCAGCCCCATTCTCGTCATTAAATTATTCAACCCCACCATTGTTGACCAATTAAAAGTTAAAAGACGTCGTCGTATATATACAGCAAAAAATACCGCCATTGGTGTAGTTGTGCGTGGAGAACAGATCATAGGGCACGCATTGTTTCTTTCTTCAAAATCTGACTCCTTCAACAAATATAATGTTTTCTTATTTTATTAGGTTTACATGTTTGACCAAATCCTCCACCACCTGCACTCCCATTTTCATTATTATCATCATCATCATCCATACACATGCATGCACACGCACACGCACGCACACATATATATGGATCACACATGCATGTTCAAATAATCTCGGTGTATTAATAACATTTCACTGGCTCCGGTTGATTTATTCTAAGTTTGGTTCGTGAAGGATCGATGGATTAGTATTTACCTAGTTCTTCCAATACATGTAGAGCATCAACTCTACATATATTATATCAGATCAAATCCAAGGCTAATCTTAATTAGAATTCTTAATCCATGATTAAGATTTTAAATTCATAAAAAAACACAATTTAGTCCCAAATAAATCTATATTTCCATGTTTCTCAGTACTTACATCTAATTATCAATAAATCAAAATATTGTGTTTTTAATTTACAATCGGTGCCATCATTGACAGTTAAATATGCGTGCAATATCGAGCCGGCACAAAAGAGAATCAAACCTAATTAAGTCTTTCTAATTCTTGGAAGATGTTGGAATCATATATGGTCGGAGTAGTTTCCCAGCCCCCATTAACTGGTCCTCTCCTAAGAAGTCAAGTTCAAAACTTCTTACCATTTCCCTTTCTTCTCTCTCATGGATTCCACAGTTGATGCTCGTCAAAAGACTAAGAACAGTCACTCGTACGTGTTTAGCACAAGATTATTCAATGGTTATTAATTTTCTTAATTTCAATGATAATACTATTCGAGGAGAAAAAATAAAATAAAACTATTGATACTACGCAAACTCTAGTATTGAATAATGATATTAATGTATTTTTGAGAATTCCTTATTATTATTATTATTTTAATATTTAACACTACTGGTATGGGAAATATGCACAAACATTTTGTGGGACTCGCATAAATATATACATATAATATAAATAAAAAAGTCGCATAAATATGACCATCACAACCATATATATATATAAAGAAAATAACAATAAAAAAAAGAAAGAAATTTATGTCATTAGTCTAAGCATACCCCCCCCTTTTTTTTTAATTAGCTACACACATATAACTATTTCCTAATGTCTTTTTTATACTTCTATATAAACTCTATATGAATTAAATGTAATATATATTAATTTATCAAATAATAACATAATATCTTATTCTAAAGTTTTTCTTGATACCAAAGTAGATCATACATTGTTTTGTATACTAGCTTTGACTGTTTTCAGCACATAACTTTATACCATCCGTCCGATTATTTTAAAATACTTTATTTATAATTTTTTATTTATCAAATATTTTATTTTTTATCATTTTTCAATGATAAATCAACTAATAATAAGGAAAATCTCAAAGATCATGTGAATGGTTAATGACATCTAAAGAATAAAAAAGTAGAGAGGCATAGCACCCAATAAAAAATTAAAATTTTATATAAAAAAAATGATATAAAAACCAAAACAAGAGAGAGAGACCTAGTGCAAGTTGACAGGTTCTTGCACAAGAAATAAAGTGTTACTAAAGAAACCGCACATTAAAAAAAATGTTTTCCTACAGAAAGAGATGGAAAATGTGCACGAAGTTATGATAAGAAGAAAACAAACTAGTGTGATGAAGAGTGAGGCAAAATAGAAAAATTAAATCTTAGATATTTAGCTAGAGAAATATGACAATAAAAAAGAAAAATAGCTAAAAATAGCCATGTTTAGAAAAATGCATTTATTGAATATAAATAAGTGAGGTAATGAAGCCTTTGGAAATGTAGTTGTGGTTGTTTTTTAATATATTTTTTATTTAAAAAATATATCAATAATATTTTTTTATTTTAAAAATTATTTTGAAAATCTATGATTTTAAAACATAAAAATATATTAATTTAAAATAAAAAATTAATTATTTTGTAAAACACTTTTGAAATATAATGTTAAACACACGTACCAAACTCAAACTCAAGAAAAATAAAATTATAATATATACTTAGCTGGTTAAGAAAATAATCAAATGTAGATGTTATTGATTATTTTATAGTTAATAAAAGAGGGGAACAAGGGAATTAAATAATTTTAGAGAATCATAAAATTATTTCAATGATGGAAATCAAATGAAATGATTAAACATATTTTTAATAATTTATTTTATTATATGCCTAGTTACAGAACTGCATGGAATGCATTTAAATTTCTTCTATGTTTCTCATTACCGAGTTGGATTTAGAGGGATTTTGTAAAATTAATTAATTAATGAGAAGAAGAAATTAAAAATTAAAAATAAAAAGATAGTACTTAGCTGGGAGGAAGGACAGAGAGGACCCCAGAATTTTCAGCAGGCCAGTGGCCGTCAGTAGCCTGCAGAGCGGAATAATTAAGAGGGAGTTGGTTGACCTCTTCATCGCCGTTAATGATGTCTCTTCAGCCGTCACTTCCTCGACTTTTACTGCTGG
The DNA here is from genome assembly GCA_015708895.1 of Populus ilicifolia. NCBI lineage: Eukaryota > Viridiplantae > Streptophyta > Magnoliopsida > Malpighiales > Salicaceae > Populus > Populus ilicifolia. The sequence continues at coordinate 2,328,554 of SRLM01000367.1, read as the reverse complement.
AATAATATATATTTTTTGAAAAAAACTAAAATAACATTGTTCTTAACAAAAAAAAATTAAAAATTAAAAATATTCTTGAATCGACTTTGCTAGATACTAATTAAATTTGGCCAAATTAAACTGGGTTTTTCTTCATCAACTAGTCGAAATTAATAAAACTCGAGCAAAGTCAATGCAGCTTATCAAGTTAATCAATCAGACCAAGTGATTGATTTGATAACTTCATGTATTACCATTAATAATTAGCAGGATAGAAAAACCTAGTATTGCATAAATTTAATCGGTCACCACTACAAAAATGAAAAGATAATATATATTAATTGCCTTCTTTAATTTATAATGGAAACAATTCAATATTTTTAAGCTCAAATACTCTAAAAATAACCCTGAAATACTCATGACCTCTTATATATATATATATAAAGAAACTAACTACCATTGTCATTGTATTAGAGTTCTATTGATACATTAAATATAATTAACCCTATAGTAAAAAATGTTATTAATTACTCCACATAATTATCGGTCAAATTGGGTTGGCTGCTAGTCTAGATTTTAACTATTAATTGACAAGATTAACATATAATTAATTTGGGTTGGATCGAGGTCTCAATGTCAAATAATTAATTAACCATGTTGACTAATTTAACCCCTCACGAAATCAACAAATCAGGCTAAATTAGTGTAATAATTAAGTTGATGTTGGTACATGCATGTGCTCTGGTTGGGTTTATATCTTTTTATTTACATATACATCTTCAAATAATCTTGATATATTAATGACATTTTAATAGCTACTGTTAATTTTATACTTGGTTTCATTTAGTTTGATCGATGAAGGATGCGTTAGATCTACATGCATTACGTATATTACGTAGCTCTTCCGATTCATGGAAAGCATCATGCCTACATATATTTTGTCAGACTAAATAATTGACTCGCGTTACAATACAAGCTGGATTAAATTTTAACAAACAATTCATTATTTATTGGTTATGTTAAGAAAAATTATTGAACTTCAATATTTTCAAAAATTACTTCCCAATCATATTATTTTTAGTTAAAAGAAATGAAATCACAACGCCCATAAATCGTAGTTTAAAGAAAATATTTATTCTTATTGAAAAACATGGTAAATTCATAACTACTGATTTTGAAGTGATTACTATTTAATGTATTATATATGTCTTATTTCACTAAGAAAATATGAAGATATTGTGGGGGTGATCAACTTAATTATACAGCCTCCCAACATATACAAAAATCAATTAATCGGGTTTTTCGCTCTCCTTTCCGAGGGTTTGGTATGCTATTTTTGAACATTTAATTTATATGATTTTAATTAGAACGTGTAATTCATTTTGGTTTTATAATGAACAATGTTTTTTGTTAGATATTTTGAAACGTATCTTTTTTACTTGAGCTTTCATATGGTCAGAGTAGTTTCGCAGCCCCCGTTAATTGGTCCTCTCCAAAGTGGTAGTCAAGTCATTCGAAACTGCTTACCATTTCCTTTTCTTCTCTCCCATGGATTCCACTATATATGGATGCTCGTCAAAAGACTAAGATTAATATTCACTCGTACGTGTTTAGCACGAGATTTTTTAATGGTTATTAATTTTCTTAATTTCAGTGATAATACTATTCGAGGAGAAAAAATAAAATAAGAATATTGACACTACCCAAACTTTGATACTGAGTAATGATATTAATGTATTCCCGAGAATTCCTTATTGTTTTTTTCAATAATAATTAACACTACAGGTTTAGTGAATATGCATGAATGCTTTGAGTGTGTGTGTTTGCTAGTGGGGGTAGGGATTGCTTTTCAAATAATTTTTTATGCTGAAATATATATTAATGATATTTTTTTATTTTTTAAAAATTATTTTTAGCATCAGCACATCAAAACGATCTAAAACGTATAGATTATATTAAATTTTAATAAAAATAAAAAAAAATAATTTTTTTTTAAATATACGCTTAACTCCATTTCCAAACAATTCTCTTTACAGGACTTGCATAGATACATGAATAAATAAAAAATCAAATAAATATGACTGATTGTAAGTAACGCTGTATATGTTGTTAGCTAAAAAAAGTATAATAATTTTTTTTAGCTCTTTTTTCTTGTACTTTTGCAGCTCCAAGAGATAGATAAAGAGCTATATATAGTCGTTCATGCAGGCTAGAAGCATTAAAATAGATTATTTAAAGATTTAATTTTGAATCTCCACAGCTTTTCTCAATGTTTTTTTTCCGTACAAAAACCAAAAATATTAATATTAGAAATATTAAAATAAATGTATATCAATACTTTATATCTCTTTGGAATTAATGAATTGCGTAATTGGAAATTATCTAAGGCGTAGTGATGATCGCTCTCTATAGGGCAGAGGATCATCATGCCTTTTGCTGACCCTAGACCCTACTCCGAGTGTTCTTTAATTTCCACGCTTCTTGCGACGCTTTCTCATCCTGCCATCATTTCCCGTTTTAAAACCTCGCGAGCTCATGCCTATCAACAATGTGTTTCACGTCTGTCTTTAATTTCCATGCTTCCTGCGACTCTTTCTCATCCTGCCATCATTTCCAGTTTTAAAAATATTTTAATTTACTTCTAAATAACAAATATTTTAAAAAATAATCATAACTACACTTTCAAATTCCAAATAAATTACCAGCTAGCTAGCTAGCCAGGGTGGTGGCTGAAATTAAGTTTTATTTTATTTCTTCTGATTTACTTCCGGTGCAAGTTATTTATTTAGTTTAAGGAGAAAATCCCGAGAGTATCTTTCCATGAAAGGGAAGAGCTTGATGTCAAGCATTAATTAATTAATTGATTGATCAAACAATTATTGACCATCCTGATATTTCTTGTCAGTCTTAGCAAGATGGGGGCGGGCCAAGCTCTTATGAACAAGTGGAGATGAATTTGCACTATACTCACAGCTAGCTAGCTTGTTCACCTTCATTTTATTTCATTTTTCTCTACAAATTGTGTGTGGNGGGGGGGTTGGGGGGGGGGTATAGGGGTAATTAATTTTCATATATTAAGATTGAATTAACTATTGCCGACAGGTATTAGAGTGAGCATCCATATAGAAGAAACGGGATTGATATTATTTTATCTGCGTTGCGTAATGCATAATCTGTCATAGAATATGTATAAGTAACAAGTGCAAATGCCGAAACAGTGGATTCATGATAAGAAATGGCTTGGTGGTGACGAGAACGGACCACACGTCAAATATTAATTTCTACCAACCATACCATGTAATTTTTTTTTTGTTTTAATTTAACCTGGTGAGAAATTAATTAATAATTAAGCATGGAATTAAGGCATGCGGGTGTGTATACGAAGAGCAGGAGGGGGGGGGGGGGGGGGAGACTTTTTGGAAAGAAGGAGATTTTGACCGCTACCTCCCATTATAATTGAATAATATTATGATTTGTTAGCCTGTCTTTCTTGAACCCCCACCTCATCACCACATAGCGGTCAAGACATTCTGTTATCCCTCCCACCACCCCTTTTTTAATATATATATATATATATATATATATATAAATAGTGAATTGATTTGATTTGACTCGATTGAATTAATGTCAGGATAGGACTGAAAGCTGATTGGTAGAGCAGGCCATGCACAGACACTAATCCCACTTGGTCAATGTTCCACATTTCCGCTTCAATTTTAGACTTTGAGCTCGGCTTTCTCTTCTTGTTTTCTTTAACAACCAAAATATCTTTTTTCATGTGATAAAACAGCGCTTAGAAAATGTATAAATAAATGAACATATATTTTTTCTTATAACACTGATATATATATTGATTAAATGATACCCACGAATAGACAGTTGTTTTCCAAGAATTAAATCATCAAAAAAAAAAAAAACTCGTAAGCTCAACATATATCCACCAATGATTATAAACTAATTACATGTAGAAGTTGAGAATATAATTGTCAGGATTGGAACTAAGAACGTCCATCCTTGCACTCTAAAGCGACTCCTTACCTCTATACTATAAACCAAAGTTCAATAAATGAAGACATCTTTATAATACAGGGTNGTTGAGAATATAATTGTCAGGATTGGAACTAAGAACGTCCATCCTTGCACTCTAAAGCGACTCCTTACCTCTATACTATAAACCAAAGTTCAATAAATGAAGACATCTTTATAATACAGGGTTTATATATATATATATATATATATAATTTGAAAGAGACGCAAATAATAGGATGCTTAAACTAAACACCAATGTTATTAGTTATCATCCTAATTAAAAATATAAAAACCATTTTCAAAATTTGGAATTACAACTTTTACCAGATAAAAAAAGCCATGGGCTGGCGATTATTGATGCTTTATTTTTACTCTTTTTTTTTTGTGTGCAGCTAAATCCATTGTTTGCACCTGAGTTTTCACCATCCCATAAAAAATGGTCTTATCTCTTACTTTAATCTTGGGCATTTGAGTACAAATTACTTGAATAAAAAAACTATATGGAGAGAACTCTCAACTTTGGCAACTTCCGAAATTAATTCCCGACCAGCCACCTTACCCTCTCCGTTGATATATATATATATATATATATATATTGGTCAGTCTGACCCCGCCAGGTTGGGAGCACAATATTTAGTCAATTGATACATCCAATTTAAACATGATACTAAAATTTCTCCCATCTCCCCGAAAGAAAAGGGGGTTCGAATCTTCACTCGTCTCTGTACGTAGGGCTGCAAGAACATTGAACGAGTGATCCTAACCAAGCTGGCTAGCTAGCTCAAGTGGCGGGGAACTGATCGGATGGAAGGTGTGGGCATTTAATTCTTTCCTCTCTATTTGTCTATGAATGTTGGGGAGGGTAGGTAGATGTAGAGGTGATGGCTGAAGGTGAGGCATCATAGGTGATGTGTGTATATTATAAAATTAAATGTCTTGAAATATAATTAATTCATCCCATCCGCCGAGCTGATCCTCTCAATCTTCACAATTCGGTCCTATATTTATTAATTTCACCAGTAAGGATACCGTAGATATCAGTTCATGATCAAATCCACACTTATTGGTTGCCATGTGATGTTGTTGTTCATGACCAGCTTATGTTTGTTTATTTACGAACCACCAATAATCATTAATTATCGGCATGCAAGAACATTCCAAGCCATGTACACAGGTGGGATAAAGATTTCATCACGGTCCAAGGATCAAGCTAATATGTATATACATCCTCGTCTCCAGACTTGAACTGAAAAGAAGAGGAAATAATAATAATAATAATAAAAAAAAGGCTGAGTATTTTGACGAGGGAATGACGTCAGGAATTACATGTATGAATTAATCATTGGGAGAAGCACAGTTCTCTGGCGATGGCTTTACTGGAATGTTAGGGTTAATTCCACTTCAATAATAAATATTATCATCAATAATATAATAAATGTCTTGTCATTTTCTCTCACGATCACTCAGAAATGAATAGACTAGGCTTCCATTCCGAAAGTCAGCCACAATATTTTCAGGCAATCGATTGATTGGTTGTTCTTTGTTCTAACACAACACTAAAACAAGGATTTCACTTCAGCAACTTTGATTGAAGGCCATTCACCCACTTCTATTGCATTGCCTTTTTTTAATTTTATTTTTTATCTTTTTAATTTTATTTTTTTAATATCAAATCAGCTGAGATGACAAATAAATTTATTTATTTATTTTAATTTTTTATATAGTTAAAGAGATTTTTAAATTTGCAAGAATAATTTAAGTTATGCTTAGATCTCGGAGAGACTAGAATTCATCTAATCTTTTATGAGATTAAAATCTTTTTAAATATTAAATAATATTTTTAATTAGAAAATAGAGTTGTATAAAGAACTAAAATAAAAAAATCAATTTTAATATTAATTCTTTTTATTCAGGATGTTGTCAAAAAAATCTCAGTGTTCTTAATATTGCTTTTTACATTTTAAAAATAATAATTTTCTTGCGGCAAATGGTGGTTTTATTTTGCGTTTAACAAAAGTGTCTGCTCTAATCAAGCCTCTATAATTTGTGGTGCAGAAAAGACCGATTATTATCAAAATGATTCCAACTGTTTTAAGGCTTCAGCATATGTATTTTCTTGCATCGAGCTTTTTCATTAATTTGATGATGTAAATAATCAGTTGGTCTATTATAATTCTCTCTTGGTGAGGCAATAGCTTACCAAGATAATGATCTGCCAGCCACACGAGGACGACGGAGACACGACCCAAACTCCCACGATAGGCAGCAGTGGAGAGTTTTCTGCAACGGTTGAGATGGAAGAGAATGACTACTCATCCACTATCCAAAAACCTTTGGCCAGGGACTTCCGACGGAGAATATTGTGAAAAGAAATAGGAACATAGGGGCGAGTAATGTTCATCAACTTCAAAAGGAATCACAGCGCTGGATTATATAGAGAGAGTAATGGATTCATGTCCCGTGATTTCTTATCACGGGAGTCGTCTTCTTGTTGGTGGTGCAAGTTTCCCTTTTAGTCAACAAGAGAATGACTCTCAAGGATCCATATCATCACCTCAGCAACGGAGAGAATTTGGTGGTCGGAGAACAGAACACGCAACGGGTGATACATCTGGATCGAAGCCATTTCTGTTGCGCCCATCACCATTTACACGATGAAAATCATGAAGAACAAGGTTAGTGTTTCGTACAATCCGCTGGAGAGAATCAATGTCAAGGCTAATTAACATGTAAGAAATCAAGAAGCATCGGCTTGAAGTCATGGAACTAGATGGAGACTGGTGCATCAGCATATGGCCCAGCTAGATGATTTGGGCCCACAACACAAAACAACGATGATTCTTCATTTTTGAGCTTGGGATGGGTTTATATGTGTACATGAATCTGAAAAGGCCCATAATATAATAGATGGCCCAGTTACGTGATATGACCCTGGCCAGGCCCAATTAGAAAATAGAAATGTGAACGCACGGCGGCCCACCATACTTGCAAGCAATTCATTTTTAGCACAACCTCAATTCTTGTCTCAAACCTGTATATTCGTCCCTAATTGCATCCCAAACCTGAGTTTTTATCACTTAGGTCTCCCAACTTCTAATCAGGTATTTTTGTCAAATCTTCTTCAAATTGATGTTGTTTTATTCCACATTATTAACTTCTCCATCGACTTGTTTAAGATATCCTGGCACTATTTAAGCACATAAATTATGCAAATTAGGCTTAAACTATTAAAAAACAATACCAAAAGGACACAATTAAGAAATAAACTAAAAATATTAAAATTTTCATGAGCTTAATAATTCTAAAAATATTTGATAATATATAGAGGCCCGCGCTCTGCCGTGGGTTGAATTTTTCCTCTAATAAAATAAATATGCAAACCTTTTCAACATGTTTTTTATATAAAAAAATCAAAAGTTAAGATAAAAACACTTATGCATACATATAATAAAGAAACTTAGAATTATTTTTGTAAATAAATAAATAAATAAAAATTCATTAATAATAAATAAAAAACATAATTAAAAAACAAGTTAAACTACACATCATTTAATATTGCCCAGTTTTAGGGCACTATGGTGACCCAAAAATAGAGACAGAAGTTTTTTTTGATAAAAAATCTAATTTTTAACTAATTTTTTACTCAAGACATTAAAAAAAAATTATGAGTAACTTAATAAACAGATACATACATTTGAAAAGCAAAAAAAAAAATCCAAAAATTCAAAAATTAATCTAAAACAAAAAATCTTATCGAAGTCATATATGTTTTTATAAACAATTTTTAAAGGAAAAAAAATAATAAGAACTCCCTTAATTAAATGCAATAATTTAACATCAATATTTATTACTTTCGTAGCTAGAATTATTAGCCCTGGATTCTAACATCTTTGTCTCACTTCTTTAAAACCAAGCAAGGACAAAAAAATAAAAAAAATAAAGTTTGGAATCAAATTTAATTTTACTCTTAAATTTTAAAATTAAAGGAATTTAATATTTATAATTTTAAAAATACATGAACTACAACAAACATTTGATCCACCCAATCTCTTTGTGTTTTTCACTTTGATTTATTTTATTTAAATCTCACCCTTTTTAATACAGTGGTATATAATTTGATACAATAAACATAAAATTAAAAACAAAAAAAAGACTTTGCGAACAATTTGTCTACAATGCTATATGAGGGCATCCACGTTGCATTTCAAATTGTGGAATCCTCGTGCCTTTTAAATTTTTACACAGGATAAGATATATTTTATCCCTTATAAAAAAAATTTATATATAGGTTTTTTGGCATAGTTTTATAGCTAAAATGTTCTTTAAGAGAAAATAAAAATTTTTATACATACATGTAATGAAATAAATCAAGAATTATGTATGTTGATATATTAAAAAATAATTAAAAATAAAACCAAAAAAAATATAGATTAAGATATTTAATTTTGCAAGATACTCATTTAATTGCTTGAATAAAATAAAAGGAGAAAATATACTATATCAGGTTTCACATATTAAAAATATTATTTAAAAATAACTTTTTAAAAAATAAAATTTATCTATATAAAAAATAGAATAAATAAATAAATTAGGAAAATAACTTCAAAAATTAAACATACACAAAAATAAATTTAATAATTATTTTAAAAAGAAATATTAAAAAAGATATCAATAAAAAAAAATTAAAAAATAAGAAAATAAATAATGGCTTGGGCTTTGTGAAACTAAATAAGTTAAATAATTTTTTTCTCTTAAATGTATAATATATATGCTTTGAAAAAAAAAAAGGCTCGTAAACAAAGCCTATAAGCATGGGTGGGCTTTCAATCATGAGGCTGTACATTTGTGCTTAATTATTATTATTATTATTTTATTTTGTAAAGGAGAAGAAGATTTGTTGCCTATTTTTTTATATAAAAAAAAAAACTTACACAGGGAACACGTTGCTTGCAAGCTCAATTTGTGGTGGCCCTTAAAAACCAACCATAATTAAATTTTAAGTTATTACAACCCATAAACATCTCATCAATGCTTATAAACCAATCCATCAACTCAAATCATCCCAAATGTAACAATTTAATTAATAAGACAACACACCAATTGTAATATAAAAAAAAGACATGGTAATATTTTTAAACTAAATTCATATAAAAGTTCACTAAAATTTCAGTAGAGTTTCTCCTATACTAGAAAATTTCAAGTTATCAACAACAACTTGTTATATTTTTATTAATTATTATCCAATTATAATTCAATCATTTTGTGTCTCAATTCTAACAATCCATATAAATACAATCATAATTTCTCAAACATTATTATAATAGAAATGAAGTGTTAAATGACACTAAATAAATAGACAAACTTGCATATAAATTATAAATACATAAAAATATAATTTAAGTTCATACATTCAATTTAAAAGATATTAATATAATGTTAGTCATGACAATTGTCATATCCTTGCGGCGAACCTCGATGTCGCAAGGCCCTCTATTGATTTCAGGGTTTTTTATTTTGATTTGTGGATAAAAAAGTCACCACCTGGTATTTTGATAATTAGAAACCTTAACTGATCTTTCAAAGATTTTAAGGTAAGAGATTGGTTGTGTAAATGAAAGATATTAGCATCATTAGTACGTCTTACCTAAGGTAAGCTGCTTAATATTTGGTTTGTTTTATGATTGCTATGATGTTGGTGTTTTCTAGTCTCATCTATTTTTCTATGTTTGATTCAAACTAAATTTATTAAGATAGAAATCTAAGAAGATTCCATGTGCTTTGAAAGCTCATTTTTCCTTTAGTATTTCAAGAATTCACGACTCATAAATTGCAAGGAGAAAGGACAAAAAATTAAAAATCTAAGAAAATTCAGAGCGCTTTAAAAACCTCATTTGCCTTAGTGTTTCATACTTTCACGGCTTGTAAACTGTAAAGTTAAAAATTAAAATATCCTTAATTCTAATCGAGGCTTCTTTTAAGGATGTCTGGTGACTTATTATTCATAGAAAAATATTTTGGATATTAACCGCTTGGATTTCTTTATCCAAATATTAACAACAAATAATAACAAATTATTTCCAATAATATTTTGGATATTCATCCTTTAGGGATTTCTTTATCCAAATATTAACGGTGAATAATAGATGAATTCCCTCTAAAAATAAGATTTTTATATTTTTTGTGTTTAAGAAATCCATACAAAAATGTATTTTTAAAACTTTCAATATTTTTTTATTTAAAAAGAACATTCAAAAGATGTTAGGATATTAATCGTATGCAACACACAAAAAAATATTTTTTTTATATTTTCTTCGTAAAAATACAAATACATCATAGTAAATCACAATTAAAGTCAACAAACCATATATTAATAAAATTCTTAAGTCTTTAATAAATCAACTATTAAATCCCAGAATAAATGTTAAAACATGTTTTTATATTTTCATGAAAAATACAACATGATTTTATTTGTCCTTCAATACTTGACCATCTACCAAATTAAAACATTAAATTTTTTTTTGTCCTTTTGATTTTATAATTCAATAACATACATAAAAAAACTACAAACACATATACATCTCTTTTTATTATGTTTTTCTCATACACCTACATGTAATTACAAATAATGAAAATTTAAAATAAAACTAACACATCACACAAATAAAAAATTACATAATATATATACAAATAAAAAATTACATAATAGCCCCCTAAAAATCTAGGAAAATTGTTAGGAAGGCTTACGAATCAAAAAAATAGTGGCGACGCATCTCCTTCACACGCCACACCATAGCGGCGCATGAGTTCACACACCACTGTGAGGAAGAATGTGGAAACAGTGGGATTTGGCTCACCGTCACCTGTAAAAGAAAAAAAAATAGAGGCATTCAATTTTATTTGGGTATTTTTTTTAAAAAATTGTTTAAAGCATTATGTTCTCCTTTCCTCCCACTTTGTTTTACTTTCTGTCGATGTCAGATCAGACAATTGGGGTCGTTATGAGGCTGGCCTTACTGCTGTGCACTTGGCCACTAAAGTTGTTATTAAGATGGGAGTGGTTGTTTTGTTGGAGATGGGGTTGTCAGATCGACAGTAAGAAGAAATCAAAACAGCCAGCAAGAAAAAGACCATAGCTTAGACAGAGACAAGAGCATCTGAAAAATGCAACGGAGGTTGTCACCGTATTCAGTCTAAGAAAAAAAAAGAAATGGCCGTGGGGTTGTGCCTATGTTTAAGAGCTAGGGGTGTATGGGTTTGGGAGAAGATGGTAGGAAAAAAAGCTGGGGAATAATGGAGGTCGGTCTGTAGGGGAGAGTGAGATCTATTAGCTTAGGAAGAGGGGAGTCAGGTGTTGAGAAGGGGAGGTTGGTTTTGGGAGATTTGTCTTCGCCCAGAGAGAGGCGATTGGACAGGCTGCAAGAAGGAAAGGCTTGTAAAAGGCCGGTGTGTTCTTTGGTCGGCTGAGGGGAAGAAGAAAGCCGAAGGGAAAAAGCTAGAATCGAGGAGAAGGGAGTGTTAGTGGATTTATATTGATGGAAGGGGAAAAAAATATAGGGGAGCTCTGTTGGCTAAAAGGAGAAGGAAGAGAGCTTTCTTAGGCGGCAGCTCTTTTTTTATTTTCAAGGAGGATGGGTTTAGGATTTCGTGGATGCCCTAATTTTTTTGTTTTAAAATTGTTATTTTTTTATAAAATTTTCTCCCTTTTTTTATTATAGTTAGAGGTTGACTTATATAAAAAATCTACACATATGCTTTCAAGAAAATATTACAATAATTATTGCAGAGATTATCTTCTATAACCAGCACTAATAAATCCTATATATATAGTATTTTATATTATAGTAATTATTTTTCATAGCTAGCATAAATCAAATCATATATCTATATTATTTTATATTGCAATAATTATATATAGTTCTCTCCGACATATTACTTCCTTAATATTAGCTATGATGCTCTATATTATCACAACATGTAAACCTTTATTTTTTATTTTTGAAAATTTATAAAAAAATATAGGTAAAAAATTGGATAATAATAATAATTTTTTTAAATACAAGATACAAAAACATTCCATTTAAACTAGATAACAAAATGATAGAAATGTCAAATATTCGCTCATGATATAAGTGTCACAAACCTAAAACAAATATAACTTTGGACAATACATATTATAAAAAAACAATATTAACATTGATAATTAAGTAATTTATTCAAAACTAACACGCATTCGTACCTTTTACAATTCCTCACTTTGTCTTTTTAGGATTTTTTTCTCAAGAATTCACTAATATTTTTTCATTTCACTCTCAATTTTTGACCAACATCATATATTAATACTAAATGACAATTCCTTTAAGAAATTACTAATACCAATTTATTGGTATCACTAACTATTTTTCACTAGATAACTAATCAAATCTTCTTAAGAACCCTTACATAGTAATATTGATACTAATCTCATTAGTATCATTAGTCTCCTATATCAAGATTGACTAATCAAGTTTATCATGAATACCGATATCAATATAACTCATTGATACCATTAACTATTCCTAAACCTAAATAACTAATAAAGGTCTAATAGTATCGTAAAATATCTTTGAAAATATCAATGCAAAATATCCTTGATATCATTAACCTCCATATCAGGAATAACTAATCAATTTTTTTTGGAAATGTCAATATCAATGTAGCCTATCGATATCGTTAACTATTCTTAACTTGAATAATTAATCAAGTTCAATATCATCCATGTTTGATGGTGATTATATTGATATTGACAAACTCTACTAACATTATTAGTCGCCTGTATTGGGGACTGATTAATCAAATTTAAAAAAATACTGATATTGATGAAACCCATTAATATCATTAACCATTTTTAATTGGGATAGTTAATTAAGCATGCTTTTATTTCTCACTCATTTTAATAGATGTTTCCCTTTTTTTGGCAACATAGATACATATATACACACATATTGGCAACACACACACACATAAAATCCTAAATAATTAAATAAATTTTCATAATTATATACATTTAAAAAAGACATAAGTGTAGACCATCCATCTATAGAAACTCTACTCACGCTTCTTTGTTGCTATTGTGCAACTCATGTGTTCCCTCTTGTATCCATTGGTTTTTTATATTATTTTCTATTTAGATTATATTTCTCATAATAACAATAATAATAATAAATATTGACCTTTTTTCAATAATTTTTCATTTATATTTGTGGTTTCCATTACATCTTTTAATATCATTATTTTTTTATTTTGTCATAACTAATACTATAAATTTTGGTTTTGAACAAACTTTCCTTTAAATGCTAAGGCACATCATAACACATTTTTTATAGGGGTTATAGCCTAACTTCTTCTCAAATTTTTATTTATATTTGGAGTTAAAAAACTCTAATTTAAGTGAGGTCAGTCTCATAGAAAATATATCCTTGGATATAACTTCTATGAAACACTTTTCTTAAATTCTATCATTTTTAGGTTTGAATTCTTTTTAAAATTTAAATAGACAAATCTATCCAATTTTCATCAAAGTTTTTAATGAACTTTCAAACATTTTTTTTTCACTTTTCCTTTAAACAACCATTTCACATTGTATATACAGTAATCTAACTAAATATTATATTTTACAAATACATAATCTATTCATTATTAATATACAAAATCTCAAAAAACTCCTCATTTCATTTTCTTAACTTACCTTGGCCAAAACTTAGCCTAAGAGAACCAAATCCATCTAACATAAAAATTATCTTCACTAACCATTCTCAACATTATAAAAAACACATCACAAACAATTTACAATGAAAATCATAAATTCTTCTCTTCTAATCCCCTTCCCCGGTGGTGATCACCTATGATTATTTAACAATTGATATTTTTCTTTGATATTTCTACATAATTTCACATTCTAAGCAAACTACAATACTCTAATTATTTTAATTTCACACCATTCTACATTTTTTATAAATTCTTCTTAAAAACCCTACTTTAAATTCAAAATTAATGATCAATACCTAAATGAATTTAAATTGGTTTGCATAATCAAGTTTAGGTCTCTTCACATGGTGATAAACTGGATTTTGATATTTAACCAATTAAAAAATTTCAACTCTTCTTTTTCTGCACATCAATTAGCCCTTTATTTTTTCCCCTTCCAATTTCTTCACTTATTTCTTGTTGATTCCCTTACCTAATGATGTTATCTCTATCAATTGATTTAAATCTTACATAAATCTAATAAGTTTTGGTGCTTCTCTCTTAATTTTTTATGAAAAAATAAAAAATTTATCTTCTCTATTTTATCTTTAGTGCAGCTAGCTTCAAGAGGAAGAGAAATGAGATATCTATAGTCTTAGTTTTTCTTTAATTACACTTTGGCCCTACTTACTTAAATGTTTTATTTTTAGTATTATTCATTTTTCTTTTCACAATTTGAGTTATCTCCCTTTTTTTTCTTTTCTTTTTTCATCCATATTATTTTCAATTTATACCTTGAGTTTACACTAAAGAGGTCCAAAATCCTAAAATTTAATTAGATTTATCTTTCTTGATCTAAATCAATCATTTTAGAAAATATAAAGGCACCAAAAAATCACTATCAAGCCTCTCTCATCTCATAAAATTCATGTACCTAAAAAAATTATTTTAATGGTTGGAATTGATTCAATAGGTAACCTTTTTTTTATAATCGAAAGACCTTTCTCTTTTTTATTTTTGTATCTAAAAGTTGAAAAATAATATAAATAAATTTTTATAGCAAAATTATTTATTTAAAAAAAATTAAAGAGATATAAATTATATAAATTATATTATTGGTTTTTAAAATTTAATCTTTGAATCAAAACAAATTCTAAAAAATACATAGGAGATCCTTAATGTCTCGTGAATGTATGGACAATGCTAGTTATACTTAATACCTAATTTATAGTTAGTTGATAGTTAATTATAATATCTTAATACAATTCATAGTTAATAGTCAAATCTCAGTTTACAATGAATCTACTACCTTGCAGTCCTGCTTTATCTCTCTGCCCCCCTCTAAACTGAAAAACAAAAAACATCTTAATTATTGTCAAATGTGGAAGCTTACGATAGGTGCAGACAGTGTTCATGACAATAGTCAATCATCATCATGGCTTAGAAGTGTTAACAATCACCTGGGTCGTCAAGTTTGGGAATTTTGTCCACAACTTTGCTCCCCAGATGAGCTTTTGCAATTACAAAATGCTTGCCTTTCATTTCAAGCTCAAAGGTTTGACAAAAAACACAGTGCTGACCTTCTTATGAGGTTTCAGGTTAGACCCGTTTGTGAATTCTATTCAAAGTTTGGATCTTTATGTCAAAGTTTGGAGCTTTTTGATTGTTTCGACTGTGAAATGTAGTTTGAAAAGGAGAACCCATGTGTGAATTTGCCTCAAATTAAAGTTAAAGACGATGAAGATGTGACTGATGAAGCAGTGACTACTACCTTGAGAAGGGCTGTTAATTTTTATAGGAAAATTCAGGCGCATGATGGTCACTGGCCTGGTGATTATGGAGGTCCTATGTTTCTACTTCCTGGTTTGGTAAAGTCTGAAACCTTAACTTGTTGTCTCACGTGTTAAGTTCACAGTTTCATTGATCACTACCAATTGCTTGGCTTCACATGATTGAGAGAAAAGGTACTTGCTTTGCATGTTAATGATTGATACATACTGTTTGAATGAGAACCGGAGTGTTTGTGTTAATGGGAATGTTGCATTTTGATTTTTTTGGTATGGTTAGACAGAAGGATTGCATTCTTCAGAGGAATTGATTATATTAGCATGTAATTTTAGCCTTGCTATTGAATTGCTACAGATCTTTACTTTATCTATTACGGGAGCTCTGAATGCTGTGTTGTCAAAAGAACATCAGCGAGAGATGTGCAGATATCTGTACAATCATCAGGTAAGTGTACTATCTGGCAACATCTGAACCTCTATTAGTTCATCTTTTGATATCAAAACAACTTTGCTGGACATCGGGGGGGTGGGGGCTGTCTGAATGCCTTCTCTAATTAATCTTAGCGTTCTGCCCCAAAGTTCAGCTCTCAAGCTGTAGCTTGACCAAAACCATAAGCTAGCCGTTTAATTTTAGCTATAACATTAGGACCTTTATGAACAGATTATGGGAACTATTTTGTAAATGTGCCACATTTTGCTGCAGAATAGAGATGGGGGTTGGGGTCTTCATATTGAAGGCCCAAGCACCATGTTTGGTACTTGTCTAAACTATGTGACCTTGAGGTTACTTGGTGAAGGAGCTGAGGGTGGTGATGGGGAAAT
The DNA here is from genome assembly GCA_015708895.1 of Populus ilicifolia. NCBI lineage: Eukaryota > Viridiplantae > Streptophyta > Magnoliopsida > Malpighiales > Salicaceae > Populus > Populus ilicifolia. Next base: position 2,312,214 of record SRLM01000367.1, on the reverse strand, counting down.
GGAAAAGGGACGTATGTGGATCTTGGACCATGGTGGTGCAACTGAGATTACTTCATGGGGGAAAATGTGGCTTTCGGTATGAACCTGGTCTTTTTCTTGTTGGTTTATTCCAAAAGCTATAGATTATGACAATATTGGTGCCATTTGGTTGATCTTTGATGATGATAGGTACTTGGAGTCTATGAATGGTCTGGGAATAATCCACTGCCTCCAGAAGTATGGCTATGTCCTTACCTTCTCCCAATGCATCCAGGTTCCTGAATAGTTATACATGCTTATTTCATTTCAGCCACGCAAAGGAGAGTGGAATATATTTTCTTTTATGCTGTTTAACCAACTAATTCAAGTTAAAAATATAAAAGGTGAAACTATTACATGATCCATCAAGGGTCCATTGCTTGGTGTAATGATAAAATATCTTGGCCCTGCAATCACAAGTGTGCTGGCTAAAGTCTTGATAGCAACCGCATTTTACACAAAGATACTGAAGGATGAATTCTTTTTTTAATTCACTTCTCTTAGCCCTCATTTCAGCGAACCATTGAAGACTAATAGTCTTTTAAAATGTTCTATAGGAGCCCTCATCAAAATATGTTTTGCTCATTGCCAAAGACCTAAACTGGGATGGGACTTAGTGTGTGTTTGGCATTGTGGTGCAATGTGTTTTTGTTCTTTTTGCTTGAAAATGCATTAAAATTATCAATTTTTTATTTATTTTTGACATCTATAAATCAAAACCATCAAAAAGCACTAAAAAACATCAATTTAATACTTTTTCATGTGAAATGCACTTTTGAAACGTACCTAAAAACAAAAAGCTACCGCATTCCCAAGCACCAAGTAAGTGGCCAATAGTCTGATTAACTAAAATACAAATAATAGAAAAGGAAACTAAAATTGCTTGTGTCTGCCCAAACACACATGTTTTGTTAGAGATGGTTACTAATTTCTCATGCAGTTAGACTGTTAGTTACCTTCTTTTTTCACACTTGGAGCATTACATGTTTCTTCTCATAGATTTCTAGCTGTTTTACTTGGTTTTGCTTTTTGAATGAGCTAAACTTTTGATAATTTGGTTCTCTTTATTTAGCTATGTTATCTCTTGCTTTCGTTCTGCTAACAGAATGTTCTCTATCTCTGTGTACTTGCTGGGGGCTTCCCTGCAATGTACCTCATTGTTAAAATAGTTCAAACATTATACAACCTTTCATTTTAACTTTATTGTGATGTAGTTCTGTCAAATATCAATAGGCTTTTGCTTTTTGTGAGTAACCTCGAAGTTTTATATTCATAGGAAGGATGTGGTGCCACTGTCGTATGGTGTATTTACCAATGTCTTATCTATATGGGAAGAGGTTTGTTGGTCCTATAACACCCACAATTCAATCTTTGAGAAAGGAGATCTACATTGTTCCATATCATGAAGTAGATTGGAATACAGCTCGTAATACATGTGCAAAGGTTGGTTAGAGATCCTTTTTTTTTTCTTGCCAAACTTGTACTCTAAATACCATACAGGAAATTTTTTTTGATGTTGATTCTGGACCTCTTACTTATTTATTTCAAAATTTGGCAGGAAGATCTATACTACCCTCATCCTTTGGTTCAGGATATTCTGTGGGCTTCTCTTCACTATGCATATGAGCCTATACTTACACGCTGGCCTCTTAATAGGTTGAGAGAGAAGGCTTTGCACAAAGTGATGCAGCATATCCACTATGAAGATGAAAATACACGGTACATATGCATAGGTCCGGTCAACAAGGTACAGATTGATGATGCTCTTTTTTCTGTTAAATAAGAAGAAAATGCAGAGGAAACGTACAGCTTTAGCGCTCCAGTGCAGTATCTTTAAGAATAAGATCCAATATAATTCTGCCAATGCGCTTGAGCCTTAGCTTGTTGTGTTCAGTTATATGACTGCTTGTATGTATCAGGTATTGAATATGCTTTGTTGTTGGGTAGAAGATCCACACTCAGAGGCATTTAAACTTCATCTGCCAAGAGTATTAGACTATTTGTGGATTGCTGAAGATGGAATGAAAATGCAGGTAAAAAAAAAAAAAAGCATTACCCTCTCCTTAACTATTTATAGAGTCTCCTTCTACTTCAGATCCCTTTTCTTCTTTTCTCTTCCTATTTTTGCTTAGAAAAGATGGTTCATCCTTGATGGGTGTTACTGATGAGGGGACAATTGAGTTGGATACATATATATTGTATTAGCTGGTGAAATTGTACTGAATTTGCAGGGATATAATGGAAGTCAGTTGTGGGATACTGCTTTTGCTGTTCAAGCAATTGTCTCTACCAACCTTGCTGAAGAATACAGTGCAACCTTGAGAAAAGCACACAAGTACCTTAAAGATTCACAGGTTCTCAATTGTAGATATAGCTCTACTATAATTCACCAATGCTTGCCCTCCTTGCTCAACCCACTATATACTTTGTTTGAAGGTCCTAGAAGATTGTCCTGGAGATTTAAATTTTTGGTATCGCCACATCTCTAAAGGAGCTTGGCCATTTTCAACTGCAGATCATGGGTGGCCCATCTCCGACTGCACTGCAGAAGGATTGAAGGTAAAAAGGTGAATGAAACTGTAGAAGTTCATATTCTTGTCTCTTATGTGTCATGTTGATATTTATCTACCTGTGCAGGCTGTTTTACTACTATCAAAACTTCCAACTGAAATGGTTGGGGATCCCTTAGATGTGGAGAGGCTCCGTGATGCTGTAAATGTAATCCTTTCTTTACAGGTATTTAAGTCCTAGTTGCTGCTTTGACACAGTTGTTGGATCTAGCACAAGAGTGGGATTAAAGCATTATCACTTAAGGATGCAAGATTACATTTATTATATGTAATATGTTAGTGCAATTCTATTGGTTAATGGTGCTGCATGCAAGGAGAAAAATAGGGAATGATGCAGGTTGATAAGGTACCAAAGGCATACCATAACATTTGATTTAGTGAAAGCATGACCTTAAATTATAGTAGAATAGTAGGGTTATCATAATAGATTACTTCATAAATGCCTGGGTTAGAAGTGTTTGCTCATGACCAAGTATATGAACCATAAGCAAGCTCATGATACAAAGTTGGAGTTAATGAGAATCTCTGTTAGCTCCAAGTTTAGATTCCCCCACAGTGAAATCATTCAATATTTTTCAATCTGATCTTGCATCTGAAAGTTAGTTCAGAATAGGGATTCCCATATTATGTATTCAGGAGTACTCTACTGATAGGAAATGTTTGATAATTTTGGACACTGCTGCAGAATGCTGATGGTGGTTTTGCAACATATGAATTGACAAGATCATACCAGTGGTTGGAGGTAACTTCCTTAAGTGATCAAGCCTTTCATTTGAATTCACTCTGAGATTATGAATTCCTCCTGAGAAAATGCAAATATTCCTGGAAAATTTTAATATTAAGGACTTAAGATTTGCAGAACTGGTGGTCAATGGCTGCTCTCCTTGCTGAAGGAGGTCTTTTAAGGAATTCTTAGTTCTGCGAGTGAGAAACTATATATTTGAGTGTTTCGTTGGTTGGGCTAACTTCATAGGAAGGTCAATGCTGGGAGAGAATCCAACCATCTTAAATAAGCCTTAATTGTTGAGTATTTTGTAGATTATGCATGATGATTTCTTTTCCTCGTTAAAACTGTCTCTTCACATATTCTTTCAACTATTCTTACAACTTATTTAGCATAAAGTTGAGTGTGAATTAATGCATATCCTGAGCCATTTGCTTTTTCTTAATCCTTGTTTATAACATTACCCTGGCTACTAGCGTGGTTCCATTTAAATCTAAGCTTAATGACTTACACTTCAGTTTATATTGATGATGCTGTGTTTACTACTGGATTTATTTAATATTTTTGTTCTGTTTCAGTTAATCAATCCTGCAGAAACTTTTGGTGACATTGTCATTGATTACCCGTAAGGTTCCAGCACACTTCAATTTCATGTTTAGGCATTAGAACTTCATTAATTTTGTGGATTTCTAATTTGTGATGTTGACTGAAATGTCCACATAGATATGTAGAATGCACATCAGCGGCAATCCAAGCACTAGCATCATTCAAGAAGTTGTATCCTGGTCATAGGAGGGAAGAAATAGATAATTGCATTGCAGAAGCTGCAAACTTCATTGAAAAGATTCAAGCGACAGATGGTTCCTGGTTGGTTTGTGCCCATATTTTGTATACTTTCATTACATCAATTGCTTCATTCAATGGCAAGTTCTCTGGATGTTCTTAACAGGTATGGATCCTGGGGAGTCTGCTTCACCTATGCTGGGTGGTTTGGGATAAAGGGCTTGGTGGCAGCTGGCATGACATATAATAGCTCCAGCAGTATCCGTAAAGCTTGTAATTATATGCTGTCCAAAGAACTTGCTGGAGGTGGTTGGGGAGAGAGTTATCTATCATGTCAAAACAAGGTTGGACTAAAAATCCTATTTCATATTTTCTGTGATTTTCAAATTTAGGCATGCCTTGTATCACACCCTTTGTCAGAGTTTTTGCCTTCCCAATCTGCTAATTCTGCTTATAGTTTCCATGCTGCATATCCTATGTCAACTTTTCTAAAATCACTTGACAGTATGATTTTCTTATTCATTATCTCTTATTAAACAGGTGTATACGAATCTGAAAGATGACAGACCACATATAGTCAACACTGGATGGGCTATGTTAGCACTCATTGAAGCTGGGCAGGTACATTTGGGAATCTTTTTTGTTTCTCGCAAACTTGTGGTTACCCAATTAGTTTTGTTTTTAAATTGCATTTTAGAGATAAAGTTGCTGAAGCTTCTCTACCTCTAGCACCCTCGGTTTTTACCAAAAAGAACAACATTTCAATTAGCAAGATTAAAGTTGGTTTTTGAGGTGCATGATGAGAGGGAGGAACGTGATGAGTTCGAGATTTGTTATGGTGCATGATAAAAAATTTTTTTCTAACATGTAATAGGCTGAGAGGGATCCAATACCATTGCACCACGCTGCAAGGTTGTTAATAAACTCTCAAATGGAGAATGGAGATTTTCCTCAAGAGGTAAACATCCCTGTTTTTGTAAATTGGTTGTAGCTTGTGAACGCAACTATGCATAATCAACTGAATTTTGTCTTCAGGAGAAATGAATGTATATATGTAGAACATAATACAAACTGATTGGGTAACATGAGGGTCTTTCAATGTCATCTGCTATAACAACTTGAATACTTTTGGTGAAAATTTGGGAGAAAAGTTCAATTTGCTTGACCTAAAGTTCATAGATGTAACATTACCCGGGAAAAAAAAAAGAGACAGAGAGAGAGAAGGTATAACAACATATCAGCTTTAAAAGTAAAAGGTTTGAATTGCGGCATTATTGGAACTATTTGATATGTCCATTTAATGATCAAACAGGAAGGAGCTACTAATTTGTTGGCATGCCACTAACTTGTCTATTTGAATACAGGAGATCATGGGAGTCTTCAACAAGAATTGTATGATCAGCTATTCAGCATACCGGAACATTTTCCCTATATGGGCCCTTGGAGAATATCGTTGCCAGGTACTGCAGGCTCTTTGAGGTTTTTTTGGCATTACCATATTTGAACTAGTCCTGCTTATATTAAGAAGCAGCACCTGTAATCGTAACACTAGAAGAGAGCATGCACCATCTGTGACAGTTGAGGGTGCACCTTTCTGCAACAGCATTATGTTATAGAAGAGCATTATTATACAAAAACCTTCTATCATAAAAATCTGCTACTGGACTCGCGCTCTTAGTTTTGTTTGCAATGATGAGTTGGGTTGTTCGTTTTTGAGTTCAGATTTATTTGGAAGGCAATGGAACATAGCTCTGGTATTCTGCAAGAGCTCACAGTGGAAAGATTTTTCTATACACTACAGAATGTAACATGGTATTTTTCACTAACACACCAGTGATGTCCTGTCATGAATAAGATCATAGGTTAAGACCATAAAAGTTTACCCGTAATAAGCTGATAGGATTCGTCCTCAATACTGTTCTTTTCAAATTTTGATTCATGTTATTAACATGGCTAAATTAGTTTCATAAAGTTATCTGTTGGGGGAAATCACCATCTTCAAATTGTGAATTAATTACCAGCTTCGCAGCTCTGTGAAGCTGCACAGGAAAAAGATTAATGTTTAGAAGTTTTGAGGCCAATGTCTTGGCAAGCTAGAACTTGTATAGACTCGGAGACAATATGCATAGCAGGCCGCGAAGCTTTGTAGGGCAAACCGTCTTTCCGTAAATGAAGCAATCCATGCCAATTTTCCAAACTTGCGGTGGAAAAATTTCTCTAATTTAGTGCTTGAAAAATAAAAAATTAAAATTCATTTAGGCATAATCTCAGGCACGACAGCCACCCTTTTGAGCTCATGCGCTCGACAAATGCATGCTCAATGACAACGCCTGGCATAGACACCACAGTAGTGTCCTTGTAATAACGTAAGGGTTACGCTAGGTAACAATCCCCGATTATGCTCAATGACAACGCCTGGCATAGACACCACAGTAGTGTTCTTGTAATAACGTAAGGGTTACGCTAGGTAACAATCCCCGATTAACAATTAGAATCAAATGAACTTCATCCAGAGCTTTCACTGTAACGAACAAGAAGCTCAACAGGGGCCAGCTAGCAAAACATTTCAGTACGGGAATGGAGGGTGCGCCAGGCCCGTGCAGTAGCGCAATGCGTGGGCGACGCCTAAGGATCCCAGCAGCAAGCTACTGTCCTGGACCCTTCCCTTTAAAAAATTAATTTAATATCGTGTGGACCGATGGCCCACGTATCAGATATTAAACTGATAAGAACAGATACTACACTTGATCTTAGCCAAAAGGCCGAGAAAGGTATGCTTTGACCTTCGCCTTCAATTTCTTTTTATAGGTGCAGCTCTCAACATTATACTCGGCTTCATCGATGTGGGATATCAGCACTCTCCTTTCTATTCTCCCACTGCTCTTTTCCAGACTTGCAGCTTTAATAAATGGGTAGGGCAGAAACTTGGAAGCTTGAAAATTATGAGCAAGCATTTCCTCAACAAAGCATACCATCACTACCAATAGTAAATTAATCGACTAAAAGGGTACCAAATAAACCTAAATTTTGTGCTTGGATTTCATCAAGTCTACATTTTGGAATGCTACTCAGTAGCTTTTATCTTCCAATTTTTCATGATTTGGGATTGGCTGGTTCATCCATTCAACAGCTTGGGGGATTTCCTGCAGAAAAAGTACAAAATAATTGATATATTTTGTGTGAAAATCTTACTAAGAAACTACAAAATTTCCAATAATCACTACCTCTGTTAATGCTTGGCAAGCTTCAGGTTCTGCTGACCACACCACATATTGGTGGTAGCTGGATTCCAAGGAAAGCCGTTCACTCCATTTTGATGCAGCTACGAGGACATGTTCGAAGCTCGAAACAATGAGCTAAGCCCCACCCCCACCTCATTACCAAAACATGAAATGTTAGATTGAAAAGCAGTCACTCCTTCTATATTCAATAGCTTGCAAATTCAGACACACAATGATTGGGCAGATCTTGAAGAAGAGTACATTTCGGTGTTGAGGATTTTGATGGTTACTAGAGTTTGAGGTTCATAGAAAACCCTCCTATTCCCTGGCAAACTCTCTCATTTCCTACCTACCGTTAGGATAGATGGGTTCAGAAAATACTGAAAAGTGTTTGATAATTTTTGTATTGCTTGAATCATTGCTAGACACACCCTGGCTATTCATATAGCTGTAATTCCAGCTAATCCTAATCCTACTCTAAGCTAGTTGACACATATCAGGGACCTAAGTCTGGCTTGCCTAGTTGCTGACTTTAGGAGTGATTCTGCCACATAGAATGCCTCTTATTTATGTACTTGTTATCTCCTCTTCCTTATAGGGTCGTTCCTCTTTCTTCCAGTCCAATTCCCGCTACAAAACTTCCCCTGATTGCCGACTTATAGGTGCTGGAAAACCCAATCCCGCCAGGACTCCTGCACCGACTCAGCTGGAAATTCAGCCTTGCCTGCTGCTGTTTCTGCTCCCCTGACTTTTCTGGAAATCTCTGCCTCTGCCTTTGCTTCTTCCAGCCTGGTTCTCATCAGATTCCAACACCACCCCACAGGGATAACCTGATCATTTTCTACGAAATTGACAAAGCTTTTAATGAATTAACAGTGAAAGACAATTATGGGGCTAAGTTATGGTATCTAAAATTAGAGACTGAATTATTATATCACTGAACCATTACGTCTTTCATGCAGGCCGTTCCAGTTAAGATGTTAGTCGTTGAAAAATGCTACGGATGTGTGGTCCTATCTATGTTTCTACTTGCTGGTTTTGTAAAGTCTGAAACTTTTAACTTGTGTTCATTTCACAATTACATTACAGAACGAAAAGATTTGGTGATTCCACTGTATATCGATACACATTACTCCTCTTTGGAACGGCTCTCGGCGGCCTTATTTTCATTTTCTTCTGTTCAGCTGCTGTGTGTGGGCTTGGTAGGGACATGGTTTTATTCCTATGGGCTCAACTCCCTTCTCATCTGGGCCGGGGCTTATGTGTGCTTCTAGATTATTTCGACTTGGAATGGGCAGGAGCTGCTGAACGAAGGCGTCTCTTTCGTGTAGCAGGGATGGCTTCTGTCAGAGCTTGCATGGTTGGCGTGGCTTCTCAGCCCTTCTTTTTCTTTGTTAGCGTTTTCAGCTTGCGTTTGTGAGGGGGCTGATCGGATGTGCTTTTTGCTAAATTCCATCCCTCGTCGCTATATTATATATATATATATAATTTATATATATATATATATATATATAATTTGTCGTTGTTTTGAAAAGTCAAGTTTGTGCCATCAGATTGTTTAAATATAATGGTATGCATTCCAGCTTACGTGAGAAAGAAAAACAAATAACTTGCGTTGCTGAATCAGTTTACTTGATACTGGGGATTGGATTGACATGGCATTTTGCTAATCACATGACTCTGGATTTCATCTTAACACACACTTCACAAGAAGTTATAAAGAGGCAATAGGGTCCTGTCGGAACCTGGCCTTTTAGAGCAGAGACAGTAGTACGAATACAATATTGCATAGCCAATGTGAGAAAGCAGAAACAGGCTTAACGCTTCGAGTAATGTTTTAGATGCATGATTGCGTGGATAGTAAGTCCTAATTTCTTCTTGTAATGTAAAATATTGTACAGGGCAAGAATGAATTGCTAATTTATTATAGTGTTAATATTTTTTCTGTTGATGAAAAAGGCGGATGGGGAGTTGTTTAGCAGGAATTAGAATGGGATCCACAATTATCTTCTCATCAGGAATCAGCTTCTCCCACCTGAACCTTCTTACCAAGTTATGCATGAACACGAGTATCTCCAACCGTGCATATTCTTTCCCAGGACACATCCTAGGCCCCCCTCCAAATGGCACAAAAGTATAAGGTGCCGGTCCTGTCCCTTCGAATCTTGCCGGCTGAAATTTTTCAGGATCCTGGAAGCATTCAGGATTCCTGTGTGTTGAACTGGTACTCCAATATAACTGTAAAATCAATCCCCCAAATGAAAAACAAAAGATTTTAGGCCATCTCTCAATAAATTAAAGTACTATAAGTGTGTGTGTGTGTGTTTAGCATGGACTGCCCTACCTTCCAACCCTTAGGTATGTGAAAACCTGCGAAGTTGAAGTCATTTATGGCCTCCCTAAAAGCACCCTGAAGTGGAGGAGCTAGTCTCAGTACTTCACATGCAACATTCCACGAATACTTCATTTTCTGAATATCATTCCAGTTGAGCAGCTCCCTCGGCCTTTTCCACTTTGCAATCTCCATTTGTTCTGTTCAGTGAAAAATGAAAACCCATCATGTTTATGAAATGGAAAAGGACAGAAACGTAATTAATCAGAGGGGAAACTTACCCTTTAAAACCTCCTGGTAGATGTGAGGAAGCTCAGCAAGATACTTGACAATAAAAGTGATTACAGCACTAGCAGTATCATGACCACCAATCAACAAACCGAGGATTTTGTCAGCTATGTCTGTCTCCTTCATGTATTGCCCATCCTCATCAGTTGTTAACAGCATGTGAGACAGCATATCTTGTGTACGCAAAGCTCTATTCTCGGCTAGATCAACCTTCCTTTGCTTTATGATAGATACCAGCTCCTTTCTTATCCACTTTGAGGCCTTGATACCGCGATTGAAAGATGTTCCTGGCAAATCTATGGGAATAGAAATTATCCCAGATGCCAGATCATTGAAAGGATGGGCTAACTTGGCAGCATGTTTTGGATCATCAATGCTCAAGAATACTTTGCATGCTATCCCAAAGGTGTACGTCTTAGCTAGTGGAAGCACAGTTACTTCTTGTTTGCCTTCCCAACTATCCTCCAAGTGTCTTTGTGCAATAGTGTCCATCATTCCTACATATCTTTGCAAGGATTCAGGTTTGAAAAAGTTAGGTAGCAACCTCCTCATCTTCTTGGATTCCTCTTTTGACGAGGTTTGTGTAGAGGAAGGGAAGATCTTGTTTACTGAATCTGGCCACCATGAGGCAACAAGCTTGTTTTCATTAGAGAACAAGAACTTGTTGCCTGCCGCCCCACAAACGACTGTAATGGGCTGCCCTAGAATACAAGTCTTGAAAACTTGGGATGAGTACTTGGCTATTCTATCATAAATGAACTTTTCAGGGTGACCTTTCCTTCCTGCATACAGGAATTCAAGGCTCTCTCCGATGATCGGGAAGCCCATCTTACCTGGTGGGAGATTAGGATGAGAAACATTGGATTTGTGGATGCAGATTAATAATAAAAGAGGAATAGAAATGAAGACAACGAAAAGGATTAGGATGCATAGAAAGGACTCCATGTTTGTAGAAGAATTTAGCGTTTTACAGAGCTTGTTTTTAGTCCATGAAGATTGCTTTGGCTAAACAAACATTTATATAGAAGAACGAAAATTAAGACACCTCTCCGCCGGACAACGGGGCCAGTATCAGGACACTTCCCTCAAATTCCTCCTCTCCTACTCCCTCAAAATCAACTAAAATGAAGAAAATGAAAAGGATTAGGCTGCACAGAAAGAGCTCCAATGTTTGTTGAAGAATTTAGTGTTTTATAGAGGTAGTTTTTAGTTCATGAAGGTTGCATTGGCCAAACAAACATTTATATAGAAGAAACGAAAACTAAGACAACTCTTTTCCAGATAACGGGGCCAATATCAGGACAGTTCCCTCAACTTCCTCCTCTCCCACCCTCTAAAAATCAACTAAAATGGGGGTTAACCCTCCGTATTATCAAACCATAAAGTTTTTTGCATGAAAAATGATTTGTTATATTTGAAAAGGAATTGGTCAAGCTTACTTTACTTCTTAGTTTGGTTATTGCAATTTGTCAACCGAGGCTCAAGTTTCATGTAGACTTCAAGATATTCTTCTATTAAAAAACAATTTGTTAATGACTTTCGAGATTTTACAAAGTGGTAGAATTTGTAGAAAGATCAGTGAGCTGGATATGAGATGGTGCTTGCTAGATTTGGTGAAAGTTTTGAAAGAGAGGAAAACATGCAATGACTGAGACAGCTGAATCCAGTAAAACAAGCCAACACAGATACATCTGTGCCCTTTTGATTCTATAAAGTGTGAAACTGAGACAGTTCAGGATACAATTTTCTGCTAGAGACATTCGATCTGTGTACAAAAATATATTATTATTATCACGCAAAAACCTTATTCTCTATACATATTAGGGAAATTCTAAAAGAACAAGCAATAAAAAAAATTGATAGAGCTATTGGATTGAAATTCATTATTTCGTTTGTGTTTGCAATGACGAGTTAGACACTTTGCTATTGGACTTCAATTATTTCGCAGGCAGAAGAACACGCCTCCGGTATTCTGCAAGAGCCCACAATGGATAGATATTTCTGTATGCTGCATAATGTAGCATGCAATTTTTCATGAACACCCCAGTGATTTCCTGTCATCAATAAGAAGATCATAGGTTAAGGATTTTTTGATATAAAAGTTGAAGTGAAGATGCATCATCAGCAATTTTTTCCTGTCCATCATAGTATATAGCACCCACCCACAAAGGGCTGATAGGAATCGCAGGCAGACTTTTCGGAGTCTGGCCCATCTTTAAAAATTCCACTTGAAGTGGTTTTCTGACTATAGGTTAATACTTAGAAAGTTACCTGTTGGGGGAAATCACCATCTTCCAATTGCGAATTGATTATAAGCTTCGCTGCTCGGTGAAGAGGTGCAGAGTTTCTATCCATCTATAACCATAGATAGGAAACAGATTTTATTATCAGAAATTCTGACGCCATTTCTTATTAAGGCTTTTGTGGAGGCAGGGCTGTGAAAAGGGTATAAATTACGGAAAATGAAACAACAACGTAGGCTAAAACTACTGATAAATAGCATGCTAACCTGCCCAGCATGAATCAGACCCATCATAGCCCATGCAGTATGTACCAAATTCGATCGATTTCCTTCAAGAGGTACGTATTTCTTCTTAGGGCATGAAAGATAGCTCTCTCCCCAACCTCCATCGTCTTTTTGTATGCTGAGAAGAAAATTAACACCTTGGCGCATGGCTGCGCAGGTGCTGTAAGTCTTGCCTGCAGCTGCTAGGCCTCCGAGTGCGAACCATGAACCATAAGTAAAGCAAACTCCCCAGTTTCCATACCTGTGGAAATATTACTCCTTGTTAACTACAGGTTCTGAAATACTTGGAGAACCAAAACAAACATAAGTTAAAATTAATTAGGAGGGCGTACCATCCACCCTCTGGAGTTTGTATGCTTTCGAGGTATCGTACAGCATTTGTTACAAAATTATCGATCTCCTTCTTCCGGTGACCAGGGTACAAATTCTTGAACAATGATAACGCTTGGATTGCTGATGCAGTGCACTCAACATATTCATGCTCAACAACAATGTCAGCAAAAAACTCTGTGGGATTCAGTAGCTGAAACAGACGGAAACAAACACCATTTGTTCACGATTAAAATAAAGTGAAAATGAAAGAACAGATAAAAATACCGAAAATGTTCAAGGACATACTTCCAACCACTTCTGAGCTCCAGCTGGCTCCCACGCCGCTAAACCTCCATTTTCACTCTGGATGTTCAGCAACAAAGTTTATCTTGTGACCTTGGAAAATTCTTTATTGAAGGAAAGAAATTGCTAGATATAGTTTTTATAGATAGTTAAGCGTCCTAGTTTACTTTAATTCTTACTTGTAGAGAAAGAACAACTTTGACAGAATCGAAAAGCCGCTCAGGCTCCAGTTGCTCGCCAACAATTTCTGGTGGCATCATTGAGAAAAGTAGGCAGCACTGCATAGTAGATGCAAGTTAATTTATTTTGGTGAGAGGCATATTGCAATTCGGACAAAATGGCATAGAAGATAAGAGACTTTTAAGTGCATGAGCACAGTTTATAACCTTCAATCCTTCCGCAGTGCAATCAGAAACTTGCCATCCATGATCTTGGTCAGAGAAAGTCCAGGATCCCTTAGAAATATGCCGGTACATGCTCTTGAAGTCACCGGAAGGATTGTCCTTGACCTTTAAATTAATTTCGAGTTTTGGTGAGATAAAACTATAACCGGAATGAAAATTAATGAGAAAATGAACATTATTTGATGGTTAAGGGAAAAGGAAAAATGTTTTCTAAGAGGGATAAATAACAGTAAAAATAACAAACCTGAGATTTCTTTATGAAGTCATGTCCTCTCTTGAGTACGTCTCTGATTTCATCCTTAAAATTACTAGCAAGCAAGGCCTGAATGGCAAAACCAGTATCCCATTGCTGACTTCCAAAACTCTGCACACATATTCCATATTTTATTAAGCACATGATACCCTCTTTGAGGTCTCTACTCTACATAATAGTTAGAGAATGCAAGCCTTCTAACCTGCATTTTCATTCCATCTTCAGCCACCCATAAATAATCGGGGATCCTAGCGAGATGTTTCTTGAAATAATCGCCATCGGGATCTTCAACCCAGCAAGCAAGCATGCATAACACCTGAAAACCAAGTTCATAAAAGTATTAGAAATTGTCGGATTAGAGGTAGAAGATATAGGACCCCTTTCTATTCAGCAGTAAGTCACCTTTTCCACACATCCGATTGTAATGTAACGACTGTTTTCATCTTCATAGTGAATGTGCTTCATCGTTACTTCAAGAGCCTTCTTTCTTACTAACTTGTGGAAGGGCCAACGAGTAAGAAAAGGTTCGGTGAATACATAGAGACTATCCCATACCAGATCTTGAATCAAAGGATGGGGATAGTAGAGATCCTCCTGCACCAACAGTATTCAGTATCAGTTACTGCCAATATATAGCAACATCACAATAAATTAGCAGAATGGTGCTAACTATTCGAGTTTAAGGTGAACTCACCGCAGCACACAGATGACGCGTTTTCCTCCAATTGACTTGATCATAAGGTTCAGCAAAGAGTTCTTCTCTCAACTGTAGAACGAGAGGTGTAACAGGACCAACGAACCTTTTCCCATATAGATACGACATTGGCATGTAAACCATCCGACAATAGCACCACATTTTCGCTGCATATTGAAGCCAAAAGGAGTGTTAACACAAAGGCAACAGAGGGAAAATGAACAGATGTTGTTAGGCAGAAAATGCAATCCTGTCGAAGACAAACGGAAATTTTAGAACCTGGGTGCATAGGAAGAAAAGAGGGAAGGAGCCAAAATTCTGGGGGCATCGGATTACTTCCAGACCAATCAAATACACCAAGTATCTGCGACAGAAAGAACAATTTACATTGATTTCAGTTCTAGCAAACATAATTATATCGGTTCTGTAATATATAGATAATTAATGAATACAGGATGGATCATTACCGAGAGCCAAGTCTTTCCCCAAGAGGGTATGTGTGTTGCAGTACCATGATCATGAATCCATTTCCGGGCTCTGGCACAAGCATTGTCTTGACCACCACTGGGTCCTTCCCCGAGAATTCGCATACAAATGTAGCTGAGAACTGTGCAGAACATGGTGCTGTGACCCTCAATGTGCAGTCCCCAGCCACCATCTTCATTCTGCAATATTCCCACGGATATAATTAGCATATTACCTACCAAAAAATTAGAACCATGAAGAACAGAAAATTAGCATAAATGTACCTGATGATAATAGATGTAACGGAGGATTTCCCTACGATGCTCAACAGAGAATACAGAATCTAGATGTCCTGTAATGTACAGGCACATTACCTGCGTTTTCAAGCGAACCAAAAAAAATAAAAAATAGCTTAAATTTTGACTGATAATTACAAGTAGTCATCTAAATTTTTGGGAAGGCAACAAATGCTATATAAGATGCTCACCAAGGGAGGAAGGAAGAACAAGGGGCCAGCATTTTCAGCAGGCCAGTGGCCATCACTAGCCTGTAGAGCTGAAAAGAAGTGGACAGCCCTCTTCAATGCATTTGTTGCCTTTTCATATGTGATCTCTTCGCCATCTTCAATTATAACTTGAGGTATTTTTGGCTTAAAGTTTTTCTCCTTGAGAAACTGCAATATTCATACATCGTTTTGGTCAAAGAATAATTACGGATCATAATATAATATTAGAGCTAGAGACAGCAAATCATATAAATTCTTCCACCAAATAGAAAAAAAATTATATATTCCATTGATAATGATAGTTACAAATATTTTTCAACTCATCAAGCCTATAATAATTTCAAAAAAAAAGAAAAAGAATGCGATGCCTATAATGGCATGGATTTGTTTTTTGTTTTTTTTAAACATACACACACCATTGAACAAGAGATCAAAGAACTTCATCCATCCATGCAATCAATGAGATTCATTAATTAAATCAAGTATGAATGCGTTTAACCTTTCCCATTATTGATTGCTCAACTAACATATTGTACCATGGAAGGTGGAGATTTGCAAAGAAAAATTAAAGGGAAAGCCACAATGGCAGCTGCAGAAATCCATCTTCATGAAGCTCGAAAAGAAAGTTCTCTTGGATCTACGTGTGGGGCATGCAACAACATTATGAATACAGACCTTGAACTTTATAAAAAAGAGCGAGGCTGTCTCATGATCTCCTTGTTGATCTGTCCATCTAGTTTAACTTAATTTATAGCGGACATATTATTACAATATATGAACCTTCCGTCCTTAAATTGGTGAAAATTAAGTATGAAAAATTAATGTTCTACACACACACACACACTCTAATTCTCCGGAGCGTTTAGTTTAATCAAGTTTGTTGAATGATGGTGATGGAAACGCAACAAACAGCTTCATCACTAAAGGACAAAAGCAAGAACAAAAAAGATCGAGGTGCTTCTCCCTCCTATTAACAAAGGAATAAAGAATAGCTTTAGATATTTACTAAAAAATACAAAAGAAGAAGAAGAAGAAGAAGAGTACGTAGTACAGCTAAGATTTATATCATTTATTCTATTAAGAGATCTTGGAATATTCAAACCTCTCGTTAATTTGTAAGAAAAATAAAATTAAACAGCATAAAGATTGTTCTTATAACTAAAATAGTAATGGCTTATAGAAAGTAATGAAGACTGTACCATAGGACCCCGGCCAGTAAGAAGTACGTAATTACAGTGGTTCAATCAACTAATTATATAGAATTAGCAATTATTTATGGTTGATCATACCATATATATGTATATATAAGTGGGTAGTAAGTTAACCCATACCTGCATACGCCAGAGGAGGTCGCCGCTGGGCTTGACATGATAACGGTTGTTGTAGAAACTGAGACGAGCTGCTTCAACCTCAGCTCTCTCCTCAGGACTTCCACCGTGAGGATCATACTCCCATGTCTGCCTCCCTACAAAATTATTTGTGCTATACAACTCATTGCTGCTCACACCTTCCGCAATCTTTAGCCTCCACATAATATATCTATATGTTGGTCGTGCGTATTGGTGTTCTATATAGCACGCAAGAAACAAATTATTAATAAGAAACCCTGACAAATCGATTAAAGAGCTAGCTAGCTAGCAAGCATGGAACATATAAAATATGAGAGGGAGAGGGAGAGGGAGGTATACAGATTAATTATATATGGAGTGCTGGGTCTTGTGGGGAGGAGGGCAAGAATTAACACGAGCAAAAATGGAGGCTGCAAATGAAGTAGATAGAAAGATACAATTGAGTGACCTTTGGTTCGGCAGGGCATTACACGCGGTTGCTACTGCTGATGACAATTGACAAGAACAAGTATTTCTGTAGACACAGTTTTGAAGATTGTTTTGTGGCTATATTTATTTATTTTAACTCATGTCCTTGAGAGTGTACTTATACTAAAACATTATTAAACTTATTTCTATGAATAAATATTAAAAATTAAAAAATATATTTATTTAATTTATTTTTAAGTAAAGAATTATTTTAAAAATCACTCAACAATATAATACCAAAAAAACTTAGCATCCCGCATTAAATTTCATTCAATTCAATGTTAAAGTTGGTTAGGTAATATTAGATACGCTGGAGAGAATTGATTGAAATGTACCATGTATGTCTTCATAAATAAGTTTTTTTTATCTTTGATGTGATCTGACCTGAACAGTTAAAAATCTAGATTAACTTAAGGTAAAATATAAATAAAAAATTCTAAGATTTTTTTTATATATTATTTTTTTAAAAAATAATTTTTTTTATCTTACTCAACCTATATTGATGATTATGATTAATGACTTGAGACTATTTCTAAGTAGATATCGGGTTGAGATTTAAAACCCAGATTAATCTTCTCAATAAAATTATAATAATAATTATTTGTATTTTATTCTTAGGTTAGCTAAAATTTAATTTTGAATCAACCCTTAAAATAAATTTTAAAATTATGATAATAATTATTTATATTTTTATATTGATTCAAGTTGATAATCAATTTAATCTATGATCCAAGCTTGGTATAAGATCAACCTCAAAGTTTAATTTTATAATTATAATAATTATTATTTTTATTTTTATATTAAACAAAATCAACTAGATTAATTATTATATAAAGCATTGAATACGCTTGTAAGTATCTTTTCTAGTAAGACAAAAGCTTTATTTTTAAAACATTTTAGTTTTTTATAAAAATTAATTTTTAAATTTTTTATGCATTGAATTTTAAAAATTATTTTAATACATTTTAATAAAAAAATTTTTAAAAAATAATTATAATCACTCTTCCAAACAGAAACTACAGCAACTTTTAAAATAACAAAAATTAATCTTTGAATTATCAAAGAAATACACCAAACAACCTTTAAAAAATAAAAAATAAAAATTGTATCATGTCCATCCAGCATACCAAACACTACCATTGACAGCAACAATTAAAGCTTCCACAGTTTTCAGGTAACCGATAAACAGAGCAAAAGTGTTTATATATACATATATATATATATCACAAATACCAGTCCCTCCCCACCATCTGCTTAGGCTGATATTTGTTAGGATGCTGAAAAGTTAGGTGCCACGCACTAAAGAAATTGACCTGCAATTATCGTGATTAAAAGCCATGGTTGCGGTGGTTTTTTTAAATATTTTTTATTTTAAAATATATTAAAATAATATTTTTTATTTTTTAAATTATTTTTATAT
>SRLM01000367.1:2185169-2293411 GCA_015708895.1 Populus ilicifolia | reverse complement strand
CCCCCCCCCAATCTATTTTTTTAAATTTAAATTGAATAACACACTTAACACGACTGAAACGTGTAACCTTGTAGATGTCTCGTGTACTTCAACCAATGAATTAAGATACAACTACGTTGTAAAACGATTAAAGAAACATATTAACCCTGTGTCTTTGTTAATTGAGAAAATAAAACACGACTCTTTACATTACTTTTACATGTTAATCACTCGGCCACAGCAGAAATCTTCTGAACAATTAATTAAGAAATATGTTAATCTGTTTATAATAATTATACATGGCTAGAAAAACAAGGTAAGAACTTGGAGGTCGCAGATCAATTTCGGCAAAGAACTCCATGGTATGTCAAGGATTTATCTCATGTATACTCAAGAAGTTTATGACCCAAATTCCCGGTCATAAACAATGCATGACTTCAATGGAGGAACTTCACCTCGCAAGAGGGGAGGAGGGAGGGCCAGCAGACGGCATGAAAGACTGATAGCTAAAGACAGATGATTCATCAACTAATAACTCTTTATTATTAATAAATTGTTCCTGATGAGAAGTGGAATGCAGCAAACATCAGCGGGCTGAGATAATGTCAACTTCAGCATCATCTCACCACCAGCTAGAAAATCAAATCTTAGATTGGTATTTTGCCACTGAAGTTTATGTAAAGGTACTCTTGTTCAAAGACGTTCGTTAATCCACGTTTGTTGAGATTCATTTACAGTGCTAAATATTTAAAATGTGAGCAGAGATATATACAGCAATTAATCCACGTTCCAGACAAGAAAGGATCAGTGGGCCATATCTGACCAGGGAAAGCCAATAATTAAGAGGAACGTCGCCATGCATATAGTCTTGATGAAATTAACATGGATAGGGAGGATACCTACCTGCCGCCGTTCTGGGTTAGCACTTCTTGAGATGGACATCGCCCTTCTTGTATCCATGGCGAACTGCCAAACCCTAAACCTCAAAACAAAACCAAAAAAAAAAAAAAATTGATTACAATGAAGATCAAACCAGTCAAATTCATCATTTGAAGCTAGCGAGGTTGGTGATGAAGTTACCTTAGTGGCCTTTTGCCAACGGAGGCAGATTGGTTTTGATTTATAATCTTTCTTCAATATCATCCAAGATAAAACTTGATCGAAATCCTACCTCTGATATCCTATCTTCTTTTCGCTTGTTGTCTTTTGCCCTAACATATATTAACCAAACACCACTGAATGTTCATAACTTGATGAAATTTGCCTACTCCCATCCTTCCTACGTTACTCCATAATTTTATCAGCAGTATCTCTTTTGACTTACAAGTCATCATATATCAAATCGGTACAACTCCACACCATTATTATTAACATTAAGTATTTCTTTCAAATGCATGAGTTTTTTTTTTTTGTTTCACAAGGTTTTATTGTTTGTCCTCTTATGCATTATCATGGATACTATGAAAATTTTTGGTTTTTTCAATTTGATCCTCAAAATTTTTTTTTGATAATTTAGTTATAAATTAAAAACCAATTGATCTTGATTTCTTATAAAAAAAGATAGGATTGAAAAAAAAGAATCAAAATAAAAAGGATATCAAACATGGATGGCATGCTATAAGTTTAGTAAAAATACGCACTTTGGTACTTCAACTTTTTAAATCATGCAAATTATACAATTTTATTACCTTAATATTTTTCAATTTAATTTTAGTATAAAATTTTATCTTTATTATTTTTTAGTCCATGGTTGAAGAAGAGAGTCAGCGATCCCCGAATTATAACGATAAAGATATAAAAATATCATTAACACTGATTTAAGCTATCAAAACGAATAAAATTTATGTTAAACGGTTTCATTTGATGAAGGGAGTTCATATTGTATTTTTTTATTTAAAATTCATGAAAAAACATATCTAAGTTCAAGTTGATTTTAGTTTTTGAAAAGATTTTTTAAGGTTATAAATAGGTTTATCATAGTTCCTCTAATATTTTGGGTCAAAATGGGTTGAAGAATGAGTTTTCCAGTTAAAAAAACTTAAGC
The DNA here is from genome assembly GCA_015708895.1 of Populus ilicifolia. Taxonomy (NCBI): domain Eukaryota; kingdom Viridiplantae; phylum Streptophyta; class Magnoliopsida; order Malpighiales; family Salicaceae; genus Populus; species Populus ilicifolia. The sequence goes on along the minus strand of SRLM01000367.1, from coordinate 2,291,388 downwards.
TTTTATTTTCTAGTCACTATGTGATCGGAATTTAAGCAAATCAGACAACGCTTTGTTTGTCTCGGCAGACTATGTGTTATTTGGTTGCTTTTAAAAAAAATTAGAAGAGATAAAATGCCATATGCTCCAGTTACAAAAAATAAATAAATAAAAAGCTCAATCACATAAGCCTTGACAAAATAATTCAGGATAATATTGGGTTGGTGTTTGATTTTATAATTGTCTATTTTTATTATTATATAATTAAACAAAAAATAGTTTCAAAAAAAATTACAATCCTAGTGAAGTCTATAACCTGGTTCACGGGTTTGGAGCTTTTTATTTTATCATTTAATATTATATTAATTAGAAAATACATTGCATAGTTTATTTTATCACAATCTTCAATAAATATCTATTTTAGGGTTGGTATTCAATTTTAAAAGTATTTATTTTTATTATATAATTAATTAAAAAATTTATAAAACAGGTTATTAAGTCTAATAGAGTCCAAGACCCAAGTTGTAGGGAGATTAATTAAGGTTGATCCATTTTATTGTTGTTTCTAAATCTTTTTTAAAAATTATTATCTTTAAGTTTTTCTAAAAATTAAGACATGGTTTTAACTGTCATTTATATTACTTTTAAACTTATAAAATTAATTGATTTAAATTAACTTAACTATCATATTATTTAATTAAAATATTGAATTTTGAAGGTTTTGGTCATTTTAAGTGATGCTAAAAAAACCATTTTCATATAGAGCCATGTTTGTTTTTAAAAAGTAGTTTTCAAAATACTATTTTTCAAATTTTTCTATATTTGTTTGTCAGTAGAAAAGTTGGTCAATGAAAAACATTTTCCAGTCAACAAAAACATTTTCCAGTCAATAGAAAACACTTTCTAGTCAATAAAAAACATTTTTCAATAAAAAAAATTAGTTTGGTTTTCAAGAAAATATTTTTCTTTTTAACTATGTTTGTTTTCCGGAAAGTGGTTTCCGGGAAATCACTTTCCAAACTTTCTTGTATTTATTTGTTGTTAGGAAAGTTAGTCGATGAAAAACACTTTACAGTCAAAGAAAAATTTGGCTTGGTTTTCAAAAAAGTGTTTTCCTGAAAAATTTGAATGAAAAACACTTTTTGGAAGTTATGAAAAATTTAGAAATGTTATTTTTTACTGATTATATCAAATTTGATCCTCAAACTTTTGATTGCTATATATATTTTTTGTTTTGAATATTTATTTTTTAATTTAATTTTTTAAAAATTAATTTTTAAATTAACTTTGATCCTCATTTCTATAATTGTTATTTGCTTTTCTCCTATTATTTTTTTATTGAAATTTTTTATCTATCAAATTTGATCCTAATTTTTTTTATTGTTACTTATTTTATTTGAAATACTTTATGAAATATTAATTATTATTATTTTAATTTTTTCATTTTTTTTAGATTTAATCTTTATTATTTTGATTATTATTTATTTTATATGAGATAATTTATAAAATTATATTTTTTTAATTTCATTCTTATTCAATTTTTTAATTTGTAAGGTTTATTCCTTATTATTTTAATAAATTTGAAAAAAATAAAATATTAATAAATTATTTTTCTAGCTTATTTTTCATAACATAACCAAATACTGGAAAGTGTATTCCAGATTATTTTTTATAACATTACTAAATATTAAAAAATAATTAACTTTTCAAAAACTTATTTTTTAAAAAATTTATTTAAAAAAAAAAATTTCTAGATAACATTTTAAATGAAAACTGAGCTGACAGGCCAATTGACCAGTGTTTTAGTAAGTGGAGACGCCTCGTGAGTCACACATGTAGTAGTTGAAGCTGCCACAATATTCCCACTTTAGGATTCCTGGATCTTACCACATCTGAGTTCAAATGGGCTGAGTTGACTGACCACTGATTAATCGCATATGGTATTTGTCGGTAACGTGTTTCAGTTGGCTCAAAGCTAACTTTGGTACATCAAAATCGCATAAACAAACCCCGAAAGGAAAGAAAGACAGAGACAGGTTACTCCCCCTCTCTCTCAATTTCTTGGTAGATTCTGACTTGACAACTTTATTTAGGCTCATACTTCACGATACAGATGGACAGATTAAGATTGGTAGCTAGGAAGAGAACAAGTGTTGTTGGTTGTTGAGCGCTTCATCTCGCTAAATTCTCAAGGGATTGTTCAAACTTGCAAGCTTTAAACAACAAAGCAATTATGAAATCAGGACTTTGTTGTATGTTTTAAGTCAATCACACCATGCTTTGTGCAGTTTATTTATCAAAGGCAGCTATAATGACAGTTGCTCGTAGGGTTTATATTGCCAGTCAAAATTTAAAGTTTCAAGTTTTCAGAATAATTTATCTGAACTCACCAGCTCGACGTGGAAGAAGGTTTTGATCCATCATTCTTTGGTTTGAGCCATGTCAACAAAAAAAAGAAGAAGAAGAAGAAGAAGCCCTGAGCCATATATGAGGTTACAGCTTATCTTGTCTAAGGGCTTGGAGATTTCTTTTGGGCCAGTCCGGACGAGAGGAGAAATTTGGTTGTGTGAGAATGACAAGCGACACTCAGACTACCTCACTCAGGAAGTTGAATTTCTCCACAAAATCTTTCATGCAGAAGAAGAAGAAGAAAGAAGAAAGAAGAAAGAAAGTAAACCCTTTGAAGTTGTTAAAAAAGCAAAGAAAATCTCCAAGGGTCCTATGTAACCAAGGCTACTAGCAGACATGTACAAGAGGGAGAACCAAACAAAAAGAAATGACCTTGTTCTATATCAAACTTGAAAGAATACAGCTAGCACTAGTAGTCAGAATCCTCCATCTGATTAGAAACTGCAATATCGTCTCTTATGTTCATACTCGATCACTGAAATAATCGCACCAATGCTTGCACTATCTCTGACATAGGCGGCCGGAATTCAGGCTCCACCTAGTAATATAAAGAATGCAAAGCAAAATATTACTTCTGTTTGAAGAGATCACCATGCTTGAAGACAGTAAAGCACAAACAATACCCTGCACCAACAATTTCCCGACGGTTCTTACCTGTGCACAGAGGGAAATGATATCAGCAAATCGAGAAACAGACTTTGGAGGGTATAGCCCGCGCAATGCAGGGTCTACCATTTTGTCCAACGCATCAATGTCATGTAGTTGAGGGGTGGCCCATCGAACCAGACATTGTTCTGATTTCGGTTTTGAACTACAACGAAGCAAGGGAATATGGCAACTTAATTAGTTATGATATGGAGATTACATTGGATATCACCATGCACTGGCAAATGGTGAATAAAAAGTTTGCAGCAGCAGAAAAACCATACCTGTCAAAAGGCTGCCTGCCAGTCAATAACTCCAGCATCACCACTCCAAAACTGTAAACATCACTCTTCATTGTATAAGCTGAAGGCTTAGTGCACTCTGGAGCATTGTAGCCTGCACCAAGGTTTTGGCTTGTCCGCTGTGAAAAAGAGAAAAACGATAATTAAAATTCACATGTTAATACTAAAAGCTGTCAAAACAACAGGCATCGCATTTCCAGACTATGCTTGCAGTATGGAGATCTTGTATGTCCCAAGAAATACTAACATGATGGAAGTTTGCCAGCCCGTAGTCGCAAAGACATGGATTGAGCTCAAGGTCAAGCAAAATGTTAGATGACTTGATGTTCTTGTGGATGAAGGATGGAGAACAAACTTCATGGAGGTACCTGCCCAAAGAATTGATATTTTATTAGAGAAAAAGGAAACAGCTACGGGGATCATTCTGCAGGAGGGCGTTCATCTGCATTCTTGCTCTACAATTTAAGCATTTAGCCACTAGGCTAATAGATTTGCATGAGCATGTGCTTATATTGACTTACTCGACAGCACGTGCCGTGCCCAAAGCTATTCTAACTCTGGTATTCCAGGTTAGTGGTTTACTATAATCATCTGACACATGCAGGAATTCATGAAGTGAGCCATTCCTGAAATACTCGTATATCAACATGCTGTGCCCTTGTTCTGAACAATAACCAACAAGCTCAGCAATGTTCTGATGGTGAACTTTTGAGATGCTTGTAGCAATTTCTGAAAACTCTTGTTTTGCACCTTGAAAAAGTGATGAATCAATCTTTTTGACAGCTAAAACCTGATAAGCAAAAAATAAATTATGTTGCAGGAACGCAAAATCCAACTATTCATTGCAAATTGTGTTTTTAGTTACAATCCAGTAGCAATCAAGCACATAAAATATATGATGTACCAAAGTTGACAACGAACTAGGGATCAAGTATTAGGTAGTGCCAGAAAATAAATGGGAAGGAAAATATGACTAATTATACCTTCCCATCAGGATATTTGGCCCTGTAAACAGGACCAAAGGATCCCTCACCAATAAGTCGGCCAGATGCAAAATTGTCAGTAGCATTCTGCAAATCTGTCAAGGAAAAAGCTATGGAACGAACAGAGGTGTTTCTTCCAGCATTTAGACGGATGGCAAACTCGTTGTCACTTATAGACTCAGAAAAATCAGAAGGTGGAGGCTTGTAACCCACGGAAGGAGCTTTTTGCAGATTCTTTATATCAATCGAACCAGACAAATTCATTGGTTCAATTTCTGTCACCAGTAAATCATATTGTTAAGTCCACACCAACAATGTACATCAGCATGCACAGTATTGAAACAGGACAGCATTAAAAAGGGACATAAAGGTGCGAACAAAAAGTAAAATATTTATAACAAAGATTTAGCAAAGTTCTCTACATAAAATTATGCTGAAGTCAATCAACTACCTTTAAACTCTTTCTTTATGGCAGCACGGGTGTCATTGGATAGTTCATGTGATGAAAGGGGAGTAAACGCTCTATGCCAGCTGCCATTATCTTCCTCAAGAAAATTTGAAGATGGAGAAGACCTTCTTTTTGAAAGTAGTATAATGAGGAGTCCAACTACAACCAGTGAAGCCAAAACTATTAACGCTATAGCAAGTCCATTCATGCCACCTTTCCCACTTCCCTTGCCATGGGCTGAACTAGATTTACCACGAGGAGCCGGACCAGATGACCACGCATTCCCGCCCGTTCTTCAGAAAATAAAATCATGAAGTCAGAGAAGCAATATCTTACAGCCTACATCCTCAAAAGAGAGAGAGAGAGAGAGGCAAATTTAGGGTATTCTTACTCCAGATTATCAATGCCATTCAGCGAATCAGGGACCCAACCAGTGAACTCATTGTCTTTAATATTCCTGCCAGTGGAACAGTGGATTCATGTTGTGAGTTCTTTACTTTTCACTAACATCAACTACCGTATTAAAGTTTGAAACCATCATTCTTATCAATGAACCATCGGACTTTAGAATTTTAGACATCAATATTTCTGACCTAAACTGAAAAACAATAGCTGTTCAATTGAAGTACTCAGAACGTTACTTACAAATCTTTAAGGGGAAGTCTGGCAAGGACATCTATGGTACCGGTGAATTCATTGTCTTGCAAATGCCTGTATGAAGACATAAACAATCACTGCAATAAACTAAGAGGACCTAAATAAAAATTTTATTATCACTTCTTACAATGTGCTGAGGCTTGAAAGTGCAGAAAAACTCTGAGGCAGATTCCCTGAGATCGAGTTGTGGGATAGATCCCTGTAAGTCATTTCCATGAGTGAATCATAACTCTTATTGTAACATACAGAAGACTTTAAGAACCTTTTGATCATTCCAGTTAGTAATACTTACAGCGTTTTAAGTTTAGAGAGTTTCTGAAACATATCACTCAACTGTCCATTTAATTTATTTTGATTAAGATTTCTGGAGGAAGCATCAAAATGAAGAATGAGTATTCAGAACAAATGGAAGGTTTTGTAACAAAAGAACCAAGTATGCTTACAGGTTTTGAAGTTTAGTCATTTGTGAAATCGAGTAGGGCACACTGCCAGTGAAGCCATTATTAGAAAGATCTCTGCACGTTAAGCTTGCAAGATTAGTATCGAACACACTTAAATTCATGAATCAGTCCAGCAAAAAAAAAGTGAGCTTGGGTAAAGAACAATCACAACATATATTAACTTGTTTAGCAGTGTTCCAGATGAAGAAAATGTCAGTAGGCTTACAAAGTAGCTGCATTAGGAGGAAGCTGGTATGGTATATCATTCTTGAGGTTGTTTTTGCTCACATCACTGTACTATGACAAAGAAATACCAAAAGTCTTGAGGTTTTGTTCCTTCATCAGAAAAAAAGCTAGTGTAAAAAAAAAAAGTGCTATGATTTAGAAACTGGGCATTACAAGTAGGTGACAGATTTCAAGTTTGATAGCTGATAACCCAGTGATCCAGTAAGTCCAAGTCCAGATAATTTTCTGCAAAAGCATTCAGTTCAGAAAATTCAGGTTTATTCCTGCTAAATATGTGAGATGTAAAATCTCTTCACCAGAAATATTTGACAAGCAAATCTAACTACATTTGAGTCACAGATGAGCCTGAGCACTGGATTCCTTCCCATGAGTCTCCACAAGGGTCCCCACCACTTGATTGCCATCCACTCAGTTTTGAAGGAGAGTTTAAGCTCGTAAACATCACATTCAAAGCCGAAACTGAAATCAGCAATCACAATACGGGAAGCATCAGAATACTGAAATGCAAATTTAATTGATTCTTAAGAAAATCATGATTATGTAACTGAATATCATAAAAGAAGGGTTCTGAGTTTCAATACTGTCTTTGAATATTTGCAGTTGTTAAGCCTATTAGTATCCATTTTTTGTTGCAAATTTGTAGTTAAAACAAGCACTTTTCAGTAACCCCGTTGTAAATGCACTGAACTTTTCACCATAGTTATTCTCTTCTTGAATGATTTTATCTACATATACATGAACAAATAGTTGAAAACATCCCTTGATGGATCCAATCCATGAAAACCAAGAACACCCCATCAAAAGTTAATTGCATTTAAAGAGACTGGCTTTTATTACCCATAGATTAAACAACAAACGAATATAGTATTAGTAAAGGCAATAAAGATCATAGATCTCCCTTAAATAAATCAAATTTCATTCTCTCCTGAGATTAAACATGTACAGAAATTTCACCTTGAAAACCAACATGTGTGTGTGTGGAACCTTGAAACGTTACAGATAATTACGTGTTCCTAAACACCATTACCTCATTCGAGAATCAAAACAAAATGTAAGGCAAGATCAATAAACTTTGCAGTGCATGTGTAAATGGAGTGTGCATACCATCTTCAGAATCAGTCTTCGAACGGACCAAGGTGGTGAGGATTACAAGAGAGACAATCAAGAACCCTGAAAGACTATGGTACATTCTCCTACCCCAAAACATAAAACAAAAATGAAGCAGGCAAAAAAAAAAAAAAAAGAGTAACTTGAGTTTTGTTTCTTTTTTATGCTTGAAGCTATCTAGATTCAAGAGGATGGTTATGAATGACGTTTCAGAAGTCAGACATCAACAACAGGATTCTGGCCTTCCTTCTAGGTACAAGAAGGAAGAAAAGGGCAGTCTTTTCCTTTTTTTGTTGTTTTTAAATTATTATTTTTTTAAGAGAGAGAGGCTATATTTGAAGAAAAGACAGCTAACAATGAGTGGTTTTTTTTCAGAGAAGAAAAAACTGCGAATGAATAGGAGAAATGAGAGTTTGTCAATGTTTTCCGGCTTGAGGAGTTATTACTAACAAAGCCTCCTGTTACTATCTTCCCGCCTTCTTATACTAACCGTTCTTCCTTCTTCATAATATATATATATATATATATATATATATATATATATATCGAACCAACTTACGTGTCAACCAAAACGATACATAAACATCATCGGTATACTAAGAATAGCTTTTGTAGATCAAAGACAGTTTGGAAAAGGCATCATTTTCTTTTTTATACACATCAATGTATTATATAAACATGATCCCATAACTGAAGTGTTTTCTAAACTGAACATGGCAATCATCATGCCAGTGTAATTACTGAATAAATAGGAATGATATTTCGGGGTTGGAGAATCACAAGGAGAAAACGTCTCCTGTCAATCATTATTCCCCAATTTGGTAATATTACAATATCAAGCTTCATTATGATATTCTTGTATCATTCCCACCCTTCTCAAGCTAACTCGGTATCCTTGATCACTACGAGGCCGACCTCCAGAAAAGAGTGATGGCAGCCTTGAATTGAATGTTGAGTCAAACTAGCTACGGCAAAAAAATAAAAAAATAAAAAATAAAAAGAAAGAGGAAAAGGGTCATTATATAGCCCAACAATTTGGTCATGGCTAAACTGGATGCTACAAAACTCAAGAAGATTCAAGAGTGAGAGCTCTCTTCAATTTAAGCTTTCTAGTTTTGACTCAAATCTTCAAACTTTGGTGTTGGCTCCTGACTTCCTTAAGTTGGTTTCATCATTACATTAGTGGAAATGGTAATAAGAGTAATGAAGTTGCAAATTTTCTGTACAACGGCATTTATGGAACAAAAATCTTGATTAGAAAGAAATTCAGCGTCCTCGTAGAGAAAGGGGCTTAATATGCGATCTCTTTAAAAGGTATACAGGTCAGATTCCATGCTTAATAAAAATGCGTGATATTATTGAGTCCGGCAGCATTAGTATTAGTCATACAACGTCATCATATACCTCATCTTTCCCTTCCTTGGCTTGACGACTCATCACGTTTCCTCAGCTTTGTCAGGATATATGCCATGGCAACTTTAGCACATAGGCTAGAGCGCCCACGAGACAGGCAGATGATACCCCCTAGAAGAAGCAGACCATTTCCTATAATTTTCCTAGATGGCCTTCTTGGGAATTTCTTCTCTTTGGCTTCACCAGTAACTAATCCCCGTGGGGCAGTCAATGTCAGAGTTGCCTGAGCATCCATAAGACTGTTCATTGTTTCTAGTTCAGGGGGAACCTGTGCCAAAAGAGGAAACACATACTTGATGATCTCAATATAATAAAGCCAGTATTATCATCTCCTCGCTGATGTGCAGCAGTTTAATCACCAACCAAAGGTTTTGGAAACTCAGTCAGTTTAACACACATTTCATGATCTCAATATAATAAAGCCATTAATTTTATCTCCTCACTATGGTTTTGGAAACTTCTGTTAAACTACATCTTTCATATATTACGTGTGATGTTAGAAAGGAAACCTGACTTCACCAATCATTCTATTGATAGGCTGTGCTAAGTCACGAATGTGTTCTTTAAAAGCATCAGTATTTCAAGATGCCGGTCCTCACCTTCTGGATTAAAGATACTGCAGTGACAGCTGGACCTGTCTGGGGATGACTAATCACAGGGTATTTGCGCAGTGCATTATTCATCTTGCATACATAGCTCCATATGCCCCTAGAGAAAGCCAACTTTGCCATCTCCACATTCAAACCAGCATCTTCTTGGTGAAACATTTTGATCTCACAGGCATTTCTACCAGGGACTGTAAGTTAAAGCGATAGGAATTACAAAATAATCAATACATGAGTAAACTATTTCCATCTAGGAAGAATTAAAACATCAAGTAAATAGACAATCCAAAAGCAACTGTTTTCATTTAGAAAGAACTAAAGACCAGGCAAATTGAAAATCATGCTTATAACCTCCTAAAACACAGACCATATGTTCCATGATGCATCTTTTCTGTACCACATAAAAAAAATAAAAGGAGAAAGATCCATATGTTCCATAAGTAAAGCTTCAGCAGCATATAAAGATCTTTCATTTCTCACTATATAGAGAATAACACAAGCTCCAGCAGAAAATGAAACAGTCTACGCTATACACTTCATGCTGGGAGAAAACATGCAATTTTTATAAAATACTGAATTCCAAACAACTAAGAAAACAAAGTCCCAAGAATCATTGTCAGAAAAGCTCAATATAAGACATTTCATGCTCTTTTTATTTTTATTTTTTGCTGTCAATACTGCAATGTCAGAAAGATACGGTCTATTTAAAATAAATAGTAAAAAAATATATCCAAATGAAGGCCAGAAAATAATATTAGAAAAGCTCAATATAAGACACTTTATGCTCGCTCTCTCTCTCTCTCTCTCTCTCTCTCGCTTGTTTATCAATCTTGCAACTACAAAAAATACTGCAAAAAGGGAGGTCAGGAATTTGCCTTTACTGATCTTCCAACCAGATCTAAAGAACTTCACTCGTACAAACTTCTTCTGTCTTGCAGCTGAAGGATGTTCACAATCCTAATTATAGTCATCAACATCAAATTAAAAATGAAGGATTAGACAATCGACTTAAAAATAGGGTGGAGAGAACTAAATCGCCAATTGCATATATAAAATGATTTTCCCAGACATTATGGCAGAATAAATTTAACAAAATCAAAAGGAAATTCTTGCATTAAAAAAGTTTAAGAGCTTATTATCTCATTTGCTCTAGCCAGTAAACAATCACCATTCACCATTGAAAATCTACTTCATAATTGTTATTTTTTCCAAAAAAAAAAAAAAAGGTTATTGCTAGTCCGTTATTTTCCCACCAGCTAACGATTTTTCATTTCTTGATAAATACATATAACCAAATTGATTGTTCCACATAAAGTGCACGAAGGTGAACATGTTGCACAATCATAGCAATAGGTAGAAGCCACTAAGTTATGCTGTCAAACCAGTTGCTGTAGATGATTACCTTAATAAAGCAGTAGAATGTCTTATCTTTTCCTTCCCACAATCTCCATGCTAAAACGTATTCTCTTGGGGTCAACAGTGGAAATTTCTTTATTGTGTGACCAATTTCAGTTCCATTAGTTCTATCCACCTGCAGTTGCTCATGCTCAACTATGGTCTTATCCCATTGATTTCTGTAGTCATTGTCCATGTAGAAGTCCCTTAGCACCTCTGTGGTGCAGTTTTCAAAAACCATCACACTCAAGTACTTTATCGGAGCATCCTGCAAATACACAACCAGAAAACACCATCATATTACATCAATTATCTCTAAAACCATACTCCACCAATAAAAGTCAATCCGAATTTAAAGGAGATATCAATTGGTTAGCCAGCCTTTCAACTCAATCCAAATTTAAAAGAGATATCGATTGGTTAGCCAGCCTTTCTACCGCTAGTAATGAACTCATAAAACACAAAACAAACTAAACTTCGAAATGAACTTTATTGACATATTCCACAAACCAAAAGGAGAAAACTTTAGGAAATTGAAAACAGTACAACGTTAGGGATAGAAGGCAACAACCTTTGGTTTGAAACATTTGGCGGTATAAGCTAGAAGATTGTTTTTCTTATTTGTAACATTTTCCCATTTCTCACTCTCCTTTTCAGTTAGCTTCCCATCCAAAACTTCAATCAAAAACTTCAAATCAGCTTCTGAAACGATCTCTGAAATTCTACAAAAACAGTAGCAAATAACAGAGGTTGCATTTCATTAATCAAAACCCTCCCAAGATTGGGACTTTGATTCAATTAAACCAACCCCCAATCCAACACAAACATCAAATTATTGACAAAAATGAAAAAGAACGAAAACAAAGCATTCCGTGTAAGGAAAAAATAAAGAGAGAAAAGCAAAAAAGATTTCATTTTGATCTTAAAAAAAGAGGGAGCGAACTAGATAAGAAAAGCAAGTACCTGTAATTAGAGGAACCAATATCAGTAGCAGTGGAAGCTGGAGAAGAAGAAACGAAGTTTCGTTTAAGAGGAGGAGGAGAAGAAGAAGAGAAGAGTCGCTTGGAGAAGTGGAAAATGAGAATAACAAGGAGCGCAAAGGGAGTAGCCCATCCATAACCAAAATTCATCCTTTCATTTTGAAACCAAAAATCCATTGAAGAAGAAGAAGCATTTGAAGAAGAATGTAGTGACGATCCACTAAAACCAAAGAAACTCATCTTTCCTTTGCAAATCTAAATCAAACCCACCACGTATGTTTTATTTTTTTGGCTTATAGAAGAAGAGAAGGGATGGGTATGTGGTTGGTTGGGGCTCCCGCCTTTGTTTAGGCCATTAATGAATTGGGATTTCCGCCATTGTTTCGGCCATTAATGAATTGGGATTTCCGCCGTTGTTTAGGCCATTGCTGAACTTCACAGCTTGGCTTTGCTTTGCTTTTCCCTCACGTTCTGTTCCTAGAGCATATTTATCTTTCTCTCTTTTAGTAAATTATTCTTTAGTATCTGATTCTTAAAAGGAATTATAACTGAGTCCTTTTTAATTAAAAACCTATAACATAGTCGCTTGACTGTTGTCGATCGTTGTCTTTCATAAACTTTGAATGGTTTGTTGCTAAGAATTAAAATCATCAAATGGTACATTTTGGATGAAGGAGAAACCAGATAATGTATAAGCAAGACAATGATCAACAAGAGTCAAGCCACTATGTTAAAGGTTTCTAAACATGAAGGACTAATTTATAATAACATTTAAAACCTTAGGACTAAATAAAATAATTTATCCCTTTTTTCTCATCCCTTCTTAGTTTTTGTTTTTGTAATGGCACTGAATTTTTGAAAAAAAAATAATTTTTTTATTTTAAATTATTTTAGTATGTTAGTGTAAAAAAATTAAAATAAATATTATTTTGTTATATTTTTAAATAAAAAATATTTTAAAAAATAATTATTTCCATAATATAAAATACTACTTTACCCGTAGGTGGTAATTCTCACTATCCTTTTCATATGAAAAGTTGAGAAAATATTTGAAGAATCAGATAAATTATTAGCAGGATATTAGAAAATTAAGTCTCTGATTAGAAATGCGATTAAAATGATATTTTATAAAAATTTTAAAAATATATTTAAAATTAATCTTTATTTTTTTTGTAAATTATTTTTATATAGTAATTTCAAAAATGAATCTTCAAAGCTAAAACTAAAATTATTTTTAAATAAAAAACATTTTAAAAAATAAATACTATCAAAATACTTCCACACTTATAAACATTGCCTAAGAAGATCACGAGGATGACAGTTTAGGTGTCATGTTTTTTATTACTATTATTTTGTTAATGTATTAGTTGATTTCTAGCGCTGCCAACTACCATGTTGAGATTTTGTCTGATTTTAGATGATCCACCACAGTTTGTTTTGATAACTAGTTTATGCAAAAATGTGGTTGGTCACTCCTGAGAAAAATGAACGGAGTTTATTGTGTTTAATTTTAGTGGAGAATCATGTCGGGGTCGCTTGAGTATCTGGCCAGTCCACTCCTTTCTCCAAATCATATCAAATTATACTTAGAAAGGTGTTTTTCCTGTTCATGCAGAAGAGGATATGCATAAGCTACCAGCCTCAGCATTACCAACAATTTCCATCCTCTCCAATTGTCTAGCAATGGCAATAGGCAAGTAGCAATTTATTGGTGACAGGGATGCTCCAACAACTTCAGGCAGTGCTGAGGCAACCCCATTGTGGGATTTTAGGTACCATTGTTAAGAAAAGGTTTAGGTTTGGATCATACTTTGATGAAGTCTTCAAGATGATCAGTCCATCTTGGAAATTGAATTAAGTGTCATTGTCTTGCTAGTCAAGGAAGAGACTACACACTGAAAGAAAGTGATTATGCTTTGCTTAAAAACAAAGTAAACAGCTAGTTCATTGTTTTCATCAGTTCTCCCAACCTTCCTTTTTGTTATTCATTGTCTTCGTCCTCCTTTCACCGAGATGTAAAATCATTTGTTCCACTCGGGTTACCTGATGCCAAGCGCGGGCTGCCACCACTACCAACTTTGCTGTGTGGTATCACTGCCATTGATTATTTCACAAATTGATGAATAACATGAAAGACAGAAATTAGTAGCTCATTATGTAGAAAGCATTAACACTAAGAGGTTCTTCCTTCAACATCTTTTGCTATATTTCCCTTATTAAGCTGCCTGCAAAGTTGAGTTACTCTTGCAAATGCAAGATGTCAACCACTATCTCCGCATTAACTATTCTCGCTCAAAATGCAATGTAAAGGACCAAGAAAACAAAAGGAACACTGACTACAAGTACAACGCAACACTCAAAAAACCATGTATTATACATGTAGCGAATTGTCCCTGCAAAACTTAGAAGACCCGTCATCCAGCAATTGATGCACTCCAATCAATTCTGCGATATGACTATCCACCTTCACACAAGACAATGGGAGACTAGAAGATGGAATCAAAGTTCATGTCACTTACACTACCAGGAGCCTGCCCAAATCTTGGAGTATTTGTTTCTTCCTAACTGGTCTGCGAGGGGGAGACGGTTGCGATACCATCTTCCAATTTAACTCTACCGCCTGCAGAACCATCAGAGCCAGAACTAACCCTATCAGTAACAGTGCCTTCTTTGCTAGACTCATCCAGGCAGACAACTTGAGCAAAACTCTTCGTCATCTGCTTGATGATATCAGTTGGTAAGGTAACTGCATTTCTGTGCTCACTTTCTCCAACTACACCTACAGCCATCAGGCTGGCTTGCTGTCTAGCCTTTATTTCTTGCATGGCTTTCTGTCGGTCCTCATAAAAATCAAAATCATCTATGATTGACATATCAGTTTCATAATTCTTAAAGATGTTCAACATCTCAATGCCCTGCTCCAATTTCACCTGCAAGAATTCAAACTTGATATTAGGCACAAGAGAGCTGAAAAAATAGGTGTTTAGGAGTTTCTATTTTTATAGAAATGTCAATGAAAACCAAATAATTTCCTACAAAAGAAACAGCCACATAATCATTAAAATTTAAGCTTACACGTAGCCTGTGACATCACACAAACAACCACAAGCGAGTCAATATAAACTAAACACCTAGCTTCTCCTCCAATTGGATTTTCAAGGACTCAAAAAACACTTCTGATTTGCTGTAGTGGACCAAAAATACGTAGAGCACTAAGAAATTCCCATAACTAGCAAAGTTCCAAAGGAATTCCTACCTCCTGTGTGTCTCGACTGTTAGTGACAGGCTTGTTGTCATTATTTTCCAATACAATGTGACGAAACTGACTGTTAGGGACATCTTTAATAATGTGCCATTTGACAGGGAACTGCCCGCTCCACTTGTCCTGCTGCCAGTAATCCACACTCTTGTCAAAGTCAACAGGTCCAGTCATTTCAGCCACTCCACAAAACTGGGCACTAGCATTCACCTGCATACAAGAGTAACAAATACTTACAGAAGAAACAAGAAATTAGAAGTTTAGAGGAAATAACAAAGATATAGCATTCACCTGCTCTAAGAGGAAAAGATAATTGTTTTTAGATGAATATAACAGAAAAACAGCAATCAGAAAGAATTAGAAGCTCAAGAGGCAAAACAAAGACATTGCAGAAGCTTCAGTTTTCCTTCAATATTCGATACAAGTGATAACAAAAGTAATGTACCGATGCATTTAAAAGATATGATTCTCTAGATTAACAACATATTTCAAGTTTTTTCTTTTTATTTTTTCCCCAAGGCATTGGTCTGCCTTCCAACTTCCAAGTTACTGTTTTTTGAGCACTTAAGAATCAGGTATTTACCGAAAATAAAAGAAACACAGGACAAGGATCTTGCTTCTCCTTAGCTTCACGATAAGTGGTGTCTAATTTTCTATTCCCATTTGGAGTGCTGGCCCAAACACCATATTTGATGCTCTTGTGAACGTTATCTTCACTGTATGACTTGATGATGAAGAACTTAGCATCCTTGTATTCAATTACAAAATCTGGTTGGTTGTATGACTCATCATGGATCTTGGCAGATGGCTTGCTATGTTTATTATTCTCATCAGAAGGACCATGTTCAGCTGTATTTTGGACCTTAGGCTTTAATGCCCTTGGTCCTCTGTTTTGCTCACTAAGGATATCAAGACTACCATTGCAGCCACATAAGGAAACACTGCTCCTTCCTCGCCGTCTGTTGTTTTCAAGAGAAAGCCAACCCCGATTGTTAGTCCCCAAACTAGAAATGGATGCACTTCCAAAACTAGATCCCTGATTGTAACCACTCTGCAGATAGGCTCTATTGTAGGAGTTTGAACCAGATCCAAGGCCATAAAATGATCTTTGTTGTTGAGATGCCTGCAAAAACTTTGTCAGTTAGCATTACCACTAAAAGCCATAATCCGCTTCCTCAATTGTAATGATGATACCTGGTGCTCATCGCTTCCTACTAAGTAATCAGTAATAGCAAAGCATGCAAATCAAACATGAAAACTGTTTGCAGTCATGACCAAAAATGCATGGCAAAGCAAAGTAACCTAGGGCTGTTATCAGGCCTCTTATGCCATCTTTCAGGTTTGGGTAGAAAGGAAGGATAAGGTTAGTAAAAGACCAAGTAACAAATTCTAAAGAACATATTCGGTTGACCTACTAGATTTATTAGGAAACAAGCAAGAGCCTTCAAACAATCATTTACCCATATATTGGCAAATAAGAAATATGGACCTTTACATGATTGGTGTTGCTTAGGCTACACACATCTTGCATATATCACAACTGAAAGTCCTGATAAAATTTCCATTTACCAAGGCTTATAAAAGAGATCTAGGATAAAACAATCTGCACCATAATGCAAAACCCCTTTTCTTAACTAGCTATATGGATTCCTTGCATACTGTAACATCTCGTAATGAGAAACAGAAAGCAGCATCATGTGACTCAACAGATTCTTAATAAAAAAAAAATAGAGGGGTAAGAATACAAACCATTCCAGCATTCTGCCCAAATGACACAAAATTGCCAATAGGCTGTGGGGAAACTGAAGGTGAAAAGGGAGTCAAAGGCCTATTTCTATCTGAGGGCTTTGACCAATCTGACCAAAGTCCTCCAGATCTTAATCCATCGAACCCCTGCTGTTGATCATGAAAACCATGGTTTCCTGGAAAGCTGCCCCTACCAATTGATCCTACTGGAGGAGGATAACTAGGCCTTGGCCCGAATAGCCTGTTATCTCCTTGTTGGTCGATGTTTGCCAATGCATTGAACTCCGGTTGTGAAACTGGTGTTGGTGAAGTGATATATGACATGTTAGGACCTAGATGCTGGTAATAAGGTGGCCCAGAAAATGGAAATTGCTGAGGGGAGTATAACTGTGCATCTCCACCAACAGAAGGTAAAGGAGTGGTGACTGGAGAATATGGCCCATAAGGCATTTGTGGATTATATCCATATCCAGCATGGAAAACAAGAGAAGGATTGTCATTGTAGACACCCTAGTTAAGAAAAAATGTCAGGGAACAATAGCAAAGGCAGTCTGTATAATAAAATGATGTGATGGAGGGTTGCTTACAGGAGACCCGATTTCTAAACCTTCAGCATTTATATATGGAGAATATTCATCCCATTCACTGGTGGCACCGTCATAACCTGGTTGACCACATCAAAAAAATGGTCCATTGATTAATTCATCTAGGATATCAAGTATCAGAAACTAATAAAAGAATGTTGCAGTTAGATGCATTTGATTTCTAAAAATTAATATTTAGTGTCATTTGTGTCCCATCAATGATAGGTATGATCAGTGACTGTCTAGTTCAGGGCCTCCAAATGGACTGTAAGACTAACCTCTGTAGTAGAACGCCTGTGCCTGAGGAGCATAAATATTAGGTGGATAGACAGAACGATCTCCAGGAGAACCAAATGCTCCCAATTGACTTGTGGTATCCCTAGGATGACCTGAAGGGGCAGTATCCTGTGAGGAATTAGGAGAAACTGACGTCTCATTTTTTGCCGATAGAGGCTGAAAATAAGTTAACAAATAAGGTTTCTTACTATAAGAAATACTTTCATTAAGCTTTGGGTATAGAAAAAAAAATGATTGAAGTATAAGAAGAACAACCTGCTCCTTCATGTTATCTGATTCGCCAGGTTTCTCTTCTGCATCCATGATTAGTAAGTTCAGTGACTTAGTAGAGTCTTAGAAACACAGGAAGTACAAATTTATTGACCAACCAAAGCTAAAATTGGGGATATTGAAACTTGAAGCTATGAATATGTGCGCACAAATCCACACATTCACACCTATGCACACATGATAAATATAAGAACATGAAAATACTTTCAAAATGGAAAACCATTGAGATCTAGTCGATACTATAATGAAACAGGCAACCTTCGTACATAATACAAAACAATGAGCAACCACTCATTTAATAACCAGGTTCTATACACTACAAGCATGCTTTGATCAGTCAAAGATCTCATCAGCTGACAATAATAAATAAGCTCATAAAAACAGGACATCGCCTTGAAATCTCAAGCGTATCAAACATTTTTTCTTTTCATGAATTCAAGAAACCACCGGTTCATGATTCCAGAAAGCAATCATATCAACAAGTCAGCTAAGTTTCTTGAACCTCCACTCCAAAATACTCTACTGAATAATTATCTAAACATGACAAGCAAAACTGAGAATTCGCAATAATTAAGGTCACCTCACACAATCTAGATCTCAGATCTCAAGATAAAACACCAAGCACAGCCCAGATTAATCAACATATGCAAGTTTCAATGTCTCCGCATATAAAAAAGACGATTCCTCAAAAAACAAGGCCAAGAAAACAGCATAAAGTCAAAAGAAAGATTGATTTTTTCATGTTCAAACGAACAAGACAAAAAAAACCCACAAGCCAATTCATCCTCCAAATGACTTAGACCCCTCAAACCAACAAAAAGGAGAGTTTGAATTAACATAAAGATCAAAACTTTACATAATTATGATAAAGATAAGAAGTGGGGTAGGGAGAAAAGTACCAGCAGGGACACGATCTGGAGCAGGTTGTGATGGTGATTGGGTTGCCGCCATATGAATGGATCAGAGGATGATCTCTTCAGAACGGGCACCAGAATCTAAGTTCAAATCACCAAAGAAGTATTCATCTTTTTCTTCACATGGATATATAGAGTGAGAGGGAGAAAATAAAAAAAAATGCTCTCCTATATCTATATAAGAGTGTACAGTAGACATTTAACATTAGGTCTTCTTTTTTGGCAATGAATTAGTTTTTAGTGGACAGTTGAAAAGAAATGTTGCCTGTTAAGGTAAGTCCATAGATTGGGCTATATTTGAGTACGTGGTGGTTGGAGAAGTGGAATCGAATTTAACAGTGCTATTATTTTTTAAAATATTTTTATTTTAAATTTTTTTAAAAAAAATTATTTTTTATATCCATACTGAAAAATTAAAAAACATTTTAATTTTTAAAAAAAAAGCATAGCCTTGAGAGTTTGGTCTTAGAAACTGTCCAATCCCAACACCAACAATTCTAGGCCTATCTAGTTTATGAGCATTTTTTACATATGTTCAGGGCTTGCCCAGATCATAAATTTATGACTTTGACTTTGATTCATAAATCCATACCTTTGTCCTCCTCATCTTTCTTACCTTAGTCTTCCTTTAAACTTTTTTTTTTAAATAATAATAATACATACCTTAATTTTACATGAATTCCATTAAAAAAAATTACATTTCATAGTTTTTTTTTAAAAAATCGTATAAATCCTAAAAATTATCGCAATACAATATAGAACACAAGCTAAATATATTTTTTAAAGCATTAACAATGCTTAATCTCTTTTGCAAGAAGGTATAATTAATGAAACTAAAAGGCAATTGTAGTAATAATAATATCGGTGCTTGAGATTTGCTAATGGTTAAGAATTGGTGTGTGTTGCTTGAATTTGCTATGGCTTTCGTTAATTGAGATAGCGAGAATCAAAATGTTATATAGCACTGGGCAGCGTTGCTATTTATGTCGTCAGTGATCACTTTGACTAGTTCCAAGCTACCACCACGTCCCCCTACATATTTGCATTGTAGACCTTAAGGCCCTGAACAACAAACACGTTAAGCTGTTTGCTTATGGTTTTTATTCTCTCTCTTCTGTGTGTCGTGCCATTGCAGGCACCTGTCTTCGATGTAGACAGCTTGTCCTTGTTTCCGTTTTTATTTCTTCAGGTGGGGGGCGATCGACAAGAACGTCATTTTCCATGGAATGAGGGAAACAAGGAAACTAACAAAAATGGAGATGATACCAATGATTGATGAGTTGACAGGTGGTATATTAACTACAACTAGGGCAACCAGGACTCTATGCAATGCTTATGCTTTTTCTTTATCAATGTTCAGGTATCAAACTGCTTCTTTCTGTGTCTTATTTACCATTGAAGTAGTTAGCTTGAGGACTCGAGCTAGTTAATTATGGCTGTGAGTATCAAGAGCATAGCTATTATAGTGGCGGCACTTGGCGTCAAAGCCTTTGTATTTGGAATTCTGGCTGAAATAAAAAAGGTAATAACTCTATATTTTTTTCGATGTATTCAATACAAAATTGACAAGGTGATTTGCTAATCTCCTTCTCTGAACATGTCTTCTTGTTGTTTTCTACTACTTATTCCCTGCATACAGCCTGCTTCTGGAGAGGCTAGCATGTCACATGGAGTTGTTACCTGCAAATATCCACCAGACCCATCACTCTTTTTTGGCTTCTTATCGATCGCAGCTCTCATTGCTTGCACCTTAGTTGGAATCTGTTCTATATTTTATCCTTACAAGGGCAAATCTCTTCCTTACAAGGGCTTGTTTCACAGCACTCGCATGGTTGTGTTCTTCCAAATTGCCCTGTGAGTGTACAAGCAAACCGAGTTCTCATCATTTCTAAGATTTATTTTCTGCTGTGATATTGTCAAGTTATTCATGCCTAATAAATTAATTCTTTTGTTCGTGTGGAAACAGATCAGTGTCCATGTTGGCTGGAGGGATGCTGCTGTGGGCAACAACCACTGATCTCATTCACTTGACAAAAAATGTGCACCGTCATAACGTGGACAGTACTGATTGTCCCACAGCCAAGACTGGTCTCTTTGGTGGTGCTGCCTTCTTGGCTTTAGATGCTTCCCTCTTCTGGCTGGTTTGCCTAATGCTCACAAGCAACGCTAGAGAGGACTACTTTGATGAAGCAGAAGAGGAAAAGAAAGGTGAATATGGTCAAGTTCTAGTTACAGACTATGAGACCACAGGAGGAGGCAAAGCTTGAAATATCAAGTGGACTCGGTGAGAGGATCAAACATTATTGAAGAAAATAAGAAATATTTTCCACCTAAATATTGTTATTTACAATATGAACATGAAAGGCTTTGGTGTGTATGTGTTCTTTTCTCTCTGTTCATTCCTGTTGTTATTTTCTCTGTTGAATTGATATGCTCATTATAATATAGAAGCCAAGCAAGCATCATTCAGGGAGAGCTTTGAAACTAGATGAATGAACTGCTATAATGTTGCTCTGCTGCTTCGTAGCATAGATCAAGAATAAAACTTTGTAATCAAAATGGTACAAGGTTCTCAAAAAGTCAGTATTTTCTCTCTCCATTGATAGGGAGAGGTTGCTGTGGAGTGAAACAAAATACTTTCTCCAATGGTTATTTATTTGTGAACAGATCGTATAATATACAAAGAAAGTGCAGATTGCAAACCCTGAAGAAGAAAAGGAAAAAAGAACCCTTAATAGACCAAGCAATGGTGTGACCCATTTCATTATGAACACTTCAGCCTAATATAGTAGAATTACTCAGATCAAAGCTCTTCCTGTCTCAGAGTCTTGGGGTTTTTCCTGTTTCGTACTAGATAAACTATCAGCCAAATCAAGGCCTTTAGTTTCAAATGGAAAGAGCAATACACAGATCCCTGCTACAAAAACTATACTCGCAAAGAAAACAACTGCTGCAGTTTGATGACATCCTTGTACCAAACTGACTGCCACAAGAGGGCAAACCATTCCTCCGATTCTTGACACTGAGCTTGCAACCCCGACGCCGGTTGTTCGCATAAAGGTTGGGTAAAGCTGCATGATTAAGAAAAATAACCATATGTTACCACCTATAATCACCTATCAGTAACTGAAATTTCACAGATAAACAAAATGAAGAATCTAAGTATCTAACCATTGTGTTCAGTTTGACGGATTTGTGTTGTCACAGGCAAAAAAAGAATAACAAATAACAATTATATCTGAAAGATTTCTGGTGATAATCAATATGGTTTATCTATTTTCAACATGAATCTGACACAAATACACAATCTGCTTTAAAAAAAGTGTCTTCTTTCCTCTCTAGTGTTTCTTGTTTATGAGGCAATCAAAATGAAAATTCAACAACAAAAGGCTGCTTGAGTAAGAGATTCAATTTGCATAACTTACCTCTGGAGCATATATATACACGATCGTGAATGTTCCAGTGATGCATGTTCGAGCTCCAAACAGAAGTGCTGTTGTTACACCTGTAGACTGATGGACTACCAATGGCAGCAGGAAGATGCAACAAACAAAGAACATAGCCGCCATTGAAAGTTTACGACCAAGTCTATCAATTACGAGTGCGGACAGAATGAGCCCCGGAAACTCTTGAACCAAATAGAAGTTCAACGTCACAAAGTTTCTTTGAAGAGAGTACAAGAATCAACTTTACCATACAAGTACAAACATTTTTCTAATAAGTATGAAATCGTACCTGCAAAACTTGTGATAAAAACCTGTTTGTAATTAATATTAGCAGGCTTTTGTGACTGCTTTTTAGTTTGATGGCATGAATTACTCCTATCGTTCAACTCCGTGGTCAGCAACACGAGGCCATAATATGAAAATGCATTTGCAAAGATTACCACCCACAAAAGCAAGGTTGACCTAACTAATCTTGGTGAGAAAAGCATGAGCACTGATTTGAAGACCCCCATGCGAGAATCCTTCTGCTTGGGAGGAGGAGGAGGAGGAGGTGCGGCACACAGATTTTTATCTTTACTCTCAGGTAGATGATTATTTCCTTGCAGCTCAATTTCGTTACCAGCAACAACAACACCAGGAGGCAATTCTTTTCCATTTAGTTTGGCAATTTTCTTCAAAATAACAAGTGCTTCATTTTTTCGACCTTTCAAGCATAAATACCTTGGTGACTCAGGTGTCAAGGTATAAAATACAAGGAGGAGGAATGAGGGCAGAGCAGACAGAGCAAGTAGCCACCTCCAACCTAATCTTGGCATGATAATCTGCAAATATATGAAAAAAAAAACACCGATCATAAGATTATCATCAACAAATGCAGCACTAGAACCAGAAACAACTACCATGTGGTCTTTATTGGAGGGGGGGGAAAAGAAACAAACCATGATGGAGACAAAATAAACATCGAAAATGACGATATTCAAGGATCAATATATATCAATTCTAGGAGGAAGATGCTAAAAAGCATGAGAGTTCCCATATTTTTAGGGCCCTATATATTTTATAACAATCAGACACTAAAAAGAAAGAAAGAAAGAAGGCATGGCATGGCATGGATCGTTGAAGGATGTCCACTGTTCAATAATTTTACACCAACATGAAATCATTACCATAAAACAATCAAGAAATCATTAGCATACCCAGGCCAGACCACCCTCAAAAATTGTTCCGACGGTCCAGAATGCTGAGAAAACCACCATCCAAGTGCCTCTGTTTGGTGCAGGTACAAACTCTAGAAACCATGCTAAGAGCACAGGACCGCCTCCAATCCCAAAGCCAACCAAACAACGGGAAATAAGCAACGCGACGTAGTTCGGGGCAAAGGCACTAAGAAAACCAGCGACTGATGTCATTATTGCTGTAACAAAAAATCCTTTCCTGAAGGGATAAAAAATAACAAAAAACACATTTCAGAGACTAAAATATATACATGTACATAAAAAAAATTCCCAAAATAACAGCAGTTAGCACGTATATTGTTTAACAAGAAATAAGAGTCACAAAAACCACGGTTGCTAGATCATGGTGGCTGGAAATTGTAATATATAACCTTCTTTTCCATCCTGATCTTCTAGGGTTCCTTCTATTCCTTTGTTATGAAAGGTCACTCAACAACTTTAGAGGAAACAACTCAAATATCTACTTCCAACTTCCAATCATGAGTATTTTGGCTTAAGATATCACCTTTCTCCGACAGAAAAGGGAGTAAAACACACACATCATGATACCCTCTCTACAGATGGAAAGAAGTGATCCACCAGGATGATTGCAGAATCATCTTCAAGATGGTTATATAATTATTTTCATATTGTTTTGTATATTAAGTAAAAAAAAGGGGGGGTTGCGTATAGAAAAGAAGAAGAGGAAGGCACCTCCTTCCATATTTGTCTGAGATTACGCCCCATGTATATGCTCCAACCAGCATGCCAGCAAAAACAACAGTGGTTATGAGGCTTTCCTCGTGAGAAGTAAGACCCCATTTCGAATGAACTGCCGGTCCAACAAACGAGAGAATCATAACTTCCATCGCCTCTGAAACCCAACCCATCCCAGCATAGAGTAGCACAAGGAATTGGAATTTCTCAAAACCCACGGTGACAAGAGCTTCATCAACTGTATACCTTGGACCTCCATCCGCCATCTGAAAATGTAAAGCAAATAAGCTACCCAAATCAAGTACAAGTTAATTTTGCTGCTTGTATGAGTGAAAACAGCATAGAACTAAATAGATCGAGAGCGACTATGATCCTTAGCCAAATGAACGATCCTGCGATATCATGTACTGTTTCAACTACCGAAAAAAGCGTAACACTGAAGGAGTTGATAATCGTGGGCGAACAGATGCTGTTAGTCCCCTGAAAACTTCAGTTTTTATTGGTCTATGGGAGGGCCCAGAGGGGTCAAATAGTCCCAAGCACCAAAATCGGAGCAAGTAAGGCTTGAATCCTGGATGGCCAATATACTCGCCAGCAGAATCAAAGCCATGGCGGCTCTGTTCACGTTCAAAAACAATGTCGACGAAAATTTAAAAAAATAATAATCTTTTTAAAAATTTTAATTTTTTTCCAAATCATTTTGATATATGAATATTAAAAATAATTTCAAAAAAATGATACATATATATATAAATAAAAAATATTAAAAAATAATTGTTAGGAAAAAGTTACAATATTGTCCATGTTATAATGACGAACTCCACTATGAGTGTATTGATTATATGTATCAGCTGTCATTTCAAGACAGTACCTTCAGTGTTGAAAGACCACTCATAGTGGAATGGTTAGGTAGAGATAATCAAGGGCCATACATGCAGAATATCTTTTCATTCTTTGGTTTGATGGGCCAAAGTTTTAGCTCTAAATTTATTAGTCTCAAGCATAGGCTAGAGAACTTTTCTCAAATTTAGCTTTGTCTCTGCTTGACTCATGCTGTCCATAACTTGCTACCTGAATAGCTTGCTTCTATAAGCTTTATTTCCATTCAAGTTCCCTCTCCAAGAGTAGAGAAGACTCTGAGACAGTGCAAGGGTGAAGTACTGAGGCATTAAGCAGTGAAATTGTACATGTTTTCCATTGTGATAACAATTCCGACTAGTGTCAAGCCTAGCATGATTTGTCGACTCGATTCGACTATGAATCCTATGACTTACAGGTTACTGTTCATTTCAATATAAAGTGGTGCGTGTTTTTGTTCCATCTCACCTTATCTGCCGAAGAATGTTGGGATTTGACAGAGATGCAGGTATTATGAATCCACTCTCTCCTTCACGTACTGGTTAGGATTAGATGCTGATGATAAGTTATTGTGCCAAAAACAATGAGTTTCTTGATTGGATCCACCAGAGATTCATTTGTTGTTTCAAACACAATCAAAGCAAGAGTTAATTAATATCAAAGAGAACCGAACATCAATATGAATGGATTCATTCAACAAGAAACCAAACAAAACCCATCATGAAAGCACCAACATCCTGAAATTTGAAAAGCACGAAAGGATAAACAAGAAATAATCCAAAACATCAGGTGGGCCGAGAACGAAAATAACAAAGCACAAAATGGGGGGCGTTCATGGAGATAGAGAAAACAGACCTTATCAGAGATTATACATGCAGATGATCCAAGAAAAAGATTCCCTCTTTGTAGGGCTTGCAGACTGGAATGAGATGTGATTATCGATAGATAGGTAGGGTTTCAGTGTATTTTGTTTTCTTAATTTGCTCACCCGTTATAACATTGAATGATGCAATTTCAGGCGACCAGATTCCTAGAAAAACTGCCAGCCTTCCAATGCTATCACAACAACAAAATGGGAAAAATATATAAAAATATTGAAATAAAATTTGACGCTGGTCCTCTATTTCTGTGACTGGTGTCTACCTCGACCCTAAAGTACCTGTACTTGTCTGTCTCCATGAATGCATGGTGTTTACTCACGCTGACACTTGTCTGTCTCTGGATCTTCTTTGCTGTATTACAGGCATCAGGACCAACCCAAAAAAAAAAACCCTTCAAGTAACAGTAACGAAGATCCAACATAATTAGCTACATGATGGAGTCTTATGATTGGCACGTGTTCTGAAAATTATTGTAATCTTTATTTTTTTATTTTTAAAAAATTTTAAAATTTTTATTTTTGATTTTAAATTACCAATTTTTTTATGTTTTTAAATTATTTTAATGTGTTGATATTAAAAATAATTTTAAAAAAAATAAAATAAATANTATTTATTTTGATTTGTTTTCATAAAGTTATCATAATTTTATAATTCGAATTATAATTTTAACATATTAAATAGAGTTTTTTAAAAAACAATATTTTATTTTTTTAATTTTATTCTTTAATATTATATTAATTGAGAATTAAATTTTAAAATTTATTTTAATTTATTTTTTATAAATTTATTGATCTCATAACCTAAAATATAGACTTAACATGTTAATCAAGTTGTCTTAGATTAATTTAATATATCATTATTTTAATATTAAAAAATATATCATTTTAAAATTTTATTTAATCAAATATTATTTTAATAAAAAATATAAGTTATTTTTGAATTAGTAAAATTAATCAAATTTTATTAAATAAACTCTCATATAATTAATAATAATTAAATATTTTTTATATTAATTTTTTTTTAACTCGAGTATTACTTGACAATTATCTAAATACATGCTAAAAGTAAACTCTCGTATAATCAATAACAATTTAATATTTTTTATGTTAAAATTGTTTTTAACTCTAGTATCGCTTGACAATTATCTAAATACATGTTAAACAAAAAGAGCAATGCATGTAGGACCTAGTTAGTGGGTTTAGTATTTAGATCCAAAAGCTAATAATCCAAGGCTATCGAGTATTATATTAATATATGTTTATTTTTTGAAAAATAATCTTTAAAAAATTATTTTTTAAATTTTTTTATATTTATTTATCATTAAAAAAGCTGCTCAACAAAAACAATTTTCTGGTTTGCAAAAAATACTTTCTAATCAACGAAAAACACTTTTTGGTCAACAAAAAATATTTTTCAGCAAAGAAAAATTTAACTTGGTTTTCAAAAAAGTGTTTTTCTTTTTAGTTGTGTTTGTTTTTCAAAAAATGGTTTCCAAGAAAACACTTTCTAAATTTTTTTATGTTTGTTTTTCAGAAAGTGATTTCTGGAAAATCACTTTCCAAACTTTCTTGTGTTTATTTGTTATTAGAAAAGTTGGTAAACGAAAAACACTTTTCAGTCAAGAAAAAATTTGGCTTGATTTTCAGGAATGTATTTTTCTGGAAAATTTAAGAAAAAAACACTTTTCAGAAGTTGTAAAAAATTTAGAAATATCATTATTTGCTAATTATATCAAATTTGATCCTCAAACTTTTGATTACTATATTTATTTTTAATTTTTATATTAACTTTAGTCCTCATTTTTATAATTGTTATTTACTCACTCATATTATTTTTTTATTGAAATTTTTTATATATCAAATTTAGTCCTCATTCTTTTAATTGTTATTTATTTTATTTGAAATATTTTATGAAATGTTAATTATTATTATTTTAATTTCTTTATTTTTTTTAGATTTGATCTTTATTATTTTGATTATTATTTATTTTATTTGAGATAATTTATGAAAGTTTTTTCTCAATTTCATTATTATTCAACTTTTTAATTTGTAAAATTTATTTCTTATTATTTTAATAAATGTTTTAAAAATAAATTATTTTTCATAATATAATCAAACACTAGAAAGTGTTTTCCAGTTCATTTTCTATAACACTATCAAATATCAAAAAATAATTTACTTTTCAGAAATTTATTTTTTTCAGAATTCACTTTTTTAAAAATTTATTTTCTAAAAAAAATAACTTTCTTACAAACAAACAGAACTTAATTTAATTTTTTTAAATTCATAATTTAATTTTTTTAAATTCAAAGTCTGGATCCCAAGCTAAGGATTCAATTCTTTTGTACATTGTGCTTAGCACACTCAATTTTAACGAGTCTCCAAAGCTAATAGATCCTTCAATAAAACTCAATTTTCTTGGTACACAGTAGCACTAAACTTTTTAAATTTTCTTGGTATGTAGTAGCACTAATTCTTTTAAATCTTAGATTTTTATGACATTTTTTATAAAAATAAAAGGTAAAGTAGAATATGCTAAACAGAAAGTAGACAATGTACTTTCCAAATTCCAGTGATTGTACTATCATCACACTTCAAACATTTTACATATAGCGAGTGTCTACGTGAAAATACAAGCGATTATACACACAGCAATGGCCTGACCGTTTTTAATATTATGGACAACTTCAACCTAGCACTTGACATGATGATTGAGAGATCAAGGCTCTTGTTGCTTCACAGCCTGGGGTTTTTCATTTTTTGTACTGGATACACTCTCGGTCAATTCAAGACCATTGGTTTCATGTGGAAACAGCATTACACAGCATCCTGCTACGAACATGACGCACACAAAAAGAACAAGTGCTGCTGTCTGATGGCATCCTTGCACCAAACTTACTGCCACAAGCGGGCAAATCATTCCCCCGATTCTTCCCATTGCGCTTGCAACTCCCATACCTGTTGATCTCACTGATGTTGGGTAAATCTGGAAGGAAAAAAAAGGCATGTTATTGCAGCCAGCAACTTAGCGAAATGAGGATGCTTTCAAGATTCAATTCCTATAGCCATGCGTGCTGTTGAGTGCTGGATGTAAAGTTGCTTGTAGATTGCTGCCATGAATGGGATGAAAGTAAAGAAAAATGCAGACATCAAAGGGTGAGATGTTACACTTAACACAAGAACTGCAGTGATTTACACGGGCCACAAGCACTCTTCTAACTTTAAGTGCTCAGTTGAGTTGAGTACCTTAGGCCGTGTTTGTTAGGAGGGATGGATGAGGTAAAGTGGTAGCAGGATGAGGAAGGGAAAGGATGGACAGGTTACCATCCATCTAGTTGTTTGGCTAACAAGGGAAGGAAATAATGGGAATCAATCCATCCAAATTGAGAGCATTGAAAATTACAACGGAGGCAAAGGATGAGAGTCAAACCGCTCAAATTAGGAGGATTAAAAATTACAAGTGATAAGGTACTGGAAGGATCAGGTCCCGTCCTTGACAAACAAAGTGAACATCCAATCCCTCCACTTCTCATTCCCTCATCCATCGCCGCACCCCCCCCCCCCCCCCTATNCCCCCCCCCCCCAGCCTATCCCGACATCACACCCTTAGAATTCACTGTTAAATCCACACCAAAGCATGCACATGCAGACATTGTACAGGCCCTGTCGCCTAGTCTTCTAAACCAAAGCTCTTAAAAGCCAGTGATGTTCAATTTCAGATTTGTATTGGGTATAATCAATGCATAGTTTTTTTTTTCCTGAAAGAATAAACTCATGTATAACAAATAATTTAATTCACTGTCATCAAAAGAACTTCTAATGCAAACAAATAATCCTGCATTTTTTTCTCTATAGTTTCTCATCAACCCAACTAAAGATCAATCTGTCCCAAATGAATTGGCGTGAGCTAAAGTCTGTTTTTTTTTCCCTGGACGTTCTTGATTATGAAATATTAAAGCGAAAAATTCAATAATCAACAGGCTCTGGAGTGAAAATTCAATTCCTATGACTCACCTCTGGTGCGTATATGAAGACAATAGTGAACGTTCCTGTGATGCATATTCGAGCACCGAAGAGAAGAATTGTTGTTATCCTTGGTGACTGATGGACTACCAATGGTAGCAGGAAGATGCAGGCCACAAAGAACAAAGCCGCCATTGAAAGTTTACGACCAATCCTATCAACTATGAGAGCTGACACAATGAGGCCCGGAAACTCTTGAGCCAAATAAAAGTTAGATGTTAATAACCTTCCTTGGAGAGATTGCAAAATCAGATTTATTGTAAAAATAAAAACACTGCTGTAATTGCTGTGAAAACTCACCTGCAAAACTAGTGATGAAGACTTCTTTGTAATCAACATCAGAAGACTTATCTGACTGCGC
Source organism: Populus ilicifolia (assembly GCA_015708895.1). Taxonomy (NCBI): domain Eukaryota; kingdom Viridiplantae; phylum Streptophyta; class Magnoliopsida; order Malpighiales; family Salicaceae; genus Populus; species Populus ilicifolia. The sequence continues at coordinate 2,261,210 of SRLM01000367.1, read as the reverse complement.
TTTAGCGTGATTGCACGTGTTGTTCCTATTGTTCAACTCAGTTGTCAGCAATACAAGGCCGTAGTATGAAAATGCATTCCCAAAGAATACCACCCATAAAAGCACGGTTGACCTAGCTAATTTAGGTGAAATAAGCAATAACAGAGATTTTAGGACCCCCATGTCAGAATCCTTCCACTTCGGAGGAGGATGAAGAGGAGCAACATCTCCATCTCTACTTGCTGGCAGTGAAACCATTTCTTCTATAGGAATGTTCTTTCCCTGTAGCTCAATCTCATTATCGGTAGCAAGAGCTCCAAGAGGCAATTCTTTCCTATTTTGTTTGGCTATTTTCTCCAAAACTCTAAGGGCGTCACCTTTTTGGCCTTTCAAACAGAAATACCTAGGTGATTCTGGTGTCATGACATAAAATACAAGGAGAAGGAATGAAGGCAAAGCAGATACCGCCAGTAGCCACCTCCAATTTAATCTAGGCATGATAATCTGTGAAGGGACAGAATAAGGATGAAACCATTTTCCAGTAATGTAGCACAGATTACATGATGAAGGAAAATGATAAAACCAGAACTATTTTATGGACTTCACTGGAAAACATAAAAGGCAACAACAGCACAATAAGAAATAAAACACAAGTATGTTCAGGGATAATTCCAGAATAAGAGGTACAGATATGCAAATGATAGCATCAAGTGACACTTCATAATGGCCATTAGAGTAAAGCAAGAAAGTTTCACAATCTCAGAATTCTTGAAATCCCAAATCCCAATCAATACATATTTTGGCACATGCAACAGAAACTAATAAATAAAAACAAAGGCATACATCATTGGAGGTCTAATACTAATTATCATATGTTGGTATGTGAAACACATCACACCAATATAAAATCGTTTTCACCAACCACACATGACCTCAGATCAAAGGTTGCTGGCTATTTTAAACCAACAAAGAAATTTGGAACAAGAAACCAAAAATGATAGAGAAATCATAAGCATACCCAGGCCAGTGAAGCCTCAAAGATTGCTCCAAATGTCCAGAATGCTGAGATAATCACCATCCACATTCCTCTGTTTGGTGCTGGTACAAACTCTAAAAACCAAGCAAAGAGTACAGGACCACCCCCGAGACCAAGACCAACCAGGCAACGAAAAACAAGCAATGCAATATAATTTGGGGCAAAAGCACTTAGAAAACCAGCTCCAGAAGTAATTATTGCTGTAACCAAGAAACCTTTCCTGAAGAATACGATAAAAGAAACAATAGAGCATGTTTGAGAAACTAGAAAACACAAAACAAGATTGCGGCAGTAGCTCACAAAAGAGGCACAGCAAACACAATTTGTCAAAAGAAGAATAGTCACAAAAACCACAGTTGCAGGTGACAGTAGATCTGTTAAAAGCTTCTATTCTTCAGCTTCATACCAAGTGTTTAGAAAGTTGGATTTTTAAAATGCATCACCCTTTTCTATGTAAAAGCTAAATGGATATTGAAACCTTGAATTTTTTGAGCATCATCATGTTCTAGTAAAGCTGCTTTTATTTATTTATTTATTTTATTTTTTGAAGGGATTCCTAGCAATGCTACTTACTATCACTCCGTGGGATATGGCCATGCAATGGATAGAGCTGCAGGAGTCGATCAAACTACAAAGGCTCCTTTTATCCTATTCTTCAGAAGTTCATTCAACTAATTCATCAAGGCTGTCAATGTGTGACTCTCAATCAAAATGCGTAGGGATTCTGGCAGAGTCATCAATATAATGACAGCAGAATCATCTTCAAGTAATGTGATTAATTATTATGAGCTTTGGGTAAAGAAAGGGCAGTACAAAGAAACGCAGCCAACCTTCTTCCATATCTGTCTGAAACTACACCCCATGAATACGCTCCAACCAGCATGCCAGCAAAAACCACGCTGGTTATTAGACTCTCTTGCTGAGAAGTGAGATTCCAATCAGACTTAACTGCAGGCCCTATAAATGACAGAATCATCATCTCCATGGCTTCTGAAACCCAGCCCATGCCAGCATAGAGAAGCACAAAGTATTGAAATTTTCCGAACCCCATGGCCAGAATAGCGTCATCAACAGTATACCTTGGACCTCCATCTGTCATCTAAGAATATTAAGAAACTAAGCTAATTAATACAAACATTAGGAACTTTCGCAGCTAAATTGATAGTTGTGTATTATGATTGAAAACACCTTAAGACCACAGAGATCAAGATGTTGAAAATGATTCGAAGACACTAATCTAAATACTATCAAGCTTTGAAAATCTTGTATGTTCCTTTGAGCAAGAATCAAACTTTGCAATCAAATTCAGCAGATTATGGCCTCCAGTCTATTCAAGGCATAAGAAAATTGAATTAAGAAAAAAGAAAGTAGAAACTTCCCATGTCTCATCCGGTTTCTGGGTGCATCCTAAGCAAATCATGAAAAGCACATGCATGTGTACGACACATAATGTTATATTATTGGCGAACTTATCATAAAGCATTTCACTAAAAAAAAAGAGTCACCATTTTTAATCACAGGTTTCTTCAAACCAATAAATTACAAAACAATAAACATAGGATTCATTGGCTGCATATTAACAAGAAATATAAATGACTAAGAACGAAATCACAGGTTTCTTCTCGATGAGGTAGATACCACAGACCTGTTGCATCAAAGTCAAGAAATGCAAAGTCTGTTCTTTAAGAAAATGAAACAATAACTTACACCCAGATGTATAGATGGGGAGAAGGAAGAACAGACCTTGATAAATGCAGACCTATCCTCTTGTTCTTCTGAATGGAGTTTGTTCCTGTGAGGCTGAAACAAGCAATTCCCAGCATGAGTTATAGGAGTAAAGGAAGTCGTCGTGTGGACTGGAGAAAGGAGGAATGATAGAGATGGCCCTCGATGGGAGCACTTCTAATCTCTTACGTACCTGTTTGCTCATCTTAACAAACCAATCAATAAATCAAAAAAAAAACAACGGGACTTTATCTTGAGATTCACAGCCAAACAATAAAAGATAAAAGAAAAGTTTAATCTTTCGAGGTAGGCGGGGAAGGATAGGGGTGTTCTTGTTTTGTTATGCAAGATTTTCAGGCTTGGTGGGGTTTGAGTTTGACTCTTCTCAATTCCCCCTCCTGTTTTCTAAAGGCTCGCGTTGACGTCGTCGTGTGCTGGTTGTCCTGTCGATGTAATTATACTATGCGTACGCGGGATGGATCCCACCCAACCCTGCTGCTGTTGTTCGTTTTTAAATGTCATAGTCTTTCTTCCCTCCTTCCCCTAAACCAGGAGGGACTGGGACGAGGATGAGTTGCTAGTGTTCGGTTTGGGGGTCTCTCTCTTTTTTCTTCGGCCATTTCTCTCATGTTTTGTTCTCAACATGCTTTGTTTTTCGGTTCCCTCTCCTCCATCCTCGTAGGCTCGACTTTTTTTTTTTTTCCAGATTTATTAAATTAAAAATAGGAGGATTTTACCTGGGGATACGAGAGATCCACCTGATCCCCTTTTATTCATAGTAATTTCATTTTTTAATATGATGCATCAATTTTATTTTTATTTTTATTTTTCAAAAAGATTCCGTAGTTGTGTGCATAAACTTTGGAGTTTAGACTATGCTTTTAATTGTATATCTTTCATCACCTATTTCAAAAATTAAAAAAAAAATTCAAGTGAGAACCTTTACATTCTTTTTTACAAATAAATATTTCTTTTATTTAGTCATAGTTATCATAGCAAATAATTATCAAAATATTGATATTTTATAGAAATTAACACAACCCAGAACCCGTATAAAAAGCAATAAACGCAATAATATAAAATATTTAAAACAATAAAATCACACATGAAATAATCATAATCCATGATCTTACTATTTTATTTTCAAGCAGTCTGTTTCCCCTCCCCACCTGAAGCCCATCCCAATGGGCTTAAAGAACATCGCTGGCATGGCGAAGGTTGTAGATGAGGTAAAGCTCTCTTGATCAGAAATAATCATTATTGTCAAAGATGATGATTCTTCATATGACCCCGTTGTTAGTTTTTGTTCTTTTCTTTTTTTTGACAGCGACGGGGCATGATAATTAATAATTATTCGATATTATATGCACAGTTTTCAAGAGATATCTATATCAACGGCACAAAAGCAAGTGATGTGACGCCTATTTTTTTTATAAAAAAAGATTAATTTATATAAATAACAAGAATTTGGAGATTGATAATTTATATTATTTTTTTAATCAATGATGGATTATTTCGAAACTGATCTAGAAGATGTGATTTATTATTTTCCTGGAGTGAATTATTTTTTTATCCGTACGCGTATAAAGAATTAACCTGCAAATAAATACATAAAAAACAGTAGAATTTTATGATTTGAACAGAAATCTCGGTGGTAGCTAAAATTAGGGATGACAATATTCAATACTGGTTGGTTTTTTTTTTGGGTGATTATATTTATATATTTTATATTATTATAATGTTTAATCTGTATCGTTAATCGAATTATTATGCTCTGTAGATATGAGTGCTGGTACCAAGCCTGGATGGTTACGTCGACGACGGTGGTAGTTTGTTCTGATATCAGCAAAACATGCAATGAAAGATAAAACGAAGATGATTGGCCCCCCAGTTCTGGGACCCACTGCCGGTCTGAAAAGGCGAAATGCCCGGAGACCCCACCTTCATCAATTTGACACCACAAAAGGAATGGTGAAGGAAGTGGGAGAAGTTTGATAGCAAGATTAGATCTTGATTGCTTTAAAAAAAAAATCATCCCATGTAAAACTGGGCTGACACAAGAACTCTTTTAGTGACTGTTACGGACATGGCACCATGAGCACTAGGATGAGCAAGCCAGTATTTATTTCTATTCTTCCCTCCATGTAGCCGGATTGAATCTCCTACAAGGATTCCTCTCGTCTCTTTTAATAATTCGATCAAACAAAGTATATTTATTTATATACGTTTGCGGGGTTTAATATGCCAGGCCCCGTACACAGTATTTACACCAGAGGCGGGGCCTTGTAGAAGGCTTACGTGGGCTGTAGTCCAGGTCATAAAAATTAATTATAGAAAATTCAATAGTTTGTTTATTTATTGTCTTTTATGGAAACAGAAAGGAAGAGAATGCCTGTAGTGTGAGATAGCCTTTGCTTCCGCCTGCTCCCTGAAGGCATGGGTGCTACAGCAAGCAGTGAGAACTCTTGAATTGAGGCTTCCAAGGTTATCTTAATTAGAATGTGATGTCTTCCCTGTGATTGGGTTAGAGACTTTAAGAAAAGGAGATTTTTGTCTGTGACCTGGTATAAATAGTTAATTGGTGTGAGAATTATATTTACATGCATTTTAATTAACCTAGAGTTTTAGTTTTTTTTTTTTCTCAACAATATTCAGAGAGCGCTGCAAAAATATAGAATTATCGAGTAACATTTTAGAAGCTCTAAATTTATTTTGAATTCAGTATTTTATATTCATTCAGTAGAATGTATCCTGTAAATTTAATAATTCGCATGGGTTAGGTTTGTTTTAATACTTTAATGAATCTCAATTCACATGTCATGATTCACTAAATAGTTAATTTGTATATGGTAGAAGAAAGTATTATCAAATTATTCAATGATAGTTTCTCTTTCATGTTTTTTTATATATTTTTAAAAAAAATTTAAAATCATTTCATTTCAAGCTAGGCTAACATTAATTTGAGTTGAGCTTAAACAAGCCAGGTTTATACACAACAACCACAACCAAATTTACAGGGACACAACCAAAAATAAACACATGAAAAAAGTGACACCGTGGAGTTCGATTTCACTCTCGTAAAAAAAATAAAAAAATAATTTATTTATTGTTTTAAAATTAAGTTATCCAAGTCTCATCACAGTTTATATCATTATTTTATTCTTATACATTCAATAACAAGGATCAATGACAGTTTATCAATATTATTATTATGATATAACCAACCCAGCAATAAATTTTCAGCTAGAAGGATTAAATTTAAAATTTAGTGATGGAATAATGAAATTTATTGTGCTTAACTCTCTTTAGAATCTAGAAACAACTTTAAATCATTCAAAGCCAAAACTACTTACAAGCTTGTTAATAAATTTTATCCTGAAAAATTCAGTGAATAAGAGATGTATTGTTCGAGATTTCAGTTAGAATATTATTAGATTGATATGGTTCATCATAAGAGCTTTCAAAATATGTTTATTATTACCGAATTATGTTAAGGATTAGCTGAAATAAACAAGTCGCAACGCTGTTATTTGATTAACAAATTGATTTATCCTGTTTCAACTTTATTTATTTTCACTGTCGCTGTAGAGCGGACATTTTAAACCATGAAACATGTTGAAATTGTGTTTCACAATAAAAAAAAAGATTGTTTAGTCGATTATATGATGATGTATATTAAACGAAAGCTTGTTGAAAATACTTATTCAATTTCGATCATAAATAAATTATATTTTATAAAATATCACAACTTTTATAGTGTAATTTTTTTTCCAATTTCATGTATTTTAAATTTAATTTAATTTTATTATATTCCATGTGGATTGAAATTTTATAGTTAAGTTGATAAATTTATATATACAAGTTAGTGATTGATCTTGAAAAATAATTTATGTTTAATTATATTAGAGCCTAGGGTAAAAAAATTTCGTGGTTTCATTCTTGATTTACATCTTATTTTTTAAAATAATTTTTTAAAAAATAAATTAAAATATTTTTGTATATTTTTAATGTTAATATATCAAAATAATTTAAAAATATTTAAAAAATTAATTTGTAACAAATAAAGAAATTTAAATCTTTTTAAAAACGTTTTCAAAAGAAAAAAAAAAACAAATAGACCAAGAGTAAGTGGGAGCCGGTACACTGGAGGCGACACCAGTCAGAGAGAGGCACTGGCGATGACGAGGGAACCTAGGAATGGTCAAGAAATGAGCGAGGAGGAGTGAGCGCTTCAAGCCAGTTAAGAGTGTAATTGTACTAGATAAGTTGATGATTATGTATTTTAAAAGTATTTTTTAAAAAATTTAATTGTTTAATTAATATTTTTTTAGTATTTTTTATAGTTTTAAAAATAATTTTTTTAAAAATAAATAAAAGACTTTTAAAAAATAAAGAGAAATACCGAACTAATAATAAAAGTCATTAACAAGTGGCAATTGCATGTCAGCGTGTCCTGCGCTAGAAAACAAATGGAAGGGGCCCCACATCTCTTCTTTTAGTCATTTCCGGAATTGCGTCTCGCTTTTGATCATCGTTGTCGTCATTCGATACACGGTGCTGTTTGCATCTATATTTCAAGCGTATTTTTTTTTTTAAAAAAAAGATTTATTTTTTTATTTTTAATAATAAATTTTAAAAAATAGAAAGATATTATTTTAATATGTTTAAAAGAAAAATCTAAAAAAAATGTCTGGATCCAGCACAGTCCGTCCAATGGTGTAAGAAACCGTGATGTCTTCACGTGAAGAAGAACTTGGAACTACCTAGCTATTTGATTTACCCATGTCACGGCAGGAATACACGTGGTCCGATCATCTTAAACCTTTTTTTAATTTGAATTTGAAAAAACACATCTCAAGGGAGTAAACCCTAAACCCAATCTTAGATTTTTATAAAAAATACAAGTTCTAACTAAAACTTGAGACTGCTGTACGGATTTCAAGTATTTTATCACTGCGCTGTATTCTTTAAAAATAAAATAAGATTTTTGTATTATTGATCTTGCTCAACATGTAATAATTTATATTATATATCTTCTTATATTTTAATTTACTTTATATTTATAACTTGTAATTCAGAACAGGTGTAAAAACAACTAAATTATAAGACGAGCTTACCCAGCAAAACATATTCTCAAATTAAAGCAATTTATATAAATCATAAGTTACATACAACTTCCTAATCACTCCAGTCTTATTTGTCTAGATTATTATATATATTTTTAAATTATTTTGTATTTGTTTGGAAGTATAGTTGATGTTATTTTTTAAAGTGTTTTTTTTTTGAAATATATCAAAATAATATATTTTTATTTTTTAAATATTATCTTTAAAATTAGTACACTAAAACAATTTAAAATATATAAAATAATAATTAATAATTTTTTAAAATTTTTATAAAACACCATTTGTACTGCGGTGTCATAGTTTTAAAACTACAATTTCTTAATTTAAAAATTCTTTTTTTTTTTTATAATAAGAATAAGTCAAGAACAAACACATGCAGCATACACCACGCAGCTTAAATCAATCTGCAAAAATCAAGCTAAATATAACCATAGCTTATAACTACAAGGGATTAACTTGGTAGTCAACGATATCTGCTACTCTTTTTTTTAAAAAAAATCAAAACTTGAAACTAATATCTAGAATAATTTATTAAGCCTTTCTAAATATACAAGAAATTAGTATAGAAAACATGTTTCCAAGAGGTACTAAAAAAATCTTAATTTCGATTTCCATATAATATGCCCCAATATATCTTTATTCAGCAAGAAAAATCACATAATGCTTAGACATATTTTCTTGCACCCATGGAAGAAGGAAAAAAGGATAGCAACAAAAAGTGGTAAGAAGTGAAAACGGCAGGCGTCAATGGGGAGCAGACGAGGTTGGGATAGGTTGGTCCAACAAAGGGGGAAGCAGTAAAAGATAGAGCAACACACCAAGTACAAAACACGACAACACAGTGAAATCAAGAGGATGGTGATGAGCTCAGCTAAGCCTCACAAAAAGTTTCTAATTTTAGATGATGGAATAAAGATCCCACAGGCACAAGTAAACCCCACACCAGAACAGACAGGCCACCAAGATTCACCTGCCATTGGTGCGTGTATCTCATTCACTCCCACGGCCTGTGAACCTCTGTAATCTCCACAAGGCAATCAATCATCATCTCAACTCGTAGCTTCTTTCTCCACTTAAAAACTGATTCCCCGAAGCCAAATCTCTCTCAAATACTTCACCCCTGCCCGGCCTTCAGTTTCTTTAGGATTCCAGTTTAGCCTGTGTTTTGTATTCTTTTCTTCTCTACCTAGGACAGCATACAACGTTAGATTCAAAGCGCCTTAACATTGTTGTTTGCATATCTGTCTGTTAATTTCTTCCTTCAGCAAGCATAAAGAAAATAGGACAGAAAAAAGATCCCATAATCTCAGGTGATTTTTTTTGTGAACGGTTCCATTTCTTGCTTGTGACATAAATAGATGCATGGAATCTTACCACCTACTTTTGAGGATTCGTTGTCTGATTTCCTCTACAAGTATGACTGACTTACTATCATGACATTTTGTCTTTCAACTCTGTCTTTGTGAGTTTTTTCTTCCCTTGCTTATTAATCGGTGCCCTTTTGAATTCCTTTTCTGTTATATGAGTTTAATTCTATTTGGGTTTCTCTCATTTTGAGTGTTTATGCTTTTCTTATTTTGGTTTATGAGTTATTGTTTAAGAAGAAGAAATCTTTTCTTATCCTTAGTGGTCTGAGAAAATTTGGGGTCTGTTTTATTGACACTTGTCTATCAGGTTAATATTTAGGTCTGTCCTTTTATCTTAACTAAATAAGAAATATATAGTAATTTTAAAGCTTTTGGTATATGCCGACATGGTGGAGAAGAAGGTGGCCGTTTTGCTTAGAGTCGCAGTTAAAAAGAGTGTCAGAGCTTGGTGAGTAGGTTCCTGCGTGCTTGTTTAGTGGCAGTTGTCATGGGATTTAAGCTTTAACAGATAACGATAACGATACAGGTTGTAGTTGCTGTGTTTGCTACAATCTGAAATGAAATTCAACAAAAAAAAGTGTTTTATGCTGGTGAAGAGGCAAAGTAAATCTAGCGACTGTCTTTGAGCTGGGAAGTCTGCCGGTGGTGGCTGAGTTGGTTGGGTAAGGGGCTAATGCTCTTCACTTTATAGGCTGGCAGTGGTAGTAGCCGAGGCGCCTTGTTTATGCTGGCGGCAGGGGCCAAGCAACACCGGTCACTGTAGCCAGTGCTACAGTGACCGGTGTCTGTCTTATTCATCTGTCAGTCGCATGCTGTTACAAATGTCCAGGTAACAGGCTCATGTTTCTCATAGTGAGGAATCATTAACATCTCCAATTTTCAAGCAAATTAAAGCAAGGACTTGGAATATGTTGTCCTTAACTATTATCAAAAATTGGTTTTAAGAGAGACTTTCTCAAAGGGTTTGGAATGTGTCCATACAAAATCCTTTGGAGAACCCTCTTCTAGTTTTTTTCTGCAACCAGTTTATGGACCATACTGGTGCTGGAGATGCTTACATCAGTGTGACAAGAACCCTTATGGAGGGAGGATGTCTGAAAAGGACATGATACTTTAGATACCTTCGTTGTGGATGTGTAATCATAGAATTCAGGACAGCAGAAAAGCCGAGATTGCTCTGCTGCTTAGTTTTTTCTTCCTATTCAGTTTTAATTCCTTGTCTATTGTAGTACCAATATACTTTGCTGTTTTAGTTTAGGGTTCAGGTAGGAGTTGACAATGACAAATAATTTCTGATGCTTCCAAGTCTTATGGTGGGCTCCTATAATGAGTCTGTTGTTAGTCTTCGATGTACAGGTGATTCTAGATATTATTTCGTGATGGAACTGTACTCTGCCCTGTGACTTGGAGGCAGCTTGGGCATGCTGTCCTTGCTAATTACTGATGTGGCTATTTTGTCCGTGTTTACATTACTGTTCTATAATTATGCTATATAATCGATTGTCTATCAAATAACTATTCAGAACTCTTTAAATGTCTCTGCTAAGCTATGAAAAATGGATTCTCACGGGTTTTCAACAGTCTAGTGGCTGCGTTGTTTTATAACTTGTATACAGTTTCTTGGTTCTAGTGTTGATCGATGCACTGCTTGTCTGGTTTGCAGTTTTCTCAGCTGAAAATTGTTTGCTATTGATTTAGCTAAGAGACTTCATGGTGATGCTTCCACTTCAAGATCTGTGTGGACCATGGGGCTTAACTGCCCGTAAAATTTAGCAGATAACTGATTGGCAGATCTTGTTACTGGAGTGAGCTGACAATCATAAACATCCGATTGCTGAAGCTAATTTTTGTTACAGAAATGTAGCACCCCATTGCTGATCGAAGAGAGAAAAGTGTTCCGGAAATAAACATTGCTAAAATTCCAACCCTGCATCTCTAGCTCTATCATTTCCATCCTTAAAGCTTTTATACCGGATTTTGGGGTATGGTATATGATTGTTTGAAAGGTAGATGAAGTTTGGGCTATCATCATGAATCACCATGCTGTCGTATCGGTAACAAAAAGTGAGACCAGTAAAGGAGGTACACAACCATTTTGCACAACCTTATTTCCAATCCAGAATTCTCTTAGCAGCAAATCAGATTGTCAAACTTCATTGACAGGTGAATCTTCTTCTCCCCGCCCATCCCCGTTGATACAGGCAGAATCTCTCGGTTCTCCAAGTAAAATGGAACTGTCTACAGCCCAACATCAAATGTATTGTCTGAAATTTGGACCAGATAGCCCTCTTTCCCCTGCTTCCCATGTCCAAAGTTCTAAGAGCACGTTTCAACGCTCTTCTGTCTTCTGTACAAGTTTATATCTGTCATCTTCATCGATCTCTGAAACTAATCGACAGCTCGGAAATTTGCCGTTTCTTCCACATCCTCCGACATACAGCCACTCCGTTTCTGCCACTGATTCAACAAAATCTCCTCTGCTTTTCAGTGAGGATTTAAGCAATCAGTACGACGAGGAGCATTCAGCTGCTTTTATGAAAGACTTTGTTAATTTGTCTGGAAATGCTTCTGAGGGAAGCTTTCATGGTATGAACTATACAGGTGACAATTTAGAACTAACAGAGCAATTGGAGCTGCAGTTTTTGTCTGACGAACTTGAAATAGCTATCACAGACCATGGAGAAAACCCCGGGCTTGATGTAAGTGGATTATAGCAATCATCAATCAGATTCTGGTTATGTTGAATGCACTGAAAGTACTTTTATTGTAGTGTAATTGTATCGTCAACCAGAGGAATCATCTATATTTTAAGGGTCTATTTTCTTTCCAAACTTCACACACCTTAAAGTTGATAAGATAGGACCAAGAAAGAAATTCTCGAGGTGTTTATACTCATTATGGTTAGAATTGAATAGATTGAGTATCCCCCACTATCAATATCTTAATCAATATTGGGTTCTATTGGTTCACTACATGCTTTTCTGCTAATTAAAGAAAAATGGATGACTGAAGATCAGATTTTCTGCAGCTCAAATAAATAAATAAATCAATAGATTTTCTCTTTTTTATGCAAGTTCTCCTAATTGAATGCAGAGAGCAAGGTCCTTTATTACTTTTTTTACATTTAGACTCGCGAATGATGGACTGCTGCATCATCTTCAACTAATTTATGCCTCTCTTTGGATCTGTTTTCTAGGAAATATATGGAACTCCTGAAACTTCATCGAAACCAGCTACAGGATTCGCATGCAACCAGGATTCTCCTTCCGTTGACGCACTTTCAAGCCACCCCTCCCATGGTTCATCCACTGCACACAAGCCAAGGATGAGATGGACGCCTGAGCTTCACGAACGCTTTGTAGAGGCTGTCAATAAGCTTGATGGGGCTGAAAGTGAGTAACCTGTGTTGCCTAGTCTACCAAAAGATTTAGGCTTTGTGCTTTTCATTCAAAGGTCCCTATTGTGATAGTAGGCTTGAACCACTGAATTATTTGAACCGTGACAACACCTCAACGGGCTCTTTGGATTTATTTTTATATATAAGGTTTCCTTGTTGCTTTAAAATGTAGAGGCTACTCCAAAGGGTGTGTTAAAGCTTATGAACGTTAATGGTTTGACCATCTATCATGTGAAAAGCCACTTACAGGTATTCAAGCTATGTTATATTTAGACTTGCCAATCCAATCTGAATTAGTCATTGTGGACTTAGTTGCGCATGCTTTATTTGTAAAGTTTTTTTACCTTCCCCTTGTTGTTTTTTGTCTTTCAGAAATACCGACTTGCCAAGTATTTGCCGGAAAAGAAGGAAGGTGATGAATCCATAATCTTAAAGAAGTCATGCTTATCATTGCCATCATCATCATTACCAAAATCCTCTTAAGGAATATCTCAATATGTGCATGATTATGTGCCATTGTTGATTAGGTGCTATGGTTAAATGGCAATTTTTCTGGGTTCTTTGATCTGTTCTTGCTTTTATATATGCATGCAAGGATAATTTTTTTTTTTTCAATTTTCTTTCTGAATTGTTGAGATTTCCCCCCTTTCTGTACAGAGAAGAAAGCTTCTTGCTCTGAAGAAAAGAAAGTGGCTTCAATCAATATTGATGGTGATCTGAAGAAAAAAGGGTTAGTACTAGTCTATTTTGCCTTTTCAATTTCACGTGGACATCTTGACATTTTGTTCTGTCAAACAATGTGCAGAAAATTTACCCTCTTTTCATGTCTAGGACAATTCAAATCACTGAAGCTCTTCGCATGCAAATGGAAGTCCAGAAGCAGCTACATGAACAGCTTGAGGTATGTTATGCACCTCACTTGTGACTACCGTTTGGTTTCTATGTTCTTTCTCTGTTAGTTGATCCCATAAATTGGTTGCACCTGCTATTATACTCCTGGGACTATCCATTCTTGTTTCCTCGTTGTCAGGACAACACTGAAATAATTGCTTGATTACTTTTGGGGAAAGCTTTGGGTTGAGGCCATTACCTCATTGTAGCTGTTCATCCATCTCTTCCCGAACCTCTTCCTTGTTTGCTTTTGTCCTCCCTTCCCTCATACGAGCTGTTGTAAACTAATTCTTGTAGTGTCATGTCTGAGTTTTCATTTTAAACCTACTTTGATGGCGAAAATAGCGTGTTTGTTTTGTTTTAATGAAGAATCGGATCTCAAACTAGAATATACAGGACAACATAAATGCAGCTTTAAGGCAATTTCTCGAACAAGATTTTGACCTAGGGCTTGGGATAAGTTTGCTTTTACCTTTATTCATATAAGCAGATCAGTCTTCTTTGTGGTGGATGGATTTGTTCTCATAATTTCCATAGACATGCATTGGATGCAGATCTTTGATCTTCCCCTTTGGGATAACTTGTTCTTTGTTCCTATATTCTTTACGCAGGTACAGAGAACTCTGCAGTTACGGATAGAGGAACATGCTAGGTATTTGCAAAAGATAATAGAGCAGCAGAATGCTGGCAGTGCCTTACTTTCTCCCAAAAACTCGTCAGCATCAACCAATCCACCTAAAGATTCTGAGCTGCCACCTCCTTCCCCGTTAGCTGTTGCTGAGTCTAAAACTGAATTGTCATCACCCCTACCTTCATCAAAGCACAAAGCAGCTGACAGTGATAATTTTGAAAAACAAACATCCGAGAAAAGGATCCGTCTTGAAGAGAAGTCAGAATCAGCATCAGAAGATGCTGTGGTTGAAGATCCTCCTGTATAACAACATTGGCCTTGCTGCGGCTACCAGTACTCGCTAGTCTCAATTGTTTGGAAGTCTCCAAGATAATACAAGTCTTGTGGACCTTCGATCCCTTGTAAAATAGTATAATTGAATTGAGAGTTGCTTGATTTGTATCTCATGACATTTTAGCTGTTTGAATAAAAAGAAAAACTAGCATTTCGAATTGCCTGGGCCTGTTAGATATCCCTAGTTGCTGCCATGCTTGCTTTTAGCGCAAACTACTTCAATATTATGGGTTGTAATTATTATTATGTTTCCTGCGTAAACACAACCTGTTGCTCTCTTTTTTTTCCTCCTATTTTCAACGTTGGGTTTTTTCAAGTTGATTAATGATAATTTAATATTTTAATAAATATAAAATATAATTTTAAAATCAAAATTAACTGGTGTGTAATGTATCTGTCAACATGTGGGATGTACTTGTGAATTTTGGGCGGCACCTAGCTCTTTCAGTCTGTGGGGTGTGTATTGATAGAAGACTGAAAGTATGGCTTCAACAGACTATCTTTTTTTTTTTTTTTTAATTATTTCGAGTTTTATCTCTTACCCTTTCAAAAATTAAATATATCATTTTAATTTTAATTTATATTAATTTTAGTTCTCATCATCTTAATTGTTATTTATTTTACTTATAATATTTTTTAAAAGTTAAATTTATTTTTTAAATTCATTTCTCAACATCTGAATTCATTTAATTTTCTTATCCAATTTGATAATTATTCTTTTAATTGTTATTATTTTATTTTTTTTTATCATTTTCTTGATTTATTTTAGTTTTTCAATTTTATCTTTCATTGTTTTATTTCATTTATTTTTTTATATCATATTTGGTTCTAGTTTTTTTATTGTTATTTATTTTTTTTTTATTTTTTTTTCAATTTCGCTCCTCAATACTTTAATGATTGAGAATTTTATTTTATATTTTTTTGTGTCTATCTTATATAGGGTAATCTCAATCTCATTACATGGAACATAAATTTCAAATATCAGCTTGATTTGATTTTGATTTTAAGTCTTTTTTAAATTGATGTTTTTCAATTTTATTCATTGATCTTAGATTGTTGAGCCTTGGATTTAGTGATTTATTTTGCTTCTTTTTCTATAAAGTTATCCTGATTTTATATTTTATATTACGGATTAGTTAAGTTAATTCAGGTTAATTTGAGTTTTTTTTAATGTTTTTTAATTTTAATTTTATTTATTTTATTTGAGAAGTGACATTTATTATTTTATTTAATTTTTTATATATTATTATTTTAATTTCATGATAAGATGGTGAATTTAGCATGTAGACTCCATTATATTTTTTAATGTCTTTTAAAATTTATTTTATGGTTGGTTACTTGGTTTTTTGTTTAGTGCTTGATTTTCTTGTAATTGAGCTTTAATTTTGTTAATATTATTTTGTTTTTAAATTTTTATTAAATAAAATTATTAATATATTTTAATAATATTTAGAAGAAATAATAATATTGATGATATCTGCTTGATCTAGCTTGTGATGTCATGTGGGCACACGCCTCGGGCACCTATTTATGGACACCAGGGACTTGATGCTGCTGGAAGGTTTGGCGACTCTCTATTATCATTGCAGGCCTCCTCACAGGCACTACTTCCTGGTCAGTTTCCCAGCATTTTGAAGTGAACTCATTTCTTGCATACCAAGCTTCATGCAAGTCATTCGGACCAAACTTTTTAGTTTGGTGCTAATCCCATGCAACTGAAAAGAAAAAAAGGAATAGAACCATCGCATCTAATTTTGTTAGCTGTGGCTGATACTTATCAATCCTGCACCTATACAATGCTAGTTCCATCTTAGAAACAGGGACTGCCAGGGGATGCAGGTGGCAATATCGTACCAAAAGGGAATCAAATGAAGATCTTTCAACATCATCACTCTAATTCTGCATGGACATAAATAATGCAGGCAGGCAACCAAGGGAACAGATAGGATCCTTGAGGGGTCATTTCTCAGTGGATGTTGTTATGCGTGTGGCAGCCATGGTTGGTGGCAGTCATGGTTGATATAGTTATAGTCAAATGGTGGGTGCCTAACTTGCCCATCATTGTTGAACAATTATCTCCTTCATCAACTATAAATAGAGGGTGCATTGATAGCTGATATAAAGCACGAAATAGAGAGAAACACAAAGAGAGCTAAGAGTGAGAGTTGAGTTGAGTAGAGAAGTTTTTCTCCTCCTCCTTGTTTTGTTGTTTGTATTGCTTTTGAGCTTGATTAATACAAACCAGTAGCTCCGTGGAGTAGGCAAATTGCTGAACCACGTAAATTTGTGTGTGTTTGAATATTTGGATCACCCAACAACTGGTATCAGAGCCTGTTCTTGAAAGTTCTTGAAAAAGAGGGTGTTTGATCTAAACTCAAAAATCAAAGTTTTCAAAACGTGTTTTTGAACATACCACCATGAAGAGGACGACTAGAGAAATCCACTAGTGAAAACCCGGTGAAAATCAGACTTCCTGTATGCCCGCACGTGCCTGCACGCGCCACCAGCAACACTGTCCACGCGCACCAACGCGCGTCACGCGTCTTCCTCGCCGTTCCCTGCAACTCGACCCTGCCACGTCATCAGTCACGTTAGCCGTTCGGCACAGTCATCCCGCCATGTCACCTGACACATCAGCCGTCTGACCGGTCAACCTTTGCCACGTCATTGACCCCGTTTTCAGCCGCGTCAGCCGTGAATCTCCGTGGGTCTGACACGTCAGATTTGGTGACCCCACATTACCTACGTGTTTGACACGTCATCTAATCCACGTCAGTACCTCTGGGTTTTGATCCGGTGTGGCGCAGCGACTATTCCTCCTACCACGTGGCTTCATCTACAGCGTCCAGTGATCCCAAAGTTTGATTGTTTAGATTTAAGCCATCCGAAGTCCGATTTGGGTGATCTCAGTGTCGTTTCCAACATTTTTGGCCATTCCAGACACATCTATAAGGTCAGATTTTTGAGATTCAAATCCGAAAAAGAGTAAAAATGGCTGATGAAATAAAGGCTGCAGGAATTGAAAAATTTGATGAAACTGATTTTGGATATTGGAAAATGCAAATTGAAGACTATCTATATGGGAAGAAACTTCATCTTCCTCTGTTGGGGAGTAAACCAGAAAACATGTCAGAAGAAAATTAGCAAATACTTGACAGACAAGTTTTGGGCATTATCCGGCTATCATTGTTAAGAAGAGTTGCTCATAATGTTACAAAAGAGAAATCCACAGCAAGATTGATGGAAGCCTTGTCTGGGATGTATAAGAAGCCGTCAGCAAATAACAAAGTGCACTTGATGAAGAAGCTGTTCAACCTAAAGATGACAAAAAGCACCACTGTTACACAACATCTGAATAATTTCAACACCATCACAAATCAATTGTCATCTGTTGAGATTGAGTTTGATGATGAGATCCGAGCACTTATTTTGCTAGCTTCACTTCCAAGCAGTTAGGAAGGTATGAGAACACCCGTAAACAACTCAGCCGGAAAATCCAAATTAAAATATGACGACATTTAAGATCTGATTTTAGCTGAAGAAGTACGAAGGAAAGACTCGGGTGAAAGCTTAAGTTCGGGTACAGCTTTCAACATCAACACTTGAGGAAGGAGATAAGACAGAGGCTTATCCAGAGGCAGATCAAAATCCAGGTACAGAAGTAAAAGCAAGTTTGGACCTAGGAAGCAAGTTGAATGTTGGAATTGCGACAAACCTGGTCATTTTATGAGGAGCTGCACAAAACTAAAGAAACCTGAAGCTGATTTTGCAAATGCCACTACAGACAAGGTACAAGATGGTTTGATTCTTGTTATACATAGTCCTATTGATGATTGGGTTCTTGATTCTGGAGCTTCATTTCACTGTGCACCACACCATGAAATGATGTAAAACTATATTGCTGGAAATTATGGGGTAGTCTATCTGGCCGATGGACAACCACTGGATATTGTGAGTATTGGAGATGTGCAAATCAAGACAATGAATGGATCTATATGGAACTTGCAAAATGTAAGGCATGTTCCTGAATTGAAGAAGAAGCTGATCTCGGTCGGACAACTTGATGATAGTGGTCATTCAATCTTTTTTTTTGAAGGAATGTGGAAAGTATCGAAGGGAGCAATGGTTTTGGCTCGTGAAAAGAAAATCGGCACCCTGTATATGACCATAAGATCAGCAGATATAATTGCCTCTATTGAAGCAGAAAACCAGGCACAACTATGTTATTGTAGACTCGGCCATATGAGTCAAAAAGGGATGAAGATACTTTAGTCAAAGGGAAAGCTGTCAGAGTTAAAAAATGTTGATCTAGACATTTGTGAAAGCTGTATCCTCGGAAAATAAAAGAAGCTTAGTTTCTTAAAGGTTGGCAGGACCTTAAGACCAAGAAAGCTAAAATTGGTGCACACAGATTTATGGGGACCCGCTCCAGTCGCATCTCTTGGAGGTTCTCGGTACTATGTGACTTTTATTGATGACTTCAGCAGGAAGGTATGAGAGTACTTTCTAAAAAATAAATCTGATGTGTTTGACACATTCAAGAAATGGAAGGCCATGGTTGAGACTGAAACAGGTTTAAAGTTGAAATGCTTATGATCTGATAATGGAGGAGAATACATTGATGGAGGTTTCAAGGAGTATTGTGCTGTCAACGATATCAGAATAGAAAAGACAGTTCCAGGCACACCACAACAGAATGACATTGCTGAACGGATGAACAGGACCATCAATAAACGAGCTAGAAGCATGAGGTTGCATTCTGGGTTACCTCAAACATTCTGGGCTGATGCAGTTCATACTGCAGTTTACTTGAGCAACCGTGGACCATCAGTTCCTTTGGAGTTCAGACTACCCGAGAAAGTCTGGAGAGGAAAAGAAGTACAACTTTCTCATCTAAAAGTCTTTGGGTGTGTTTCCTATGTGCATGTAGATTCTGATGCTCGCAGCAAGTTGGATGCCAAATCAAAGAAATGTTTCTTTATTGGTTATGGAGATGAAGAATTTGGATTTCAGTTTTGGGATGATCAAAACAGGAAGATTATTAGAAGCAAGAATATGATCTTCAACGAGAAAGTTTTGTACAAAGACATATCAAGTACAAAACCAGAGATAATTGATTCAGATACGAATCCACAAAAATCTGAATTCATACAATTAGAAGGGCTTCCCGATGTTACCACTCAAGAGACCTTACAAGAAAGTTCAAGCACATTAGTACCCACCATTACTACACAAGACAATGCAGAGCCAAGTGAACTAGCTATTCGCAGGTCTTCAAGGACTATAAAGCCTCCATAACGGTTCACACTTCTACTAAATTATATTTTACTGATAGATGGTGGGGAACCATTAAATTATGAAGAATCCTTACAAGATAGAAACTCAAGCAAGTGGGAGTTAGCCATGAAGGATGAGATGAAGTCATTGCTGAAGAACAAGACTTGGAAGTTAACCTCACTGCTTGAAGGAAAGAAGGCTTTGGAAAACAAGTGGGTTTACAGAGTAAAGACCGAGCATGACGGAAGCAAAAGGTTCATAGCAAGACTTGTCGTCAAAGGGTTTCAGCAAAAGAAAGGGATTGACTATTCAAAGATATTTTGTCCAGTTGTGAAGCTTACAACAATCAGAGATGTTCTGGGAATAGTAGCTGCAGAAAATTTACATCTTGAACAACTAGATGTAAAAACAGCATTTCTTCATGGAGAATTGGAGGAAGATATTTACATGCAACAACCAGAGGGGTTTGCAATACCAGGNNAAGCTCCAAGACAGTGGTATAGGAAGTTTGACAACTTCATGTGTAGAACGAGATACACAAAATGTCAGGCTAATCATTGTTGCTATGTCAAACATTTTGACGACTCTTATATCATTTTACTGCTATATATGGATGATATGTTGATTGCAGAATCCAGGATGGAAGAGATTGACAAGCTAAAGCAACAATTGTCAAAACAGTTTGAAATGAAGGATTTAGGAGCTGCTAAACAAATACTTAGCATGAGAATCATCAGAGATAAAGACAAAGGCATACTAAAGCTTTCATAGACAGAGTATGTGAAGAAGGTTCTCAACAGGTTTAGTATGGATAATGCTAAACCTGTATGTACATCTCTAGGGAATCATTTCAAGCTCAGTAAAGATCAATCACCAAAAACTGAGCTAGAACGTGGATACATGGACCAGATTCCATACGCCTCAGCTATTGGATCTTTGATGTATGCTATGGTCTGTACCAGACTAGACATTGCCCATGCAGTGAGAGTTGTAAGCCGATATATGAGCAATCCAGGAAAGCAACATTGGGAGGCAGTGAAATGGATTATTAGGTACTTAAAAGGCTCATCGGAGATATGTCTTACTTTCACAGCTGGTGGTTTGAAACTTGAAGGCTTTGTAGATGCTGATCTAGCAGGAGATGTTGATAGTAGAAAGAGTACTACAAGTTATATATACACTCTAGGAGGCACTACTGTTTCTTGGAGTTCTACCTTGCAAAAGATAGTTGCTCTTTCAACGACAGAAGCTGAATATATTGCAGTTTTAGAGTCTGCAAAAGAGATAGTATGGCTACAGAGTTTCCTGCAAGAATTGGGCAAGATAAATGGAAAGGGTACTTTTTATAGTGACAGTCAGAGTGCAATCTTCCTTGCCAATAATCCAGCATTTCACTCTAGAACAAAGCACATACAGATCAAATATCACTTCATCAGACAATTGCTCGATGATGAACAACTGTTACTTGAAAAGATCTGTGGAAGCAAGAATCCAACTGACATGTTAACCAAATGAGTTACTCTCGATAAACTGAAGCTGTGTAAAGCTTCAGTTAGTCTTCAAGATTAAAAGACAGACTTAACACCATTTGTGTCCAAATAGGAGATTGTTATGTGTGTGGACACAAATAGACGGTGGCAGCCATGGTTGGTGGCAGCCATGATTGACATAGTTATAGTCAAATGGTGGGTGCCTAACTTGGCCACCATTGTTAAACAATTGTCTCTCTTATCAGCTATAAATAGAGGGTGCATTGATAGTTGATATAGAGTATGAAATAGAGAGAAACACAGAGAGAGCTAACGGTGAGAGTTGAGTTGAGAAGAGAAGTTTTTCTCCTCCTCCTCTTTGTTTTGTTGTTTGTATTGCTTTTGAGCTTGATTAATACAAACAAGTAGCTCCGTGGAGTAGACAAGTTGCCGAACCACGTAAATTTGTGTGTGTTTGAATGTTTGGATCACCTAACAGATATTAGTATTGCTTTAGGTATTTAATTTTTCTGGTGAGAACTACTGGTTCCAATTAGTATGTTGCCTGCAGAAACGTTATCTTTTGGGTTTAACTATCTTGAGTTCCTCCGAGCAGATTTGTTCCTTTTCATGATCCAGTTTCATTGTCTAAGAATATCGTTTCTGATTTCTGGGGCCATTGGAATACAAAGTCAGCCTCACCAACAAGGTAGGAAGGGAGAACTAGCTTATAATGAGACGAACTGGTAAGAAAAAATATGTACCAAAACAAAAGATATATCAGGTCTGTAACTGTATAAACATGATTATTCAACCACCCTGTTAATACTACCGATGTTTTATTTATGTATATTGCATAGTAAATGGCCTGATTTTAGCATTTCTTTCAAAAAGTAGTGTCGCTTGTGCTGTTTGTTACACACGGCACCTGCCAATTGCCATGATCAAACCGCAGCGCCTCCAAATGGCAACACCTCATCAGCTGGTGGCGCGTTAATCTTATTCGAGTGGAGTTGGGTTAGGACTTAATGACAGAACATAATTCAACATAGATTCAAGCACGTGTCCTCAATGCCCTCGGGATTCTCATTCGAAACCATTTTACAGTTACAGACTAGAGAACACGCAGAAATGAGAGAGAGAGAGAGAGAGAGAGAGAGATAGAAGCTGCAAATGAAAGAAAAGCCGACCGAGTGATAGATTCTTGGAGATAAATTCTCAGTCTTTCTTCTTTGTGAGTATTTCGCACTCTCTTAGCTTTCGAAGTCTGGACTCTAAAAGGTACCTTTTTTCTCCCACTTTCTCTGTTGTTTTGGTCTCTTGAATGTGGAAAACCATGCTGTTTCTTCTTACTTATACATATTTTCTGGCGGGTAAGCTTTAATCTTAGTTATTGTTAGCCCCAAAAGGCTTTCTTCTTCTACTTTCACTTTCTGATGTGTAAAGTTTAGGTCTTTATGTCTAAAGATGAAAATTTTCTTCTTTGGTCTAATTTCTTATGTGCTTGTACCAAATGGGCTTTACTTGACAGGTCTATTGATTTCTGCAATTGTATTCCTTTAATTGTTTTGTGTGGATTTGCAGTGGAGGCTTGCTGATTGCACATATTGAGGGCTCTCTGCTAAATTCAGATTGTGCAATTTTAATAATTTCCTTCTTCTCTTAAATTTAACGTGATGACTGCTGGTGAAGTGTCCATTAATATTCATGATCATGGTGCTGCTCTTGATGAGAAAAAGAGAAGAGTTCAATGCAATTACTGTGGTAAAGTACTGAGTGGCATCTCCCGTCTTAAGTACCACGTAGGAGGTATACGAGGGGATGTAGTGCCATGTGAAAAGGTCGCCGAAAATGTGAGGGAATCATTCAGAAGCATGTTGTTAGAAACTAAAAGAGCGAGTCGTGAAAATGAAGTTCAGAATCTGTATCACCCAGATCTCTCTTGGAAGAGATATTACTCCCCTGACTTGAATGCTGCTAAGCGTAACAAGCGGGATGCCAATCAAACTACAGGTTGTGGGAGTGGAATGCATGCAGAGATGAACCCTGTGGTAGAAGATGATATGACTGAACATGTTTCAGTTAATAATAGAACAAGAGCCATGAGTAGTGGAGCAAAGGAAAATGTAATGTCAAGGCAAGCTCAAAGATGCATTGGCAGATTCTTTTACGAAACGGGTTTTGATTTCAGTGCTTCCACTTTGTCTAGCTTCCAGAGAATGATAAATGCCAGTCTTGATGATGGTCATTCAAAGTATAAGGTTCCTTCTTTACAAGATTTGAAAGGGTGGATCCTCCATGATGAAGTAGAGGAGATGAAAAGATATGTGAACGAGATTAGTCGTTCATGGGCAAGCACTGGGTGCAGTGTTTTGCTGGATGGATGGGTTGATGAGAAGGGTCGCAACCTGGTTAGTTTTTTTGTGGAATGCCCTGGGGGTCCGACTTATCTCCGCTCAGCTGATGTTTCAGCTATCATTGATGATGTGAATGCCTTACAGTTGTTGCTGGAAGGAGTTATTGAGGAGGTTGGGATTGACAACGTAGTTCAAATTGTAGCTTGTTCTACAGTAGGTTGGGTGGGGGCTGTAGGCGAGCAGTTTATGCAAAGATATTGGTGTGTGTTCTGGTGTGTGAGTGCATCTCATTGCATTGAGCTCATGCTGGGAAAAATTGGGGCAATGGATTCTATCAGAAGAACACTGGAAAAGGCAAAGATCATTACGAAGTTCATCTATGGACATAAAAAAGTTTTGAAACTTGCGAGAAATCATATAGATGACTACGACTTGATAAAGCCCTCCAAGATGAAGTTGGCTATGCCGTTCTTTACCTTGGAGAATATTCTATCAGAAAAGAAGAACTTGGAGGAAATGTTTGATTCATTTGACTGGAAGACCTCAGTCTGGTCTTCTACTGTGGAGGGAATGCCAGTGGCTCGTCTGGTTGGGGAATACTCTTTCTGGAGTGGAGCTGAGATGGCCTCAAAAGCAACCGTGCCACTGCTGCGTGTTCTTTGCTTGGTTAATGAGGGAGATAAACCGCAAGTGGGATTCATATATGAAACCATGGATCAAGTAAAAGAGACAATTAAAAAGGAATTCAAAAACAAGAAATCAGATTATACACCTTTTTGGACAGCAATAGATGACATCTGGGATACGCATCTCCATAGCCCTCTACATGCAGCTGGTTATTATTTAAACCCATGTCTGTTCTATTCATCTGATTTCTACAGTGACCCAGAGGTTACATTCGGGCTGTTATGTTGCGTTGTTCGTATGGTGGCAGACCAGCGCACTCAACTAAAAATAACATTTCAGCTTGACGAGTATAGACATGCTAGGGGTGCTTTTCAAGAGGGAAAAGCAATTGTCAAAAGAACCAATATTTCTCCAGGTAAAGGCTATTCCTTTGTTTTGTTTCCTTTTACCCCCTTCCCTCAAATCTTGATCGCTTCATTGAGTTGGCCATGAACTAAGTTTTTAACTTCGACGCCCCTGTAAATTTAAATGCAGCTCAATGGTGGTGTACCTATGGGAAACAATGTCCTGAGCTGCAAGGACTTGCCGTCAGAATTCTGAGCCAAACCTGTGATGGCGCATCTAGGTATGGCCTGAAGAGGAGTATGGCTGAGAAGCTCCTCACGGATAGAAGGAACCCTATCGAGCAACAAAGACTGAGGGACTTAACGTTCGTTCATTACAACTTGCAGGTGCAAAACAAACGATCTGGTTTCAGAAGCGATGTTATTAGTGAAGAGATTGATCCAATGGATGACTGGGTTGTGGACGAAGCACCACAGGAGGTTGTGCCTGAAAATGGTGACCGTGGATTGATGGACTTAGAGTGCAGTGAAGCTGAAGGACATTGTGGAATTCAAGCAAAGGAGGAGCCCATTGAAGATGCATGATGACCACAAAAATTTAGTGGTAGCTCTCACCTTTTTTGTTTTTTTTTTTGTTTTTTAGCTCTTGCACGGGATAGAACCATCATATCCTTTTCGTAATTAGCCTTCTGTTTCAGTCTTTACATCTAAATATAATGTAGGTTTCTGAAGTCTTCACATCTAAATATAATGTAGGATGTTTATATTTTTTTTCTCCTCCTTTTTTTCCCACCAATTAATTTTGATGGCATGGAATACATTATATCAGAGAAATACTGTCTTAATGGTTCCAAAACCAACGAAATTAGAACTGATTGAAATATTGTATTAAAATAAGAGAATATTGAGTTCTTAATCCCTATGAATTGTCCACCAGAAGGCAATTGTCCCCACCAAGCAAATATAAAAGTTCAAGCTATTTATTATTCACTTCTCTTTTCAATTGCTAATTCAACAATGGCCCAACTTTTATTCAAAAATTTTCTAGATGCCCTTCACAAAATGACAATGAAGGCTTGAGATTTTGGTTTGTATTTGCAAATGCCATGCTCCTGTATTGCATATTTGTGATGCTTTCTTCCAAAACCGTTCACTTGGTTTCTCCCTTCGCAGCTTCTCTAATGAGGATCTATAATCTTTCAAGCGTCACTAAATGACAATTTATATCACGCATGATTTAGCCTTGTAGAAGTAAATGGTGACTCATGGTTGGTTCTTGGATTCCTTTTTTCCCTTCTTTTTCTTGGATCATCGTTTTCCCAACATACCTTTTTGTTTATTTGGATCATCTGTTGTGCCATGTAATTGTTCTGTGTGTTGTTTGTAATCCTTTACTTCCTTGGTGCAGCATCAAACTAAGCTCCTAGAAGACAACCTGGCTGTCCCTGAGTTCTCCACCCATCTCTTCCAAGTTTGCTTCAAGTGGAGATGAGTTTGTTGATTCAGATGGCCGTGCAAACAGTCGTCCGCGTAGCAGACCTGCTGCGTTTCAAAATCCACCTGCGACAGATTCCAAGCTGCTTGCAGTTCCTACAGCAGGCATGAAGCAACAGTTCAGACGCCCACTTGGATGGTTCATAAAGCGGTAAAGGCATGGATTCTCTTGTGAAACAGATATCCCATCTCTCCCAAAAGCAGTAATCACAATAAATAGTCACTGCTGCACTAGTTAATTAGTATCCTGTACTAACCAATAAGTTGATGATAGATTGTTCTTCCATGCGTCCTTTCTTGAGCACGAGATATGCTGTTAAATTTTCTTATATTTATGAGTAAATGCAGGCCTCTCTTGAGCCAGTGCTGTTGTTCACGAAGCCTCTGGTTCCGGTAAAGTTGGCAGCTACGGGCATTGCACCACCTGTAGCTTCTTCAATGAAGGGCACCCGTTTGCCAAATCCTATTTTTATTTATTTTCCATGCGAAGCTAATTATTAGTAGCTGTACTACCTTTTCTATAATGAATTATCCTTCATTAATCAATTATTGCATTCCTATGATTTCATGTTTTCTCTTTGTTCTCTCTCTACATAAAATACTAGGATAATTATGAAACCTCCTTTGAATAAAATTCTCATCTGAAAAACCCATCAATATATTTTTTTAATTACCCATCTGAACCCCAATTTAAAATATTCATTTAAAAAAATACAGAAATATTTAATGATTTTATGTAGAAATTATCTTATAAGATTATATGTCTCTAAGGTTACATTTTCAATCTTTATGCTATGTATACAGTTGTGTTTTGTAATATAAATTATATTTAAATATATGATTCAATAATCTTTTTTTTTTCCTTTAAACTAATCAAATACAACTACAACTAGGAAAAAAATAAAATAAAATTTTGGGAGCAAGGAAACCAATTAGGAGCAAGGAGTGCTATCATTTCTTCAATGTCTCAAATGGCAATATTAAGGTTTAGATCCCATGTCTCCCATCATCTTCTACCTCTAGCTTATGGTCAAGCTATTAATTAGCCAAGATTCCATTGGAATCCAACAAGAAATGGTTTCAAGATGAAGGAGAAAATGGAATGAGTCTATTATTTATAATAGTAATAATAAAGAAAAAAGATTAGAGTTTTTGCTTTTATTTTAGGGTGCCTTTTAAATTTAAAAATACATCAAACTATTTTTTTTAAATATTTGTAATTTATCAATGTAAAAAAATATTAACATGCCATTATAAATGTTTTTTTATTTATTTACATGGAGTGTTCGGGTAAGTTTGTGCATAGCATGATTAATCTTCACGGTTCATTGAATATCCTACAAATCTAATAGATATAGAAGACATCGTGAGAGTGACAAAGATACGCTCGAATCCAAATACAGCAAAAAAAAACAAACTTACTCCACTAAACCAAACCTCTCAGTGCAGACGTTCTTGAACATGTGAAAAAGAGGTGTAGTGAAAATTAAGGATAAATGGAGGGGCACTGACGTCACTTCCCACCATCATGGTTTATCATCCGGACCACACGAGTTCCTCTCTCCTTTAATTAAATAAAAACCCGTCTTTATTTATTTCTTCTATTTTCGCAACCCTAAAAAAACAGAAGAAAAACAAACCCTTTGTGCCGGGTGTCGTCTGTCTCTCTTCATCGCTTCTTAAAAAAAAAAGAAAAATAAAAAGAAAAAGGAAAAAGAAAAGAAAGAAAAAATTCAACTCAGCCTGCCTTTCTTCCTTCCTCGTCCAAGCGAACGAAAAACCAAACTGAATCTCTGTCCACGTCCACGTCCATGTTTTGTGTCTTGTCTGGTCTTATTATTATTGTTATTATTATTTTTGAATTAAATCAATAGTCTTAATTCTCCGATTGATTGTTTTCCATCTTCGTCCTTCGTTCCTTAGAAAAACTAAAACTAAAATAAAAAAAATCGAATTTGTCTCGCGATTGGACGATCAGTTATCGAGTTCCAATTCGAAGGTTAAGGCTTCGCTTTGCTTGCGATCTCTCTCCCTCTCTCCGTCAATTTCAGGTGTGCTAGGGTTTCTAAAATTTGATCGATTCGATTCAATTGCCTAATTGGTTTAGGGTTTTTTTTGCTTACCATTTCAATTCACTTTCTATTCATTCAATTTTCCAACTTCAGTTCAATTCACTTTGCTTATTATTATTATTATTATTATTCTTAAAAATCAATTCCATCAAATTACCCTAATTTCAATCTCATCATTTTTATGTGATCAATCAGTGTAGTGAGTGGCGGGCGATTCAAATTAGTGGTTTTTTCTTTCTTTTTTAATGTTTTAAAGTCGTTTCCTTTTTTGATTTGTTGTTTTGTTTGGTTGGCTTTTGCAGTTGAAGAGCATGATAAGAACAAGTAGTAGTAGTAATAGTAAAAATAATAGTCAGTTATTGGTGTAAAAAAAGGAGAAGGAGATGAATGTGCGAGCGCATCTGGCCGGGCAAATCTCCGGGCAGGTTCAGAATCAGTTACAGCCCCAGCAAAATGGGAATCAACAGATGCAGAATTTATCAGCTCCTATCACTGGAGTTGCTGCTGCTGCCGGTGCTCATTCTGTTAATGTGTACAATGCTGAACCTGAGCTTAATGGATATCGCTGGTTGATGCAACGAAAAATGTAAGACTGGTAGTTTCACTTTTACTTCCCATATTAGTTCAACTTGAGCTATTTCAGTAATATCTGAATTTGATTGCTATTGATGTATATGTTCATGTCCGTTGTATTTGCTATTTATAGAAGCATGGTTTAACACACTAGTAGAGTAGCTCTGTTTGGTAATGTGTTTTGCTAGGAAAAAGCATTATGTTTCTCAAAAGCGAAAGCACCTGCACCGCTTTACCAAACACACACTACATATGGCTATTGAGATATAGGAAAGGACAATTCTAGTTTTTTATTCTAGTACCCAACTTTACATCTATACCCTTTTATAACATTTTTTTTTAAATCTCTGAGATGGGAATATCCATGCCTTCTGTTACTGACCCTTTTCCTTTATTTGTTGCTTTCTTTCTAGACTTACAATTATGTTACAGAAGCAGTCCCAGCCGGTTGGCGAACAACAGAAAGAAAAGTTTAAGGAATTCGCCAAACGATTAGAGGAGGGTCTATTTAAAGCTGCTCAGACAAAGGTTTTTCTCATTCTCTATCTAACCCTTTATTTATGCGTGTATTTAGACTGTTATTTTTGTGCCCCCATTGTCGAGTCCAGAGATATAACTTCATGCTACTTCTGGTTGGAAAGAGGATAAATTGATCACTGAAATAGTTTTCTACTCAAAAAGACTGAATTTTTGTATCCTAAGAATTGCCTTAAATGTAAACCGCGATACGATTTTATAAAATTTGCTGGATTTCATTCCTTGATTGTTCTTCGGTTTTTTTTTTCCTTTCTTTCAATTTACACTGCAATCAAATCTTTGTTGTAGGATGATTATTTGAACATGGCTACCCTAGAGAGTCGTCTGAGTAGTCTGATCAAGCGCCCCCCTGCGAATAGTCAAAACCAACGGCATCCACAGCTTGTTAATTCTTCCTCATCCATTGGTACCATGATACCAACTCCTGGTATGTCAAATAGTGGGAATTCGAATATGATGACTTCTTCTGTAGATACCATGATGATCTCTTCCAGTGGATGTGATAGCATAGCACCTATAGCTGCCAACACAGGGGGCCTGTTGCCATCTAGTGGCATGCACAATAGTTCCTTTGGTAGACCAGATGGTAATTTGAAGCCTTGTGGCACCTGTAATCTTCCTTGTTAATTGTTGCTTTGTTTACTTTGCGACCATTTCACACAATCTATGCTTGCAGGAAATCTGTCTAATGGCTATCAGCAGTCACCCACCAATTTTTCCATTGGTTCTGGTGGAAATATGTCATCTATGGGTGTGCAAAGAATGGAAAGCCAAATGATTCCAACTCCTGGATTTAGCAATAACAACAACAACAATCAGTCTTACATGAATGTGGAATCTTCTAATATCAGTGGTGGTTTTTCGACTGCTGACTCTGCCATGGTATCACAGACACAGCAGCAAAAACATTTCATTGGCGGTCAGAACAGTCGCATACTGGCGAATTTTGGCAGCCAAATGGGTAGCAATATTAGGACTGGTTTGCAGCAGAAATCTTATGGATTTGCAAATGGGGCCCTAAATGGTGGTATGGGGATGATGGGGAATAATATACCGCTTGCTAGTGAGCCTGGTACCTCTGAGGGCTATATGACTTCCACACATTATGTGAATTCGCCTAAACCATTGCCACAGCAGTTTGATCAACATCAGCGACAACTAATGCAAGGTAACCTTCCTCTCCACTTCATACTCATTTTGAAGTTTTATCACGTCATAGTAACTTCAGAAATTTTTTTTTGAACTTTTGTTTTTGGAAAAAAGAAACATCTAATGGCAGATGAATCTCTTACCAGGTGATGGATATGGGATGAGTAACGCTGATTCTCTTGGATCTGGAAACATATATGGTGCTGTAACATCTGTTGGATCAATGATGAATGCCCAGTCTATGTCCAAAACTAAATCTTCTCTTGTAAATAATCAGTCTAATTTGCATGCCTCTCCTCAAGCTGGACATATAAAGCTTCAATCACTTGATCAGTCTGAAAAGATGAATTTCCTGTCTTCACTTCAACAGCAGCAACTTCAACAACATCCTCACCAACAGCAACAACTTCAGCAGCATCCTCATCAATTTCAACAGCAGCAACTTGTTCAACAGCAACGTTTACAGAAGCAGCAAAGTCAGCAGCATCAGCATCAGCATCAGCATCAGCATCTGCTGAACAATGATGCTTTTGGTCAGT
The DNA here is from genome assembly GCA_015708895.1 of Populus ilicifolia. Classification (NCBI taxonomy): domain Eukaryota; kingdom Viridiplantae; phylum Streptophyta; class Magnoliopsida; order Malpighiales; family Salicaceae; genus Populus; species Populus ilicifolia. The sequence goes on along the minus strand of SRLM01000367.1, from coordinate 2,230,287 downwards.
CTCTGCTCATATCTGATCCTAGCTGTCAAGTAAAGCGTGAGTCTGGAATGGAGCACCATAATGATGTTATGCACTCACAAACCTCAGACCACTTGCAAATATCCGAATTGCAAAACCAATTCCAGCAAAATGTGCTTGGAGATCATTATAGGAATGTGCAGAATCCCTCTCATCCAGACCGACAGCATGACATGAGCTCATCATTGACACAAAATTCACAGCAAATGCAACAGATGTTGCATCCACATCAGTTGGTTTCAGAGTCTCAAAATAATTTTATTGGCCTTTCTGTTGGGACACAATCAGATTCAGCATTGCCAGGTCAATGGTATCCACAATCTCAGGACCGGACTCGCATGCCAGGGAGCATGTCACACGAGCAGCATGTCCAAGAGGATTTCCTCCAGAGAATATCTGGGCAAGGTGAAGCTCAGTGTAATAATTTAGCTTCAGAAGGATCCATTGTCAGCCAAACAGTACTTCCTAGAAGCACACCAGAGCCCCAAAATTCAAATGGTGTCACCTCTAGATCTGGAAACGCTAACCGTGACCGGCAATTTAGAAATCAACAGAAGTGGCTTTTGTTCTTGCGGCATGCCCGGCGATGTCCTGCCCCAGAAGGTCAATGTCCTGACCCTAACTGCACTACTGTCCAAAAGCTGTTGAGGCACATGGACAGATGCAACTCCACTCCATGCTCATATCCCCGATGCCAGCATACCAGGATATTGATTCATCACTTTAAGCACTGCAGAGATTCAGGTTGCCCTGTTTGTATTCCTGTTAGAAATTATCTAGAGGCACAAATAAAGATACAAATGAAGGCCCGCACTCTTCCAGCCTCAGGTTCTGGTTTGCCAAGCAAAGGCAGTGACACGGGAGACAATGCAGCCCGATTGATTTCAAGAACTCCATCAATTGTTGAAAGCTCTGAAAATCTACAACCTTCTCTAAAACGCATGAAGATTGAGCAATCTTCCCAAACTCTTAAACCTGAGATTGAAGTTTCTGTCATATCAGCATCTGCAGTCAGTGATGCTCATATAAGCCAGAATGTCCAGCACCAAGATCAGAAGCATGGTGATAATTGCCCGCTGGTTAAGTCTGAGTACATGGAAGTGAAGTTGGAAGTGCCTGCAATCTCTAGACAAGGAAGTCCTAGTAATAGTGAGATGAAAAAGGATAACGTGGATGATGTCATCAGCCAAATGCCTGCAGATGAATCCATGGTACATGATGAGCCTGCCAGTTTAGCTAAGCAGGACAACGTTAAAGTTGAGAAAGAAGCACATCTACTTAAGCAAGAAAATGCTACACACCCTGCTGAAAATGCAGCTGGAACCAAGTCTGGGAAGCCAAAAATAAAGGGGGTATCATTGACTGAACTGTTCACGCCTGAACAAGTGAGGGAGCATATTAAAGGCCTCAGGCAGTGGGTTGGCCAGGTAAGCTTATGCTTCTGTTTTTATTCTTCTCATTCCATTCTTTCAAACTTCATCATTGGGATGATCTCTACAGTAAATAGTGTTTTCCCATACTAGGTGTGAAATTTTTGTTTAAGCATGAAGCTAGAAGCTACATTACAAAGCTATAATTACCTTCCTGCTATATTTTATGGTGCATTTTAATATTCAGATCTTTAATCTGTCTTCCCATGTTGTCAATGGGAACTGTACTTTTCAGGAATATTTGGTCCTGAATGCTGTGGAGAACTTAGTTATGTTTATGTCTATGTTCATAGTGAATGAGTCTAAGCTCTTTGTATTTACTCAATGTGCGAGCTTTTTGAAATTTCTTGTTTTCTGCTTCATGTGCTACTAACCTCCTGTTTTGCCCACAAACTTTTCATGACCAAATATTTGATCTAACCTACAGGATCTTTTACTGTTAGTAATATGGTTCTCTTTTGCATGTACAAGAGATTTAAAATTACCATCTGTGCCAAGTAAATATATTGGTTGGATGGTAACAGTTTTTGTTTTTCACTTTGATTTGTACAGAGTAAGTCAAAGGCAGAAAAGAACCAAGCAATGGAGCATTCAATGAGTGAGAACTCTTGTCAATTGTGTGCAGTTGAAAAGCTTACTTTTGAACCACCACCAATATACTGTACACCCTGTGGTGCTCGCATTAAGCGGAATGCAATGTTTTATACTATGGGAGCTGGTGATACACGACACTATTTCTGTATTCCATGCTATAATGAGGCTCGTGGGGACACTATTGTTGCCGATGGGAATGCTATTCCAAAGGCAAGACTCGAGAAGAAGAAAAATGATGAGGAGACTGAAGAATGGGTGTGTTTATCTTGTCTTGTATCTGTCCTCCTACATAACAGTCTCAAACAATTGCTTTTACAATGTACTCTTTGATTCTTGTGCAGTGGGTTCAATGTGACAAATGTGAAGCTTGGCAGCACCAAATTTGTGCATTATTTAATGGTAGAAGGAATGATGGTGGGCAAGCTGAATATACTTGCCCTAATTGCTACATAACAGAGGTTGAAAGAGGAGAGCGCAAGCCTTTACCACAAAGTGCAGTTCTGGGGGCTAAAGATCTACCTAGAACAATACTCAGTGATCATATAGAGCAGAGGTTATTTAGGACACTGAAGCAGGAAAGACAGGATAGGGCCAGGGCACTTGGGAAAAGTTTTGATGATGTGAGTTACACATCATGCTGTGTCCCGTGATGTTTCTTCTAGTAGCTGATTTTTAAAATTAACAGAGTTTATTTTTAGACTGCTAACATATGGAATCATAATAATGAAATTATGATTGCAGTGCATGTTATATTGAAAGAAGTTTAACTTAAATAAGTATATGCTTATGAAATTGTCATGGTTTATACTTTGGTTCTGAAAAAAAAAAAAGAAAAAGAAAAAAAATGAGCATGCAAGGAGATTGTTACACCAAGAGTAAGAGAATCTTGATTTTGGTGCAAGTACTTCATCAGATTTCTATTTGATTTCCCATGCTTCATTTATTTTTTATATGAATTCCTATACTCTTAGAAAATGACCATGGCGCTCTATATTCTTAAAGACCATTAATGCATGGCAGTTGGTGCAATCTAATTTCTTTTACAATCTGTATCTTAGGTTCCTGGAGCAGAATCACTTGTAGTCCGAGTTGTTTCATCAGTCGACAAGAAGTTGGAAGTGAAGCAGCGATTTCTTGAGATATTTCGGGAGGAGAATTATCCAACTGAATTCCCGTATAAGTCTAAGGTTTGCAGGATACCATGTTTGAGTTAAATGTACAAGCAGAAGCTTCAGAAAAGCATTGGGTATTAGTATTGCAGAAATTATTCACTGAAAAATTTTCTTTCAGGTAGTTTTGCTGTTTCAGAAGATTGAAGGTGTTGAGGTATGCCTATTTGGCATGTATGTTCAAGAATTCGGATCAGAAGCTCACTTTCCAAATCAGCGTCGTGTCTATCTTTCATATCTGGATTCTGTGAAGTACTTCAGACCTGAGATTAAAGCAGTGACTGGAGAGGCTCTCCGTACATTTGTTTACCATGAAATTTTGGTTAGTTTTACTTATTTATCTTATTTTCAAATGATCTGAGGATATGAACAGTTCATTTAGTTAGGAATTGTAATTGGAATTATTGGCTATTATACCTGTTTTATTCTGTAGATTGGATACCTTGAATACTGCAAGAAAAGGGGTTTTACAAGCTGCTACATATGGGCTTGCCCTCCGTTAAAGGGTGAGGATTATATATTGTATTGCCATCCAGAAATCCAGAAAACACCAAAATCTGACAAGCTCCGGGAATGGTGAGCAAAATAACTTCTAACTAGAGATTCTATAGGTTGTTTTACTATTTTTCCTGACTTTTTAGTGTGCTTCACTGAATGTCTATTTCTTTCCAGGTATTTAGTGATGTTACGAAAAGCAGCCAAGGAAAATGTGGTTGTTGACCTCACTAATTTGTATGACCATTTCTTCACATCTACTGGTGAATGTAAGGCAAAGGTCACAGCAGCTAGGCTACCCTACTTCGATGGGGATTATTGGCCTGGTGCTGCAGAGGATTTAATCTATCAGCTTAATCAAGATGAAGACGGGAGAAAACAAAATAAGAAGGGAAGTACCAAAAAGACCATTACAAAAAGGGCGCTAAAAGCATCTGGTCAGGCAGATCTTTCTGGTAATGCATCGAAGGATCTTCTACTGATGCATAAAGTAATTCCTATCCTCTATATCTTACATCTTAATATCATTTTCCAATCAACTGCTGTTTATCATATGTTATTGTATGTGTTGCTCTACAATTCCTGCCACCAGATCTTTGGAGTTTGTTATGATGTCCTTATATTAAGCAATTATAATTGATTTTTGTCTTACAAAACTCTTATCTCCAGCTTGGTGAGACAATTTGCCCTATGAAGGAAGACTTTATCATGGTTCACTTGCAGCCTTGCTGTTCTCATTGTTGTATTCTAATGGTATCAGGCACCCATTGGGTTTGCAACCAGTGCAAAAACTTTCAGATTTGTGACAAGTAAGAATCTTCAATCTTCACCTGCATTACTGTCTGGTGAAAAATTTATGTAAATTTTTTTTTGTAACAGTAAAAAAGAATCTACTGTAACTACTTAATTGAATAATTGCAGAATTAGAGTAGCATAATTCCTCATAAGCTCTCTCTATATATGTATACAAGCTATTTAAGGGCTTAGTAAACAACCTTCTTTGAAAGGTGTTGGTACAAGTGATTTGGAAATCTACTTATGTGTGGGTTACAACTTATCATGAAGGAAATTAGGGGTCTAGGGTTTTCAATTGAAGAGCTAGGGGTCTTCTCTGTTTTCAATTGATGGCTCTTAAAAAAGTGCTTTACATTTCCTAATTATATGTTCTTTTAGTGATTTTAAAACAACTGACTTCTGTGCTGGTGTTTCCTAAGGTGTTATGAAGTAGAACAGAAACGTGAAGAAAGAGAGCGACATCCCATCAACCAAAGGGAAAAACATGCATTCTATCATGTAAGCTGCTCAGTCCTAGAAACACTTTTATTAAATGTATATTAAAAGGTCCTTATTTGAAGCTCATTTTGGTGCTGGGTAGAAGCACTTTCCTTTTCTTTAAACATGAAACAACACTGTTAAATTCTGCAGGTTGAAATCACTGATGTACCTGCTGACACAAAGGATAAAGATGAAATTCTTGAGAGTGAATTTTTTGACACGAGACAGGCATTTTTGAGTCTTTGTCAAGGAAACCATTATCAATATGACACTTTACGCCGTGCTAAACATTCCTCAATGATGGTCCTTTACCATCTCCATAATCCAACTGCTCCTGCATTTGTGACAATATGCAATATATGTCATCTTGACATCGAAACGGGTCAAGGTTGGCATTGTGAGGTTTGCCCTGATTATGATGTATGCAATTCTTGTTATCAGAAGGATGGGGGCATGGATCATCCTCATAAGTTGACAAATCATCCATCCCTGGCAGAGCGTGATGCACAGAACAAGGAAGCTAGGCAACTGAGGGTTCTGCAGGTACAATACATTTTCTCTGTTCTTTTTTATACCTTTGACTCTTATCTTGAAAATATAATTGCATGTTCTTGGTAAATCTTGCTGCTTCATCATTCGTTAATTTGTTATATATAAAGACCTGTGAACCCGTTGCTTTACTTAATTATATGAAAAGAGTAATGGAATATGCTGTGAAGTTTTTGTGCATTTTCACGTGCCTATTTACAAGTGATTGCAATTTTTCTACTCTTAATAAATCATGTAGACTTCCCTACGCCATCAAATGGTCTATATATTATTTCACAAAGTTACTGCTACTCTTGGTTGGTTCACAACCTAAAGAATCTAAACCAAGAAAGTTCCTGACCTCATCTATGTGTTATGAGCATTTTCTTTCACCATTTTTTCTGTGGAAATATACGAGAAGTTATGGAATTGATAATTCCTCAATGTTAGGATGACTATTTTGAAACTCGATGATTTAACACTAAATTTTTTCATCGGCATTTGTACCAAGCCAATAGGATCTAATGTAATTGTCTATTTGACATTGCAGCTAAGGAAAATGCTTGATCTTCTGGTACATGCATCACAATGCCGTTCTCCACATTGCCAATATCCTAATTGTCGCAAGGTGAAAGGTCTTTTCCGGCATGGGATACAGTGCAAAACTCGTGCATCTGGAGGCTGTGTTCTGTGTAAAAAGATGTGGTATCTCCTTCAACTTCATGCTCGGGCATGCAAAGAATCAGAATGCCATGTTCCACGCTGCAGGTTTATGCATCAACCATATCTTAAAATCTTTAACTTCCTTGGGGTGATATTATATTATAAATTCTCATATATGTATGTGTTTTTCCAGGGACTTGAAAGAACATTTGAGGAGACTTCAGCAGCAGTCTGATTCACGACGAAGGGCTGCTGTGATGGAGATGATGAGGCAGAGAGCTGCTGAGGTTGCTGGCAATACTGGGTAACCTTTTTGTATATAATATGGTTGTTTTTGGAGAGAAGGGGGCAATAGATGAAGTGCTGCTTTGAGGATGCACCCTACTTGAAATGAGGCAGTGACCGAAAATTTTCCAATATAGGTGGTGGTTCATAAGGGGAAAAATATACAATAGTACAGCATATTGGTTTATCATCACAGCTGTTAGGGAATGATTCTTTTATTCATGCTTGGATGACTCTTACTTCCCTTTCCCTGCGGAGAAAGCAAGTGAAATTCACTGGACTTGAAAGCTTTCCCAGTTAAGCAGCAGCAACAGCTAACTATTTCCCTGCGTCAGAATATATAGGAGTACTGATGCGTGTTAGTCAGTGGCCCAATTTGGTGATTCTTTCATTTTATAATCGATGTATTTTGTTTATGCCATTCTTGTTGGCTAGGGTACTGTACTATGTAATTGTTCTAATCTATTTAAAATGCTTTTCTTACAAAGGTGTTTGGTGGGGGCGGGTGGCGTGGGGATTAGCTGCAAAATCACTAGTCTCCTCGTCTGTTCACCATTTACATGCTTATCCCTTGTTTTCCCCTAGATAGTTCAGATGCTTGACCTCCCTCTTCTTTTTCGTAGAATCTAATGTCATGTTGGAAGAAAGAAGTAGGATTCTCCAGATTTTGACCAATTCTTTATTTACTTCGGTTGTTTCCGTTCTGATTTAGCTGCAGTACTGACAAGGGCTCTTAAGCATTTATTGGCCCATTAACAGCTGACGTTTCGTTCTCTGCAAGCCAAGGCCATTTGAGAAAAATCGTTAAAAAAGAAAGTCACTAGAGAAAAGCAATTCGATGAAATAATGAAAGCAAATGCAAGCAGGTGGACACGAGGTGCCTAAAGGAATGGTGAACGTGGCAGATTTGGTAGCTCTAAGTGCAGCTGCTGGAAAACCTCGGATAAAATCCCGTGGGCTTTATCCTCGCTTTCTTCTTGTCATTTGTCCTTGTGATTTGCCTCAAATATGAAACAGCAAGCAACCACTAATTTCTTTTTGACTCCCTTTGTTCCTAATTTATCATCATTCTCAGTCACAATCATCCACTTATCCGCTCGTATTAAGAATTAAGAAGAAAAGATGAGAGCAGTAAGTGCGAGTCCAACAAATGCAAGTGCCAATTTAAGGAACGCCAACTTCAATTTCACACCTCTCCCTCTCTCAACCGTGAAGAACAACAACAACAAGAAGAAGAGCACATTAGTCGTGGTGAGAGCCACCAAGGACCGGAAAGAGGGTGTGAATGAATATAACAAGGAAAACACAGCAAAGCAGCAGCAACCTCTGAGTTTGGAGGATGTGAACCCAGTTGGACTCGGAAGGAAGTCGAGGCAGATATTTGATGAAGTGTGGAGGAAGTTCTCAGGTTTGGGGCAGATATCAAGAACAACACGTGCAGATGATAAGGAAGCTCTTGATGCATTGCTCATCAGAGAAGGTCCCATGTGCGAGTTCGCTATCCCTGGTGCCCAGAACACCACTGTTCTTGTTGTTGGTGCCACCAGTCGCATTGGCCTCATTGTTGTTCGGAAACTTATGCTCAGGGGTTACACCGTCAAGGTCTTTTTTCTCCTTTCTTTCTTTAATTATCACTACTTTTGGGTTTAGTATTCCTGATTCCTTGATTCTTGGTGTATGAATTATTTAATATAGGCTCTGGTGAGGAAGGCAGATGAGGAAGTGTTGTACAAGCTTCCAAGGTCAGTGGAGATAATGATAGGGGATGTGGGTGATCCCTCAACCCTCAAGGAAGCAGTAGAAGGCTGCAACAAAATTATATATTGTGCTACTGCTCGTTCTTCTATCACTGGAGATCTTTTCAGAGTTGATCACCAAGGGGTTTCTAACCTTACTAAAGCCCTTCAGGTAATGACTCAAATTCATTTTTCAACTGAATTGAAATTCCCTTGTCATGTCTATTATCAATTACACAAAACAAAATTGCAGGACTATAACAACAAACTCGCACAACTACGTGCTGGAAAAAGCAGCAAAAGCAAGCTCTTGCTCTCAAAGTTCAAATCTGCACATTCATTGAATGGCTGGGAAGTCCGTCAAGGAACTTACTTCCAGGATGCAGTTGCTTCAAAGTATGTCGCAGGAATGGATGCTAAATTTGAGTTCACCGAGGCTGGAGAAGCAGTTTTTTCAGGTGAAATATGTCTTGATCTAGTTGAGAGACTGCATGTTTCCTTTACATGTAGTGAAGTGTTGTGTGCTTTCTTTAACTCTGTTATTCATGTTGCCTAAGGGTATGTTTTCACTAGGGGAGGCTATGTTGAAATTTCAAAAAAGCTATCACTTCCTCTGGGTTATACTCTTGACAGGTACATGATACATAAATATTAATAGCCCCTTCTATCACTAGAAGCTTGCTAGATTTCCTGTTGGCTTATTCTTTTGCATCCACCTTGAATGCTCGTCCCGCTCCTAAGATAAAATTTTCCTTGATGTTAGGTATGAAGGTCTCGTGCTCTGTGTTGGTGGAAATGGAAGATCTTATGTTTTAATACTCGAAGCTGGTCCTTCAGCTGATGCAACTCAATGCAAATTGTATTTTGCAAGAATTAGCACCAAAGTAGGATTTTGCAGGGTAAGCATCTCTCGTACCTTACTCAAGAAGCAATAGGTTTTTTAGTGCTATACAGACCCAGTTTCCATTTTCTTCTTTTATCAGCTTCTGTTTTGTGTAAATGACAGGTAAGAGTGCCATTTTCTTCTTTCCGCCCAGTAAAACCAGATTATCCACCATTGGATCCATTTCTTGTACACACAATGACCCTTTGCTTTGAGCCCCGACGACAGGTTTGTTTATTGGTATCTTGTGAAATTACTAAAGAAATATCATGCTCTTTCATTTTAGAATGCAAAGTTAAATTAGTAGCATGAGATTTCTTCTTCCATTTGCTTTAATTGGTTGTGAGATGATGGTTGTTTTATTTATTTGCCTTGGGCCCTGATCTCTTCATCCCAGGTTGGATTTTGATTGACTGAGCTGGGTGAGATGCCATTCATAATTATTAAGATTTTCCAAAACTGGATAAAAGAATTGTTAAAGCAACCATGAAACAAGATTTTGCGGAACATCACGATATGAACTAGCTATAACAGTTATGAGTAACAATTACACAGAAATCCCTTTTCCATTGAGGAGAATTCTTCATTTTTGAAATTCCTCTGGAAACATGCTGAAATACTTGACAGGTTCGAGAATTTACATTTTGGTTTTCGCTACATAATTGGTTAAGAAGTTGCTTGAGAATTCAGTCTAAAAGCTTAAGCCATAAGCCAACAGATACACTTACATACTTCGTGCATGACTAGTATGTGTTAACAATGTCATCTTTGCTAGTTATGGCTTCCTTTTCAAGTCCTATGACTTTGTTATATTTTCTTCACGGAATTGTTTATTAGTATGACTCTGAGCATTGTTATCACTATGACCTGGTTTTGCCATTACATAGTTTTTTTATAGTGAATGTTCTAGTTCCTTTTTTTTTTTTTTTGCAAGAATTGGAACATTGCTATTAGATTTTCTATTTCTTGCATGGATTGAAAAATTGGGCTTTCCAGAAAAGATGCTGTCTAAAGAATTTTTTATTTTTTATGGAGTGGTTTAAAGTTGATCACCTTGTGGAGTTGCATCTTTTTTTTTGTCCAGCTATGCTGATTCTATTCAATGCGAAGAGACCTGTTGAAGGACCTGCAGGAGCGAAGCAAGGCCTGAGAAGCTTTAAGCTTATATTGGAGTATATAAAAGCATTGCCTGTAAGTGCTGCTGTCTGCTGCTTGAAAAACATTTAGATAATCTTTTCTGTTCTAAGAGATATACATGGGGGTGAAGTTTTTCCCTACTTATTAATACTATTATAAACGTTGTGCAGACTGGGCAAGAAGCAGACTTCATCTTAGTTTCATGTACAGGATTAGGTGTAGAACCCACAAGAAGGGAGCAAGTTCTGAAGGCCAAGAGGGTTAGCGCTATTTTCTAATCTTGTTCTTTCTGTTTCTTTTCTTGCTTAGTCACGTTTGCGATCAAACATTTCCAGGCCGGGGAAGACTCACTGAGGAGATCAGGACTTGGATACACAATCATTCGCCCTGGTCCCCTGAAGGTAAATCTAACATTCACTTGCCACTGCGTGAGGGAAAGAGGAAGAAAAATAAAAAGACAGCAGTGAATGATGGACTGCTTTTGAGATCACTAGTAACGGCATTGCTGATATACTTTTTCTTGGTAGCTTAATGTTGATATCCTACAACCGCGTAACTCAATATCAAAATACCTAGTGTTACTTTGACATCGTGCCTGAAGTTTTCCTAAAGAAATCTCAGTGGACAATTACTGGTAGTTATCGAAGTAAAATTTATAACGAATAGTTATTCAAGTTGCTTTATCTTTAGCAAATTAGATGTTTGAACCTTCCTAGCCCTGCCTCAACATGGACAAACATATTGAAAGATTACTTTTCGCAGGAGGAGCCAGGTGGTCAACGTGCCCTCATATTTGATCAAGGAAACAGGATTTCTCAAGTGAGAATTAATTACCCTTCTGCATAAAAGAGTACATTATTGAACTTAAAGGCCCATTTGTGTACGCAGCCAACCCCGTTTCAATCTTCGGCTGGCTTCAAAAAGCACAAAAAGTTATGTTTTTTGCAGCCAATAGCAGTTTGAAACGCGGTTGGGCACATAGACAATTCAAGACCCTAAAAGTTTTCCTGGATTAGGGAATTAGCTGTGTTGACGTGGCTGATATCTGCGTGAAGGCATTGCATGATTCGACTGCAAGAAACAAGAGCTTTGATGTGGGTAACATTCAATTTAGGTTTGATATTTGCTAGAGTGAGATGGAATACTGAATTCTGATTGTGCAGGTCTGTTATGAATACGTCTCTGAACAAGGGAGGGAGCTCTATGAACTTGTACGGAGCATACAACTATAAATCATAATAGCTTTTAATGCCAGAAAATATAATTATCACACACACACACACACACACACGTGTACCTTTTTTTTCCTCGGAGAGAATTTAACGATAACATGTGTATTTCTTGTGCAGGTGGCACATTTACCGGACAAAGCAAACAACTATTTGACACCAGCACTGTCTGTTTTGGAGAAGAACACTTGATTGAATATGCTCCATCCAAGGAAATACCATACCAGTTCCATACTTGCTCCCAGTCTTGAGGATTTTTTTTCTTGTCCCACATCTGTTTACTTGTAATAAAAACATATCCATTTCTGTTACCTTCGCTATCATTCGTGACTGACTGCCATAACAGTTTTCTTACTGTATATTCGTGTATAGATCCGGCAGATATATTAAAATGTATATTTCAGGGCTAAATGATGTGCAAGCTGATGATCGTGATTGATAAAGTAATGCAAAAACATTGATGGTTCATCTGATGGTTAGGATAGATAATGCACAAAATAGATATCCCGACTACGATTTTGTGAAAGCAAACTAGTTCAAGAAATAGTTTGCCGACCAGGGAGGGGAAGGGCCAGTTAACCGGGCAGGTAAGCTCGGCTTGTTTCTGTGCACTACAAAACTTAAACCAGCCGGTAAACCCTAGTGAAATGGAACAGGAACATGCTATATATTCTGCAGCCATACGGGGTTTACTCAAATCAGTCTTGCTTTACATGACTTCTAACTTACAAGACACAAAATAGACAAAGTGGAATTAATGGCAGGGGGGTCAGTGCCATTTCCAGGCCACAGAAATCTTGACAGGTGGATCCGACGGGGACACAGGATTAGTGTTGAGAAAGCACTCCACATGGCCAACACTATCTTATTTTGTAATTGTAAGTTGTAGATAAGGAAAATTTGAGATGGCTTGGCTTAGAAGTGGATGATGGTCTCATCAAAATTGACTGTATGTGTATGTGCATCAAGATCAGAAGGGTAGCTAGTTAGCATAATGCTAATTTATGCCCCAAGTCTAGTGGTTTTTAATACGACAAGCACATCATCCTATATTCTTGCCGGAGCTGTCAAAAGCAGTAGCAATATCAACAAGAGCACAGGCTATCTCACCAGAGGTAGCAGCAGGTTCAGCATGACCATTACGAGCTTGTTTGCTGCTTGCGCAGTTTTAGCCTCAGCAGCTGCAGGAGCAAGTATTGAGGCACCCCAGCAACAACAAGCAGAGACAGAGACTCTATCAAACATACCACAAACACTGTCAGGTGGGGAGTGTGCATCAGTATCTCCTAAGGATTGTAAGAAGACTAGGATCCAACGGCCCAAGTCAAGGAAAGCAGAGTCATGCACTATCAAGTGTGTCACCACTTGTATCCGGGGAGGTGAAGGCTCCCCTGGAGAAGGCCCTCTGAATGTTAGAAGGTTTGTTCTCCTTAGTTTTCGATTACTGTAAAGCATTTAATTACTTACTCTTGACATTTTAGGTTAAAACTGTTTCAATCTTTTGCAGGCCTATAGTGGTTTTCAAGCAAGGATTCCGAAGTCGTAATTACTGGTAAATGCTGAACATAACAACGAATATTTTAATCTGTTCTTGTTTAACCTCTAAACAGTAATAAAATACACATTTAGTAGGGTTTTCTTGAATTGATTAAAATTAACTTTTGATTTTGCATTCTTTCAAGTAGTAGCATTTTATGTGTCTTCCCTGTTGTGCAGTTTGGTGGAGTGCTCAGATATTTGTAATTTGATCGGAGATGCAGAAGATGGACCCTGATTTGTAAATTCCTTTCTTTCAATTTGAAATACACTCAAGTCTTCTTCTTTTTCTTTCAATATACCGAGGTAGAACTTGAGGCTTACGTTCATGTTTCATATTTATGTTCATTCAAGCTCTCTATCTCAATTTCAACAAAAGATGTTTAGGTTGATCTAGATGTATCATCTTCCGTGCTATTTAGGAAGATTTCTTGAGTTTGAATGACATAATAACAGTTTTTCTTGGAGATATTACAACTGACAAAATAATTTAGGAACTAGCGAAAATCAATATGAAAATTGGAAGGGGAATCACCTATTCATTTTCAATCCGTCTGAGTTAAGGGAAGAAGAGCATGGCATGCAGGTCAACCAAGTTGCTCATAGCCCCACCACACCCTGTATATAAGAGGTAGAAAACATTGATTCTATCACAGTGTCCTTATTAAAAACTTTAAATTTCTGAAAATTTGTCCATCTTTTTTGGTTTCTCGGGCACTTGCGTGTGCGCGCAACAAAAATTTGGAATTGAGAAGTTGCCATTTACCTATTAGACTATTAGGTTTATAGTCCTTAAGAGATCCAAGGAGGTTGGTTTTATATGAAATTTTAGAATAAAAAACAGGTTATAGTTAAATTTTTTTTTTTAATACTCCTACCTTATTTAAAAAGTTTATATATAATTTAAAAATATAAATAAGTTTCTAATTAATAATTTATCTATGGCTAATAATAAAGATTTATTTTAACAAATAAATTTAATATTTTAAATTTATTAGAAGCTAGTATGTCTATATAAATTCTTATAAAAATAATTCATGCAAGTGTCTTGCTATAATTTACCTATTTCAAAAAGCAAAAAAGTTTTCTACAACTCATATGTTACAGTAAAAAAACAAAAAATACTCCTAATTAAGATTCTTAAATACCCAAAATAATTTTAAAAATTTTCTATTTAATTTCTGATATTTAAATATCAGTATACTTGTAGGTCTAATATTTATATTAGAATGTTGATCATGAATGTTCAGCAATTAAATTTTTTAGGGTTATTGAAATATTGACTAAATCTTTAAGGAATTTTATGAACTTGTTATAAATTCTACAAAAAATACAAAAAAATATAAAACTTTTCTAAAACAATGCTAAAAATATGTATTTTTTTATAAATAAAATACAATTTTTATAGGGATTGAGCTGCATGTAACAAACATAAATTATTTTTTTTAGTCAAATGCAATTAAAACATTGAATTAATTATTTTTTTTTCTTTTTTAGCCAAATTCATTTTTGTTTTTTAACATTTTTTATATTTATAAAAATCTATAACAAAAAAATTAGCTCAACAATTACTTGGATAAAAATGAGATCAGTGGCTTGTTAATTAATAATTAACTTGAGCCTTGATAATGGCTTTAGTGAAGCAAATGAGGAGGAAGTTAGTGAAACATACGGTTCCTGTGGTTGAATGCCTTTTATCTTTTTCATATCGTTCATGATTGGATTCACCCTTTTCCTTAACCTTTTTGGCCGTCGCATCCACCATCTGCATACATGTACATAAACGTTAAACCATCTTCTAAAAACACGTGTGTGTAGACATTCATTAAGATTATGATTCAATCGCCGAAGAAGTTAATATGGTAATAAAACAAGAATTCATAGAGAGACTTGAAGTGGAAAGATTAATGATCATGATTAATTCACTTACATTTGTAGTGATGGCTGGCAAGAGTATATAAGGCATAATATCAATAATACGAGATGTGATCCCTTTGTGATAATAGTCAAGGAGTTTCCTTTTTTTTTTTTTATTTCAGGTTCGAGTTTTTAATTACTTATATGATTACTATTAGAGGCTTATATAATCGTTAACTTCAGGGCTTAAATGATGAGTACTTTTCAAGGCATCAACTGAGACTATAACAACACTCAACTTCTCTAATAACCTTTTATTTACCGCTCCAAAATATCTTTTTATCGACACTGTTTGAAGAAAATTAGTTAAGTAGATAGATAACAATACAAAATAACAAAACTAAAAAACAAGAAGAAAATTTGGGAGGAAGGAATATTTCATTAAGTTTTTTCTCTTGTATACGCATTTTCTTTCTATTACACTTACGCTCTATGCTTTTGATTACAAGCCTATTTATAGATCTAAAGTCCTAGATAATTAAGGAATTATAAGAAGCAAAGGAAATCCTATTCTATATAGGAAAATTAATTATATCGATTTAATTAGTTGATTGGTTCTCAACCAGTAGATCAATTCATTTAATTCAACTAGTCGATTATTTCTTAACCGGTAGACCAATTCCTCTATTTAAAAAAAAAAACTAGAAATCATGTTTATGTTTAACATCGCCTCTTAAACTTGATTTCTCATAACTCTTAAAATATCTCTTATTTTGGAAAAAACATCATGTTTGAGTGGTTTAGTGACAATATCCGTGACTTAGTATTGGGTCTTCACATACTTGACTTTGACTTTCTTATTTATAATGCAATCTCATAGGTAATGAAATCTTATGTCAATGTACTTACTTATATCATGAAACACAAGATTTTTTTGTTAAGGCAATGACTGATGAGTTCATATAAATTTCTATAGACTTTTCTTGTGATACTCATAATTTTTTAATAATATTTTTAGCCATATAGGATGAAAAACACAAATTGTAACAACTATTTATTCAGCTTCAGAAATTGATAATATAATTATAGATTTTTTTTTGAACTCAATGTAAATGTTGTGTCTCTAATATAAAAGACAAGACTTGTAATGTTCTTTTTATCATTCAAATCTCCATCCAAATCATTATCACTATAATTGACAAGATCAAATTTATTGGAGGAACCATAAAATAAACCAAAATCTATGGTACCTTTGATATATTAAAGAATTCACTTCAAAGCTATGAGATGTGTCATAGTTGGTATCTCTATGAACATGCTTATAAGTTCTAGTCTAAAGAGACTATCCGAATAAATGTATGTCAAATACCTCAAACTCTCAACCAGACTCTTGAATATTATACAATTTATCTTCTCTCCTGTATTATTATTTGATATATTTACTCTACACTCAATTAGAGTATTTATTTGTACACAATTCTCCGTTTTGAACTTTTTAAGAATACATTTTACAAACTTCTTTTGAGTTATAAAGATTCCATCTTCTCCTTGTTTGATCTTAATCCTTAGGTAAAAGGTCAAGACCAACATCTGTTATCTCAAATCTTTGAACATTGATTGTTTAAATTCTCTAAACACCTTTAGATTATTTCATGTAAAGATCAAGTCAGATACAAGTGTATAATAACAGTATCGCCACTCTCTTTTATCTTTATATAGATAGCATATTCATGGGGGTATTTTACAAACCCATTCTTCAAGAAATAACTATCAATTCGACTACACCAAACTCTAGCCCATGGGTCACTTCAATCTATACAAGGCTTTACTCAACTTTAATATATTGTCTTCATGTCCCTTCACTTCATAACTTATGGGTTGCTCAATATAGACCTCATCTTTGAAATAACAATTGAAAAAGGCTGACTTTGCATCAATTTGGTGGATCTTTCATTTATGTTAGGTTTCGCGGGGGCTATGTCGTCTAATGACGGTGAAGGCTTTTTGTTATGCCTTCTATTATAGGATGTTGTGTGTTGAAAAGGTTTTTAAATTTAATCATAAAATTATAATTAATGTTTAGGAGTTTCCACCTAGTATTATGGTTACTAAAAACCTATTGTCTGCGAGAGTCTGAATAAGAGACTAATTGTGCAAGGGGAAGATGCATCACCCCCAGTGCACCATATCTAAGGTAAGCTGCATTGTTATTTAATTATTTTTTCTGAGTCGGGCTGGTCTTTATTAAGATTCAAGGCAGATCTCTCTTCATAAGAAAGTCTTTGCCTTATAAGGTTAAATCCTAACCATTCTAAAGTTTTAGTTTTAACATCATATTTATACAAACCTTGTATCTTTAATACATAAGGGTATACTTTATCCTGTAATTTTACACCCATAAATATTAAAATCTACATCTAGATCCTAGAAAAAAAGATTGAAAAAAGATTTTTGATATTTGACCAGATTCTAATGGATGATCATAAACTGGTTATGATATCCATTTTTTGGGTTTTCAAAATGTGAGAAATATGCAATTTTTTAATGAAAACATGCTTGGAAAATTTTTAGGATATGGTTGTATGCATGAAAATAATTTTTAAAAATAGAATTTGATTTAATTTTTTTAATATTTTTTTGAAAATGTTTTGGAGGAAACAAGGTATTTTAATACCAGATTTATATTTTACAGTGTAAATATATAACTTGATATTATACAAAATTAGTACAAAAATATTTAAGAAAATCATAAATTTTTTTAAAGGATTTTTGAAATTTTTTATTTTTTTAAAAGAAATATGTATATATATATATATATATTTCAGATGGTGGAAGAGGGCAATCTTGTCTATGCTGGAAAAAAATTTCAGCCTTGGATTCAGATGAAAATGATCCTAGCCATTAACTTAAAGTAATCATGATGCACTGTCAAATCTGCAGCTGCAGGCTGCGTGAGTTGGCCTCTTTGGAGTGGTGTCACATCTGTTTATTTTCTAGTGAGCTGGTGTCGACCATACCCAGACATAAAGGGATGTTTAGTGATCAGTTTTGTGCAAGTTTTGACAAATTTAGTAGACATTAAATGTAGCTGCAAAGTAGGTAACCGAACTAGCTATTTCAGAGATTTAAAGAAGAAGATGAATAATGCCAAAATCCTTTTTTAGCCATAATTCATTTAAGTCCTTCCTCTTTTAATTGCATACAATTTAACCCCTAATTGACCCTAAAATTTTTCAATTAGGCCTCTAATGAACTTTAATTGGAGCCTCGAAGTTATGCATCTATTGTGATATCATCCCTGGTCTTGGATTTTTTTCAATTTAACCCCTAATTCACCCTCCAACTTCAATTTTCTTGTAATTTGGCCTAAAATTTTGATTAATTAACTTGATAAAAATTAAATTTGGCTTATAAAAGGAGGCATTTGCCATGCATTTAGGTATCTTAGTGTCCAGATCAAGATCATGCTCTTGTTTTCTCTCTTTGTATTTTTTATAATGTTTATATTTTATTTTCATTAATATCAAGTTGATGCCTTTTATTTCCTTTCCTTTACTTAGTTAACTTTTATCTTATTTATCTTCTTATTTTGTTTATTTATTTTTCTTTCTTTTATTATGTATAGCTAAGTTTATTATGTCAAGATGAAAAGGTTACATTAATTATGTAAGAATAAGTATATTGTAAACTCAATATGCACTTTAATGTTTGATACTAACATGTTTTGTATTTGTTATCTTGTTCACTCTTTAATACTTTGATTGTTAAATGACTAATCTTGATTTATGTTGTATAACACTTGGCACAACAAATACTTGGCACTTTCATAGCCTATACTGTATGGTATAACAGACTCTTGAGCTATATAAGGAATTTGATTTGTTGTTAACATAAGTTATAATCATGAATGCTTGACGAGATTTACAAGTATTAGCATTAATCGAATAAGATGACTAATGTAATCATGTTAATAATCTATAATATGATTGGAACCTCCTTTGTGTGTGGTTTTCAATTGACTAATAAGAGTTTATATTATACTTGTTTAACATACCATTAGTGGATTCTCTAACCTTGACATTTATTGTTATCGTTGTTAAATCTTTATGTTAATATTTCATCTCAAAATTCTCATCTTCTTTTTTTCTTTATTATTATTATTATTATTGCTGTTATTACTATTATTGTTGTTGTTGTTGTTATTGTTATTGTTGTTGTTATTGTTATTGTTATTGTTATTGTTATTGTTGTTGTATTATTGTTATTTAGAATTTGTACAATTAACCTCCCTATGGTTCGACCCCAGTCTTGTCGGGTTATTTATTACTTCGACACTCTTACACTTTAGAGAAAACATCAATCTTTTAATCGTGTCAACATCCTTTATACAATTGATTTAGATGTTCAATATAACATATCTTTTTGCTCAGTTTTCAAGCTGTCAAAGTTTACAACCCAAATCTCATATGTCAAAGCAAGTCTCATCTTTCACACATGTCTTTAAGTATTTAGGCATATCCATCTCTATGTTTAGCAAAAATATGTTGTTCTATCATGGTTACCTAATCATAGTTCCCTAAGCATTAAGTAATGTCAAAGTATGATCTTTCATCTTAATCTCATAACTCTTCTCCAATAATTATCTCAAACTCAATATATAACATCACTAATAAGTTAATGACTATCATTTTTCAATTTAATAAGAATCATACCTTTCCCTTGGATGAAAACTTTTGAATGATCTATGAAGGTTACATTACCTTTAATTGATTTATCAAGCTATATAAACTTGTTTTTATCTCCACACATGAGATTGATGGCACTATTTTTTAGATACCATATGTTTTTTAAGTTGCATTTATTCATCATGGACTAGTAATAAGGGCTACTTTCTCTTTTTTTTGTAACAAGATTGATATTCTTTTCAACCATTTTGGTTGGATTCTAGCAATCCCTAACATAATGACCTATCTTTTTACATTTTTAATATTTAACGTTTTTTTTTTATCAAACTTGGGTCTCAGGTTGTGACCTGTCTAATTTAAATGCCTAACCAAGCTAGGCGTATCAGCTGAAAGACCTTGTGACCCGTCCAATTTTTTTTTAAAATTACACCCCTTTTGTATGTATACGATGGGGGTATTTCTTCCTTTTTCAAGGATGGATTCATGAGAGAAGTGTTTAGATATTACTAGATAAGTCTAGACAAATTGTATTTAAATAGGCGAATCACTTTGTCTATCTTCTATAAGTTTTGTGAGCTTGTTGGAATCGAGCCTTTAAATAATAACTTTCAGAAGTTGCTGACATAAATGATGACAACATATATTGGTTTTTTATCTTCACCAACAGACCCATAGAAGCCATCAAGGGAACTCTGTGTAGGAAACCTATACAAGTTAAAAAATAGAGGGGGAGATGATTGATAATGAGGTAAAGCAGGCCAGTTAACCCTAAAGGTGGAATGCAATAAATTTAAAGTTGTTTTTATTATTGAAGGGTTCCTTCCCTTTATATAAATATCAAGCCTCATCTGAGCTTGGACGAGGAGAAAACATGTGTTATGTTGTCCTAGACTTTGACTGAGTATAAAATCGATAGGAAATCAAATGATATTATTAGGCCGCTTAACAAAGTATATAGCTTCTTTATTCTCTTATTTCTTTATTGATAAGTTTATTACTAACTTTTTTTTTCTTTTTATAGGGCTAATAACTGAATGAGAAGGAGAAACTCTAGCAAGGTTTGTAAAAGAGAGTTCATTAAAAAAGTCTTCGTTGTTTGTTGTGATTAGAGGTAGGGCTGAAGAAGTGATGTAGGATTATCTGATCATTGTTGATGAACTCTTTATTATTGAGTAGACATCAATGGGATTCAAAACTCCTATAGAAAAATAAAGTTAAAGGTAGTCGTTTTCCACTATTTAAGGGTCAAGTAGATTTTATTTCTCCTATAGTGATCTTAGGCACTGCCATAAGCTTTAAAAGGATAAGGGTTTCCACCCCTGTGGCATTTCCTCTACTTTAATTCCTAGCTCTATTGGTAGAGTTGCAACAACTAGGCCTTCAACTCAAATTGTTTCTGATTAAGCTAAGTTTGAAGATGCTTTTCCTATCTTTGTTCTTAGCTTAACTCCTTTCAATTTTTCTATCTTAACTGAGAAGAAAAGACAACTTATGAAGGTTATTGTTAGTAGAAGTTCAAGCATTTTAGAGGTTCACCTTAAGGTGGTGAGACTACTGGAAATGTTTCTCATCATCCCATCAGATATTTCAATGATATTTGATGAAGGATATAACCATCATTTATATTTAACTTGTTAAATGGTGTTTAATATAAGGAACCTTCTCATTCATTATGACTACTATTCCTAACATTTTTTTTAGCAGATTTTCAAGATGTGTGCCTATCCCAGAAGGCATTGGGTGAATAAGTGGAATCATGCAAGGGGGGACATTGCCATAGACAAGGTGAACCAAGTTGAAAAACCATACTGACTTAAGGTGATCAAATTACTGCATAGCTTTTGCTTTTTATCGAAGAGTTGTTGAAGTTCTAATAAAACAAATATGCAAACAACTATAGAAAGGCTCATAAAATGCCCAATTATAGGTGTGTTTTAATTATTTATCTTTGATTGTGATTGAGGATGATGATAAACTCATTTTGGAAGAGCTATCAATGATTTTTCCATTAGTTTTCCATAGAAAATGGCATTAAGAATGTTCAAAAATTCCAAGTAGCTTTATTATATGTTGGATAATTATTACTTGGCTCTAGCAATCTTATTAAGAATAGGGATTATATGTTGGATAATCAATTATTACTTGGTTCTAGCAATCTGATTCATTTTTTTTTAATCAAAGTGGCTAGCAATTGGTGCTTGATACTTGTAAAAGGTTCCCTTTTATTGGTTTAGGAACCCTTTAATGCTTAAATAAGTTTTTTAAAAGAAAATACCATGATATTTTAAAGAGATACTTTGCAAATAAATATGTAATATGATATTTTATAGCTCATCCTCACCTTTCTCTTGATCACATTCCCACTTCCTTCATAAAAGGGAAAAATATTTTTGACTTCATCAAAGAAAAAATATCTTTATATATTTAGGTTTAGTGTTTTATTGAGTCTAAAGATATTAGATTTAATAGGTTACCAAACTCTTGTACTCATAGGCTCAACTAAGAATGTTGAGTATGATAAACAGTTCATCATATTCATACTTACTTGAGTTTAATATTTAGATGAGCTCAAGAATACTAGATTATTATCTAATCTTTGATTCCTTTAAAAGAGAATCCACATAATCAAAAAATAAAAACAAAACATATTCATCCATTAACAAAAATATATGTTTTAATATAATGAATAAATATATCTTCTTCTTCTTTAGAAAATCATTATTAGTATTTATTTAAATATTATTTTGTTTTGTTTTAATTTTGTTTATTTTATTTTTAATATAATGAATAAATATATTCCTTGAATACTTGATTTTAGTATGACACCATCACCATCCTCTCTGCCAAGCAAAAAAACAAAAATTTAACTTTCACGTCTCGATCTTTGATATATATTTCAAATTCACTATTTCTAGTAAAACTCGTTAATTTGAACCACACCAAATTCAAACCGCTCTCTGTCCAGATGGTCCGCAACATCAACCCCCACCAAACTTATTTTTTTTTTTTGATTTACGTGGGGTGTCCGGGCCAGCTTACGCGCACCACGACTAATCCCCACGGCCCATTGAATACCCTGTAAACCCAGTAGGCATGTAAGGCACCGCGGGGGTGACAGACGTGCACGCCAGGGCTCGAACCCAGGTGCAGTGGAAGGAGACAAGCCCCTTCTACCACTAGGTCAAGCCCTAGAATGCACACCAAACTTAATTTTGATTTGATGGGTTTGTGCAAGGAAGGAAAGGTCAGGAAGCCACAAAGTTCATGGATGGTGATCAAAATGTATCTTGCTGAATGTGGGTTTTTTGTTGCTCTTTTGGATCCCTCTGCGAATTTGAAGGCGCTTGATCTAGGTAAAAAGGCATATGGGTTGTTGAAACGCTTTCGCTTTCGATGTTCCAGTGAATGGTCAAATGGTTGAAAAGTATGGCGCACGCCGTGTGTTTGATAGAACGAGTGAAAGAAACATGAGGTCTTTGTATTCGTGGACAAAAGCATGCTAATTGTGATAAATTGAAATAACATCCGAGCTATCTAGTCTGTTAGTATTAGATGCCCAATTGACCATACTGCGTCAGTTTTGATACTCTCTAGTCTCACGATTTGAAGATTCAAGCATTAACTTAAAGGAACTAAAGAGATAGTGTATTCTTATTAAAATTAAAAAAAATAAAAATATAGCGGTAGTCGATGAGACTCGTAATTAATATTAAATATTTTAATTACCATATTAAATAATTATTTTAATTAGAATTTAAATTGTTAAATAAAATTTAAAAATAATAGTTTATACTAATCAAAAGCTTGTACGAATACCAATGATGCATATATGTTGCTTAGTATACCAGCTTTGATTTTTCTTTGTGAATTATTGTCGATTAGTTTTCTAATGACGCATGCATTTAATTCATTTCTTTCCAGACCAGACGAAAAGTATACCACTATAATTTAGAAATAGAGGTAATTACTGCAAATTTAAAAAAGAAAAAAAAACATATGGCTATGGATGAACATGTTTTATTTTTATTTTTATTTATTTGAATTACAAATTAACCTAGCATCTCTATCTCTCAGCCTAATTCCAGTACTGAATTTAAACATGCATGAATCTAAATGATATATCAAACCTAACATTTTTCAACTCAACATATATGAATGTTCTCTTTCTGATAAGGTTAAAAATATTTTCTCATATTAAGCCATGAATATTTTTTATATATATATATAGAAGAGGTTGGAATGCAATCAAGAAAAAAGTGAGTATGAGATATAAAGATATATTGAATCCTTAGAAGAGAGGGTTTTCAATCTCTATTATCTAATGTATATTTATTTTTATTTTTAGTTTTTTTTAAAATATCATTGTTTTTTGTAAATTCCCTAGAAAAAGAAAAGGGGTTAAATTAAGATTTATATAAAAAACAATTATGTCAAAAGTGAAAAAAAATAATAATCATATTATACTTAAGGAAGGGGAAAAGGGTAAATTACCCTAGAAAAGAGTATAAAAAGAGGGGGCATTTTCTCCTCTTCAAGCCGGCAGCCACAAACAAAGGATAAGGGAGGAAATTTTCAATTTTTCTCACCAAAAATCATAGAGAAAACCAAGGGTTTAGGAAAGAATTGAGGGAAACACATAGACACACATGTAAACACTTGATTAAGCAGGAAAGAGAAGCAAAATAATTAAGAAGAGGGTCTGTATATTCATGGCAGCAAGGAAGAAGAAAAAAAAAGGAATAAAAAAAATTTGGCTGGTTGAGATTTGAAAACTTGAATAACATTTGGTAAGGAATTCTCGATATACTCTAGCAATTTCATGCAATTTGAATACCATTTTATATTAAAGTTTATAGAATTTTTTTAAGGAAAATGCAAATTAACTATGAATTTATCAAATTTAGTTAGATTATGTTGTATTAGGTGTTAAATTTAGTAGAATTGATGAAGAAAAATATTAGGTCTTTAAGAACCCAATTGGCAGCTAAAGAGGAAAGTTAGGCTTGTGATGTATAATTGCATCTAATTAAATGAAATTGTTGTGAACTAATGTATATTTATGTGGGAAAATGATTTCTAAAAGAATTGAATTATAATTTGAAATTTTGATTGAAATGCAACAATGTAGTAAGAGATTTTGTTAACATGCATGTTATGTAAATTGACTTTAGATGCTTGAATAAAGATTTAAAATTTAAAGGAGCATGAAGTGTTTTAAAGAATTGGAATTAATGATATATATATATATATATTTGGAAATGAGAATCTATTTAGTAGTGAATATAAAAAGGAAATTTGATATGCATGTTGATACAAAAGAGGCTTCGTGAATTGTGCTATAGCAAAGAGAGCACTTCAAAATCTTTGATAGTAGGTAGGTGTTTCACACCTTAACATTTTTTTTGTAAGATTTTTGTTATAATATTTTCAATATGTTATGTTATTTTATTTTTAATATGTAAAACATATAATGGAATAAAGTAATCTTCTAGTGATGGGATAAATGTTCGGCAAGGCAAAATAAAATTAATTTTAGTGAAGGGATTAATGTCTGGTAAGATGCTGAAGAAATAAGTCTTGGTAAAGGGATTAATACATGATAAGGAGCAGAAGAATTAAGACCGTGATAAATCTATGGAAATTTTTTTTAAAAATAATAATTATAAAACTCAATTTTTAATCAACCTGATATTGAAGTATTAAATTAAAAAAAAATCTAATAACAAAAAAATAAAATAAAAAAACAACTCGAGTTAACATACCAAACCTATGTCAGGAGACTAAGATAACTCTATAAAAAAAATCAAAATAAATTATAAAATCTAATTTTCAATCAATCTAATGTTAAAGCATGAACTTAAAAATATCCAATTAAAAAAGAATAAAAAAATCAAAATCAACTTGGCTAACCCACAAAACATGTGATCCAAGTCATGAGATAGGGATAACCTTACAGGAAAAAAAATTAAAAAAATATATAGATCAATTCTTAATCAACCTAATGTTGAAGGATAAAGTTGAGAAAAAAATAATTAAAAAAATGATAAACAAATTACTTGAATTAACATAAATAACTCATTACCCAAGTTATAAGACCAAAATACAAATCAAAATAAATTATAAAGTCCAATACTCATTAAACCTAATGTTAAGGATGGAACTGAAAAAAGAAAGAAAGAAATAAACCTAAAACAATTTAAGGATAAAAGCAGGAAAACAAAATCTTGTCATTTCACTCTTCATTGCTATAGTAAAAATTCAAGCACTTTTATATATGTTAATAATCTTCTCTTTCTCTCTAGGAATGTGAATGTAAATGGTGAAAATTAAGAAAAATGCTAACTTTTGACCTTATATAGGTTAGCTAATATGGCCACCCATATTTAAGATGATTCAACTCAATTATCTTTTGACCAATAAAACACCATTAAGAGATGTGATAGAGGGATTGTGTGAATTCAAAAATTTTAAAAGGCATCAATCAACTACAAGATTTCATATTTTTATTGACGAACATATTCCATCGCTATGTGATTCATAGTTCGTTAGTAATTTTTTTACTAACGACATCATCGACAAAAACCATCCATCGACTTTTCTGCCATCGGTAATACCTTATTCTGTTGCTAAATTCATAAGAGAAAAACAAAAAACAATTACTGATGGTTTTACAGATGAAAATTACACGCCAAAAAAATTCTCACTTGAAATATATCGACGGATTTATTCCGTTGGTCAATGTGTGAAATACCGATAAACTATTTTCATCGCTAACCTGGTCGGTGATTGTGAAAGCTACTGTGAAATGCTGATGAATTAAGTTCGTCTGT
Organism: Populus ilicifolia; assembly: GCA_015708895.1. Classification (NCBI taxonomy): domain Eukaryota; kingdom Viridiplantae; phylum Streptophyta; class Magnoliopsida; order Malpighiales; family Salicaceae; genus Populus; species Populus ilicifolia. The sequence continues at coordinate 2,203,937 of SRLM01000367.1, read as the reverse complement.
AAAGTCATCGCAAAGCTACTGTAAAAAGCTAACGAATTAAGTCCGTCTATAAAGTCGTTGCTAATATTGACATTTCCCCACTCTTATGTTGATGGATAAATTCCATTAGTAAAATCCTCGGTGAGTATATTTAAATATTTTAAAAAAATTTATTTTGAATAAATAATATAAAAATTATATAAATTAATAGTAAAAAAACCAATTATGCAAATAATATTTTTATTAAACATCAAAAACAAAAAAAAATAAAGTTAAATGATATTCATTATAAACTAAATGTATTTCAAAAAAATATTAAATTAATAATTAAAATTAAATAATATTCATTACAAATTAACATAATGATGGAGCTGGAAGAGGAGGTTGGTAGTTATACAGCCAAAAAGGATGAGACGCTTATGGATCACCACTTTGTGATGTCATGTTCATGACTATTTGGCGAAGCTATTCATGATTCGCTTTGAGTTTTGTATACTCCACCAATAGGTGGTTGTATTTTTCGATGAGCTGAGCCATGTGTTGCTTCAAGGTCATGAACTCTACCTATTTACCTTTCATGTAGTATGGACATGCTAGGTTTTTATGCATGCTCCAACCAAAAAGCATTTCATAAGCTGGAAAATCATTGATAGTTCATATCATAGTTGCCCTCATTAAAAAATTTTGTTTCCTCGATATATCATAAGTCAAAGTTTTAGAGGACCACAACTGTGCCAACACATCAATCAATGATTGAAGACAAACGTCTATATTCTGGCCCAGACTGTTTGGACTAGGTAAGACAATAGATAAAAACATGAAGTCCGATCTCATACACATTCCCGGTGGCAAGTTATAAACTGTGAGCATGACCTGCCAACAAGAATAAGAAGCAGCAAATGACTTGAATAAGTTGAATTTATTTGTATATAACTCAAGATGCACGTTCCTTGATTTAGCTGAAAAGTGAGGACGCACCATCACTCCATCAATCATATCATGTGATTGGTGCCATGTCATGTGTTCAACAGTCTGTGGTGATATAAATAACCTCTACAGTCCAGGTGTGATTGGAAAGTATCTAAATTTTTTATATGCCACTAGAGTCTTTCCCCTACAAGTTTTGGGTTTGTAATGGGAATGCACGCATGTCATGCACCTGGTTATTTTAGTATTTTTAATATAGTATAACATGTAAAATTTAGGGCACATGTCAATTTTCTAGTATTCTATACCAAGGGGTTTCATTATGGACTTTGCAACATAAAAGTTCTCTTTCAGCCTGTTCCCTTCAAGTAAAATGCTTCTCGCCAATTCAATGATCTTTTCATACCCGGCCTCACCCAACCTATGATCTGACTTAATGGTAAACACCTGTGCTATGATCAATAATTTACTATGGTTCGTACAATCATCCCATAATAGTTCGTTAGAATTTTTCAACAAATTAAAAAACCTAGCTGCATCTACATTAGGTTCTTCTTCTACAATTGGATATTGACTGACATTACCTTGATTCATTCACATTGCATCCATAATCATATTCCTATAAGGATTAGTGTTGTCATTTGCCACTTCATACACGTTGCTAACATTATAAGTTGACCCAACCACCCTTTCTCTCATTCTCTTATTACTAACAAATATTTCTCCGTGTGCATACCAATACTGGTAATTTTTCATAAACCCTTTATGTAAAAGATGTATCATTACAACATCTAGATGCAATACTTTTCATTTTGACACTTCCTATATGGACTCCTAATACCCCTTCCAGTAAAATTTCTAGGAATAGATGTTGTGAAATTAATAAAATCTTGAACCACGTTACAATAATCCATCATCCCCAATCCTTGAAGTGAATCTCGATACATCCATAAACAATCATCCATGACTTTTATTGAACCTCTATAAAATTATAATGACAACATGTATTAATTAACTATGTTAAGTAAATAAATTTATAAAAATATTGGCTTACCTCAAAATTATCCAACAAACCAATTATAACTTCTCATAAATATTAAATATTAATTATCAATTATCAACATCCATACAATTAATACATATAAATTTACAAAAACTACAACACTGCAATACCATTGATAAAAATTAAAATGGACCCATTAAACAAGCTATTAATTATTTCAAAACAACACATGTAATTCGGTATTTAAACAAGGTTTCAACAATTTACAAACAAATATAATTTTACAAAATCTAAAATAAACCATAACAAGTATAAAATTATACATTCATATACTAAGTTTATTTGAGAAATAATATACTAAAAAAATTAACATTTAAATGTTAAAATTTAAAAAGATAAAATTACTTACAAAAACTGATAAAAATCCATTGGTAAATCAGATCACGTATATTGTGACCACAAAACTTCAAAAAATATGACTTGTTGTGCTAAGAAGAGGGAGATTTGTTTTTTAGAGGGCTGGTTGTTTGCAATTGAAGAGAGTTGGGATGACAAAGAGAAAGAAAAAAATAAGGGAGGAGAGGGTCAACAAAATGGGCATACATTAACTTTTACCAACGAATTCACTGACAGAATTATTCTAACTATGATTCCGTCGATTATTCTGACGATAAACAGGGCACATCACCGTACGGAGTTGCCATTTTGAATCCTTTGATAATTCCATCAGCATTTTAAACGTTGAATCGGTGATGTCACCATACAGAGCTGCTATTTTGAATCCCTTAATGATTTCATCGGTATAAATTACCTACAAAAACCTCCACATCAGCGAACCATCTTTTTTTTAATTCTAAACATTCCATTTGTAATTCTATTGATAACTATCGAACAAATGTTTCTGTCTGTATATACCAATAAAATAATAGACGGATAAGATTTCATCGGTAATTGCAACCTCAAATTATCGACATATGTATTCTATCAATAAGGTTGTTGGTATTAAGTGAATTCCTGGTAGTGATCCTTAGCTTTCATTCATTTTCTAGATTATTTTTTTACTTTAGCACTTTAAAAGAAAACAGATAAAATAACATAATATAAAAAATATTTAGAAAAGTAGCACAATTTAAAGAGTTGTAGATGAAATTTGTGACTTATGAGCCACAAGTGTCATCTGTGACTCTTTACAAAGTTAGAAATAGGCTAACATATTTTACAATAAAGAGAGAGTAGAGGAGAGAAAGAAAAAAAAGAAAAGAAAGAAAAAGACCCTGAATACACACTGAAACTCCAATAACAACACTATCAGTATTGCTGGAAAGATATCGATAAAATAAATCCAATGACAGGAATGTCACGAACGATGACTTGAGTGGGCCACATAAGTAGTCTCAAGTGTCGAGGTTTATTTTTTTTTAGACAACTCGTATGGCACATTCTAGTCATCGTTTATGACCTTTTTTGATGTTGTTAGATTTATCTCGTCAAGATCTTCTCAACGGTACTAATAGTATCATTATTCGAGCTTCGATGTGCCTCTAAGTTCTTTTATATTTTTTTCTACTTTTTTCTCTCTCCTTTCTCTTCACAAATTATAAGAGGAGAGAAAGAAAAAATAAAGAAATAAAAAAAAAAGACCCAGAGGCACACCAAAGTTTTGACCATGAGACAATCGTTATTATTGAAAAGATCTCAACGAGATGAATCTAATGACATTAAGGAAGGTCACCAACGATGACTAAAGTGTGCCCCATAAGTTGTCTGAACACAAATGAGCTCCAACATATTTGGATGACCCATATGGCCCAATCTAATCATTGTTCATAACTTTCTTTATTGTTGTTAGATTCGTCTTGTCGATATCTTACCAATTGTACTAGTGGTATCGTTATCAGAATTTTGATATGTCTTCAAGGTCTTTTATTTCTTTCTTGCCTTCCTTGTTTCTCTCTCTCTCTCCTCTCACCTCTTTCTTTATTGTAAATTGTATCAGTCCATTTTTAATTTTAGAGAAAGTCGTAGATGACAGTTATGACTTAAGAGTTGAAAATGTCATTTGCGACTCTCTAAAATATGCTACTTTTCTAAGATATTTTGTATTATGTTATTTTATCCCCTTTTTTAAGTGCTAAAAACAAAAACAAAAAATCCATTTTCTGCACATGAATTGTCACATGATTTCAAACCTGAAAGCTTACCACTATAATCACACATTTGGTGAAATAAGATGACAAGATAGTAAAAAGAAATACATGTGCAAAGACTAATGAGGTCCACCCTTATTATAAAGAGTTCTTTTTCTTCTTTTTGAGTTAGAACATTAACTTAAAAGTTTTGGCAGAATAATACTATTTAAAAAAGATTTGGTGAAATAGTATACTTTCACCTTGTTGCACTTAAGAATAGTGATATTTACTAAATGCCGCTATTCTTAAATGTGACAATTATCTTGTTACCCTTTTAAAGCGCGACAACTTAACATGTATCTTCACTAACAAGCTTCTAGTGCAACCGATTGGTTAGTTGATCCAGTTGTATGAATCAGTCAATTGTTTCACACAAAAACCATAATGTACATATGTTTGATGAGTCAAAATATATATTTTTGTCTAACTTATGGACTTAAAAAAAACTCCAGTTAAAATCTAAAAAATTTATTGTTCATTCAATAATTGTCTTCAGTTTTTCAATGTCAATAATGTAGATGAACTTGCGATAACAGGAAATTCTGAACACTTTAATATTAATTTGTCACAATTAAATGAGAATCTCTCTAGATATATTATATAGATGACCTACTATATGCATTTATAAACCACTAAGATGGATTTAGGTTTAAGAGTAATTGTGTCTAGTCATGTTACACTAGAATGATAGCCTAAGATTTTTAATTAATTTTTGTAATAAATAATTTATTTTCTTTTTTATATATAATAATAAATTTATTCATCAAACTAAAGATATATTTGGATTTTTAAAAGTTATAAATTATAGTTTTCAAAAAGAGCTCATGGAAAAGCTGTGGAGTAAACTTTTAAAGTATTACTAGACACATAAAAACCACAAGCACGTGAAAACCACGAGCGAAACCAGATTATTTTTTTTCTAACAGGGTACTTTCTGATCAATTACTCCAATATTTTCCTATAAATATTACGCCGATCTCAACTCCATGAACCATCTCTCAAGCACTCCTAGAACTAGAATACCCACAAGCTAGCTACCATTCACCTTTCTTTCTTGCTCTATATATATTATTTCTTACAGCTAGCAAGCTAAGGAAACAAATATACATAGAAATATATGGGTTCTACTGGAGGAGATGATCATCAGGCGGCCGGCATGTTCTCCGTAACCGTGACCGAGAAGGAGGTGGTGGCAGCAGTGCTACCACTGCACGAACATTGGCTGCCACTCTCCAACCTTGACTTGCTTCTTCCTCCACTTGATGTGGGTGTTTTCTTTTGTTACAAGAGACCAACGTCGTCGACCTCGACGATCAGCTCATCCTCACCAGCTACTGATTCTTACATTTTTCGGTCCATGGTTGGTGTTCTGAAAAAGGCCATGGCCCAAGTCCTGGTGTCTTACTACGCCTTTGCTGGAGAGGTTGTGGCTAACCCCGTGGGTGAGCCCGAGCTGCTATGTAACAACCGAGGCGTGGACTTTTTTGAAGCAGTTGCAGATATTGAACTTTTGGACCTCAATTTGTATAACCCTGATGATAGCATTGAGGGGAAGCTCGTGCCCAGAAAGAAGGATGGGGTCCTTGCTGTCCAGGTATGTTCTTTAACACAAGCCACTACTTTTCCTTTTTCTTTTTCTTTTTTTCCCTCTTTTATCCCAAAATATATTTTGTTTAAAAAATATATTAAAATAATATTTATTTATTTATTTATTTGTTTGTTTGTTTGTTAAACCTGGCACTGAAACACAAAGATACTTTACCAGACATGGTGGATTTCTGGAAACATTGTGCATATATCTGTCGGATATGTTGGATTCTTTTTATAGTTGACTTGAGCTTCTTTTGAAGATAGAATTTATAAGAAAAGAACCTCACTTCAATATATAATCCAGGAAACTATACATAAATGACTAAAACTGCTCTTTGTTGATACGTATAACATCAACCGTGAGTAAGTTGTTTTCTACCATAAGAACATGATTTCGATCCTTTCATGTTCTTAAGAAAACACAATCGTTCATGTTTCAAATTTTATTATTAATTTTGAAATCAATGATTTAATTATAAAAGAAATAACATATTAAGGAGTTAAGTTGTTTTTATTTTTATGTATTAAATTATGATTATTCAATAATTCAGATTCTATAAACATGGTGGTCATAGATATATCATCTGAGCTTGCTGCGCGCAAAGGCGCACGCAGACATTGACATACAGGGCTCTAGAAATTTATGTACTTTAACCTCACGAACTAATTATATTACAAACTATTTTCAGGCAACGCAACTGAAATGTGGCGGTTTAGTCGTGGCGTGCACGTTTGATCATCGCATTGCAGATGCCTACTCGGCCAACATGTTTTTGGTGTCATGGGCAGAGACAGCTCAATCTAAACCAATATCACTGCTTCCATCGTTCAGAAGATCCTTACTAAACCCAAGACGTCCTAGTTGCGTGGACGCTTCTTTGGACAACATGTACGTGCCCGTCTCCACACTGTCACCTCCCAAAGAGCCTGCACCTGATGCTGATCAACTCGTAAGTCGCATATACTATGTGAAAGCAGATGACCTAAATCAACTACAATCCCTCGCTAGCTCCAAAGGGAACAAGAGGACAAAAATGGAATCATTTAGTGGATTCTTGTGGCAATTGGTTGCCAAGTATTGTGCTATAAATGATGATGATGATGATAACATTAGCAATGCCTGCAAGAAGATATCAAAAATGGGCATCGTTGTGGATGGAAGGACCAGGTTAAGTAGTGATCTTGAAAGAGGGGATGTAATGGAAGCATACTTTGGAAATGTGCTATCCATCCCCTATGGTAGCAAGACAGTCCGTGAACTAATTGAAAATCCATTGAGCTGGGTTGCAAGTGAGGTCCATGATTTCTTGGAAGATGCAGTGACCAAGGAGCATTTCTTAGGGCTGATTGATTGGGTGGAGGCTCGGAGGCCGGAGCCAGCTGTGGCCAAGATATATTGTGGTGGTGGTGATAACGACGTGCCGGCTTTGGTCGTCTCCTCCGGGCAAAGATTCCCGGTCTCGAAGGTGGATTTCGGTTGGGGTGTGCCTCTTTTCGGGTCGTATCATTTTCCATGGGGTGGAACTGCTGGGTACGTGATGCCCATGCCAAATCCAGCAGGTAATGGTGATTGGATAGTGTACATGCACCTGCTGAGGGGGCAGCTGGAGTTCATCGAGACAGAAGCTTCCAATTTCCTTAGGCCCTTGACTTGCAATTATCTACGTTACCAAACTCCATCCAACTAGCTGGATAGCAGCTATCGATCTGGGTACGATGTTGTACTTAATTATTATTAATAATAATTACCATGCTTGGATGGATCGAGCTCCCTGCCTGGTTTCAATATCGCCACCCGTTGGCTTTCTTTGTGACTATATTTATATGTAGCTAATTAAAATATTTGCCTTATTTTTCATCTAATTCTAAGGGATGGTCAAGCAATTAAAAGGCTTTATCCATTCTTTCATTAATTATTAGACTCGAACCTTAGAATTAATTAATTATATCTACGAAATCTCATTAAAGCTTGATCAATGTATCAATCAAATTGATGTAAATATATAATGTATTTTTAAAAGTATTCAAGGAAAAACTAATTCTAACTAATATAAAAACTAGCTTCAAAAAACACCTAATTTATCATTGATAAATTTTTTTTTAATGCCAACAATTTGGGGTGGCCCGATCGATGCGTGCGTGCGTGCGTGTACAAGGACGCGTCTGGTCAATAAACTAGTATATATATATATATATGCTACCTAGCTATACGTAACCTTAATTTATCTTCAATTTGTTGCTATAACAAATCAAAGGCGGCTGGCTCGAATATTTTAGAGCACTTTAGAAGAAAAGGAAGAGCATAAATATATTTAATTATTTGGACAGTACTCCTCAGGTCCCTCAAACTCCAGATTAATCATTGCTCGTAACTTCGATCATAATCAACAACCTAAAGAAACGCCAAATCATTACATGCGTGTCTAATTTATAGTTCTTGGTCAGGATTTATACTATAAAATGATATGAACATGATTGATATAATATTTTGTAAATTTATAGCTTATCTTCTGAGGGAAAAGAAAGATACAGGGATATCTATCCATATTAATATTAATTTGTGAGATTTGTGAATATATACTAATTTATGCTTTTGGAAACCTATCATGCTCTCGAGAAAATAGCAAGGTTGTTTTTATTGTTTTAATTAAGTAGTAATTTACTATATAATTGTTTTGTTGTATGTGGTCTCATACCATGTGATGATGGGACTACCCATTAATTGTCATGAATTGTTTCTTTTAATTTAAATGTAATTATATTGTAAATGCAGTAGCAATTTTTACTAAAAAGAGAAATAGAAAAAAAAAAGAAGAAGTCGAGATAGTTGAATTGATTGTCTTTTTTCTTTAATTTCCAGCTTGTTTACATTTGGATCAGGCTGATATTTTGACAATAGCTTCTAAACATATTACGCTTCATTCTGAAAGGTTGGATCAAAGGTTAGTGGTGTGAAAATTGATTGTTTTAACAGAAAATAGAGTTGTTAGTATTGTGAGTTTTTCTCTAATGCTTATTCTTTAATCTTGTTGTATTCCAAGAATAGATTGTTCTTGATAATATGTATGTTGTAGCTCTTAGTTGAATCTAAAAAAAAATAGTTGTGAACCCATTATTTGTTGATAGTGAAAGCTTTTAGGTGGACCACAGTCTCTTGGTTTTTCCCGCATCAGGTTTTCCACGTAAAAATCTTGGTGTTGCTTTATATGATTATTGCTTTATATTTGTTAATTGTTTGATCCTGATTTTGATTGCATAAAGAGAGAAAAAAATTGAAAATTATAAATTGATCCGGGTAGATTGTTTTTCGGTTATTTGTTCATAGTTTTCCTAACAAAGTGGTATTAAAGCACTGATTATATAGATTGAATTTCTTGTGCAGTTAAAATAGAAGAGAAAGATTGGGCATGATAAAGCTCACTTTCTCTAATTATTTTTTATGAAAAACAATGATGGATGATCACTTATATTGTAATGATTTGGCTTTGCCACTTAAGTGTAAAGAAAAAAAGCCTTATGAGATGGATGAGGCAAAATAAAATAGGCTTAATAGAAAGACAACTGTTTATGTTAGAAAATGAGTATTTTTTAAGTTCATTGATCATATTTCTCAAGAACATGATTGCTATATAGTTTGGAAGATGTTGGAAGAAACCTTTCCTAAAAAAAGTGCATAAAACGAGGTTTTATAATTAAAGACATTGTAAATTTAAAGTGTAGAGATGGTAAAGATGCTTCAGTGCATATAAATGAATTTCAAGGGTTCTTGAATCAACTATCATTAATGAATCTTGAGTTAACTGATAAAATACAAGCATTAATCCTATTGAGTTCATTGCCAGATAGTTGGTAGATTTTGGTAGTGTCACTTAGCAATTCTACTCTTAATGAAAAGATCACTTTGAAAACAATGAAGGATTGTATCCTTAATAAAGAGAAGATGAGGAAAGGGATAAGCATTTTTGAGTCTCATGCACTTGTTACAGAAAGTCGAGGGAGAAGTCCAAGCAGATTCTCTCACGATAAGCAAGATAGAGAATTCAACAATAGAAAAGGTAAATGGAAGCCAAGAGGAAGATCTCAGTTAAGGAAGGGTTTTAAGTGTTATTATTGTGACAAGCTTGGGTATATGCAAAAAGATTACAGAAAATATAAAAGAGACAAAAAAGGTAGAGATGAAGACAAGAATGAAGAGAATGGTACAGTTGTAGTTATATTTAATGGTGATGTTGCCACTGTTTATGATGATGGTTATGTTAATCTTACATGTCAAGATACCACCTGAGTTGCATATTCAACAGCTTCTTACCATGTTACACCCTAATGTGATTTTTGCACATCCTACACTACTGGTGACTTTGATCAAGTTAGGATGGAAAATCAAGGGATGGCTAGTGTTATGGGCATTGGATATATTTGGTTAGAAACCAATACTAGGTGCAAGTTGCTAGTCAAAGATGTTAGGCATGTGCTTGATATGCGGCTACACTTGATCTCTACAAGTATTCTTTATGAAAAAGGCTATCACAATTACTTTGAAGATGGTAAATGGAAGCTCTCCAGAAACTCTTTAATTGTTATTACAGAAAAGAAGAAGAAGAGTCTCTACATGTTACAAGCCAAAGTAATCAAAGAGAAGGTAAATGCAATTAAAAATTGCTCTACTGATTTATAGAATAAATGGCTTGGATATTTAAGTGAGAAATGCTTTAGCATCCTTGGCAAAAAGAACTACTTTCGATTAAAAGATATGAACTTGAACACATATACTTATTATTTAGTTGGTAAACAACACAAAGTTGCATTTCAATATCACCTTCACATAGAAGATCACATGTTCTTGATTTAGTTCATGCTGATGTTTGCTCTATGATTCATAAGTCTTGTAGGGGTGCATTGTACTTTGTTAGTTTCATTGATGATCACTCAAGGAAAATTTAGACCACATGTTTGAAATCTAAAGATCAGATGCTTGATGTCTTTAAGAATTTCCATGCTAGAGAAACTGGTAAAGAGCTAAGATATATTCAAACTGACAATGATGGTGAATATAGGAGTCCTTTTGAGAAGTATTACATGGAATATAGTATCAAGTTAGAAAAGACAATTTCTAAGACTCTATAATAGAATGGAGTGGTTGAGAGAATGAACAAAACCATTGTTGAAAGAATTAGATGTATGCTCTCTCATGCAAAGTTGCCTAAGTCCTTTTAGGATGAGACAATAAAGACTGCAGTTGCCATGATTAACCTTTCTCCATTAATTCCTCTTGATTTTGATGTTTCAAATAGAGTTTGGAAAGGAAAGGATGTCTTTTATACACACTTGAGAATGTTTGGATGCAGAACATTTGTACATGTTTCTAAAGACAAAAGGTCTAAGCTTAATAGTAAGACAAAGTAGTGTATTTTTTAGGGTCTGAAGATGATGAGTTTGGCTATAAGTTGTGGGATCCAAAGGAGAAAAAAATTATGAGAAGCAGAGATGTTATCTTCTTTGAAGATCAAACCATTGAAAACTTTGAACAAAATAAGAAAACAGAGTCTGCCACTTTTATTCCATCTAATTTAATTCCAAAACCTACTCCAAAGTTATCTTTAATGCTTCTAATTATAGGGGAGACTTGCAAAACAATGATAATGGTGGTTTTCTTATTGAGCCATTAGTTGGTGATCTTAAATCAACTAATGATAATATTGATGTTATTTCTAAATAGGTTATGCAAGAAGCTCCAGATATGTCATAATTGAGAAGGTCAACTAGACCTCACCAACCTTCTACTAGATATTCTTCTCATTATTATGTGCTGGTTACTGATAGGGGAAAGCCAGAATGTTTTAATGAAGCTAAGTCACATGAGAAGAAAAGTGAGTGAATGAAAACAATTCAAGAAAATATGAAATCTTTGCATAAAAACCACACTTTTAAGTTAGTGAAGCTTCCTAAAGGTAAGAGAGCACTAAAAAATAAATGGGTGTTCAGGTTGAAAATTAATGAACATTGCTCGCAGCTAAGGTAAAAGGCAAGATTGGTTGTGAAAGGTTTCGGTTAGAAGAAGGGTATTGATTTTGAAGAAATCTTTTCACCAGTGGTCAAGATGTCTACAAACCGAGTTATGCTTGGTTTAACTGCTAATTTGAATCTTGAAGTTGAGTAACTTGATGTGAAAACTGTCTTTCTCCATGATAATTTAAATGAGAAGATTTACATGGAGCAGCCTGAAGGGTTTGATGTAAAAGGTAAAAAGCAGTTAGTTTGCAAGTTGAAAAAGAGCCTATATAAGTTAAAGCAAGCTCCAAGATAATGGTACAAGAAGTTTAATTCTTTTATGATGGATAATGGTTATGATAGGACCACTTCTAATCATTGTGTATTTATGAAAAGGTTTTTAGATGAAAACTTTATTATTCTCTTGTTGTATGTGGATAATATATTAATTGTTGGCCATGATGCTAAGAAAATTTAGATTTTAAAGGAAGAGTTAAATAAGTGTTTTGTAATGAAAGACTTAGGACCAACAAAACATATTCTTGGCATGAAGATCACACGTGACAGGAAGAAGGAGGCACTTTGGTTATCATAGAAGAGATATGTTCAAAAGGTACTTGAGATATTTAACACAAACAACTTCAACCCTGTTTGTTCTTTGTTTGCAGGCCACTTTAAACTAAATTCTAAGTAGTGTCTTTCAAGTGATGAAGAAAGAGATGAGATGAAAAGGTTCTTTATGCATCTGCAGTTGGTAAATCGATGTTTATCATAGTTTGCATAAAGCTAGATATAGCTCATATAGGTGGTGTGGTTAGTCAGTTCCTCTCCAATCCTGGTAAAGAACATTGGTCAGTAATGAAATGGATGCTCAAGTATCTTAAAAGTACTTCAAGTTTCAGCTTATGCTTTGATAATAATAAATTTGTGTTAGATGGATGCACAGATATAGATATAGCTGGTGATGTTGATTCTAGAAAGTCCACATTAGAATATTTGATGAAGTTTGTAGGGGTAGCAGTCTCATGACAAAATAGGTTATAAAAATATGTTGCATTATCCAGTATAGAGGCTGAATATATTGTGCTTATTGAAAGGGGCAAAAAGTTGTTATGGATGAAGAAATTCTTACATGAACTTGGCCTAGTTTAAGAGAACTTTGTGTTGCACTGTGACAGTCATAGTGCAATCCATCTCAGTAAGCATCCTACTTTTCACTCTTGATCAAAGCACATTGAGGTTAGATATCAATGGATTCAAGATGCTATGGAGATGAAGTCATTTGTTGTTGAGAAGATCTATACCGATAACAATGTGACAGACATAATGACCAAACCTCTACTGAAAGAGAAGTTTAAATTTTGCAGAAGGAAAGTAGGCTTGGTAGAGCCTCTTAAATTAAATCTTACATGTTGATCGCCAATATTGTGAATTCCTCACATGATGCGTAAGGGGGAGATTTGTTATGTGTGGGTTCGTACCATGTGATAGTGGGACCACCACGTTAATTGTCATGAGCTGTCTCTCTTAATTTAAATATAGTTATACTGTAGATGCAATAACATTTTTTACCAAAGAGAGAAGAAAAAAATAAAAGAAAAGAAGGAAGTTGAGACAATTGAATTGGATGTCTTCTTTCTTCAATTTCTAGCTCGTTTACCGTTGGAGCAGGCTGATATTGTGATAGTAGTTTCTAGACACATTACTCTTTATTCTGATCAGTTGGATCAAAGATTGGTGGTATAGAAGCTGACCGTTTTGATAGAAAATAGGGCGTTAGTATTATGAGTTTTTCTCTAATATTTCTTTTTTAATCTCATTATATTCCAAGAATAGATAGTTTTTGATGATATGTATGTTATAGCCCTTAGTTGAATTTAAAAATGAACAATTATGAATATATTATTTGTTGATAGTAGAAGTTTTTAGATGGACTATGATCTTGTAGTTTTTTTCCCATCAGGTTTTCCATTTAAAAATCTTGATGTTGTTTTGTGTGATTATTGCTTTATATATATTAATTGCTTGATCTTGATTTTGATTGTATAAAGAGAAAAAAAAATTGAAACTTGTGAATTGTGAATTGATTCATGTAGATTGATATATGGTTATTTATTTCTAATTTTTCCAACATGTCTGTGATCTCTTCACAATTTGATTGCACATAGTTGAGTTGTTGATGTCGCAGCCAATATTTTTTTTTTTATCTTTTCAATATAATTGGGAATTGATGAGATTAACTAGTTGAAGAATTGTAATGAATAACAATGCTCAAGCTGCCTATATATCTCAACTATGTGCATGTTGATTAACTAATTAATTAATCAATTCTCTTTAGTCTTTCCTTCAAGAACCAATTACATCCCATTTGCAAAATAATTACATGAAAAGAGAGTCGGTCGTTTGGTTTTTAATCTTTGATATTTTTAATGTTTTATTATCTTACACAGACATAGTTTTTCTAACCACAGGAAAGAAATTCATGTGTTGTACTAATTATTGCTAGTTTACAGGAAACTAAACACATTGAAGAATAGTAGTAAAAAACTGGGCGGGACAGAACGGAGTTTGGCTTGACGTTAATGCATAGGTACTGATTGATAAGTTGGCAAGAAGTTAGATAAGAAAAACCAGAAATTAATATTATATAGAATTAGGTGAAAATAACTACAGCCAGATCTCGTCAACAATCCGTTGAAATTAATATATGGACAACAAAAATAACTGGACCCTTCAATCAATAATCTTCTCTTCTGGGATGGATTCACCAAACCTCCATAGGTACTTGAAGCTGGTGTCACACCCACCAATATAGCACTGCCAGCTGAACTTTGAAACAAAAAATATAATGACCGCTAGTCCACCATGCATATCCACCTCGTGACCTCTTGCAGATCACTTCATCAGTTTGGATGGAAGATGATGATGACCATAACTTGTCTCCAAAACAAACAAACCACCATATATAATTTAATCAAATATTATATTCCCATGCATGGTGAGCAAAGAAATCGAGAGAGAATCCTTGGCCACGCGCGCACACTCTAATCAGGATAAAAACGTCAGGGGATAGTTAAGTTTGCTATTTCTTAATTTCAAAAAACAAAATTAGATTTAAATCCTAAAATCTTAATTGCCATACAAATTGATCTATAAATATTTTTTCTTATTATCGAAAAATAAAAGAAAATCGTGTAATAATTATTGATATATATATATACACTGTGGAAGAAGTAGTCTACTTCCTAATCGGATATTTAATCTTTGTTGCAGTAATTCACAAGTTCTCTTAATGTCAGCACTGTGTCCCTTGACGTTGGCAAGCATTCCCGATTTTTTTGGAAGATAGACAAACATAAAAACAAGGAGAGGGTGGTTGCACTGAGTACATCACTTGTGAGTGGTTGCACTAAATGCATACTTGTTGCACCAGCTACATCACTCGTCGAAGGATGGGGTGGTTGCGCTAAATACATCGCTAGTGGAAGGAGAGGTTAGTTGCACTAAATACATTCATGTAAAAAACCCTATCTTGGTAACATCTAAACTTGTTATTGTTTAAATTTCAGATATTTTATTAACAAATTATTTAAATTTAATAATTTAAATTAATAGATAAAATCTTAAGATATAATTTATATTATTTTATTGGAGTTTTTCAAACTCTAATATTATAATTTTAAATTTCAAAAAAAACCCTAAAATTAGAATTTCTCTGAATAATCAATTCATTTTAATCTCTTTTATAAAATAAAATAAATTAGGCAATTCTATTAATTTACACTATTCCTAGACCTAACTCCTCATTGAAACATGATTTATTTAATTGATGCCTAGGGGCTTTTAAGACTTTCCATCATGTTTTTTTAATTATAATCAATTAAGTTGTCCGAGGAAGAATTTCGTGCTTTAATAAATATAAAATATATTTTAAAAAAAATAATTGGCATATTAATTTACATCACTAAACCTTTTATAAGGGGTGTATACGGCAGATTAAAGCGGTTAAAGATGGACATCACTGATGTGGTTGGAATTTTCTCGGTAAATTCTCATTCTTTAGGCAACGTGTATCACTTATTAATATCTGATTTGGTGTTTAAAACCCTTTTTTCTATCTTGTTTTTATTTTCAGAATTGACACTCTAAATTTTTAAAGTAACCATTCAATTTGTTCAATTATTTCTAATTTCTTGTTTTTTATAGCTAATTATTTTTTATATTTTTGTTTGAATTATCCACTTTTATTGTCTTTTTTTATCATATTATTAAATTAACTAGCCTTAGTAAATCAACAACCCATGTCTCAAGTTTTTCTTGATTCTTTAAAAACATTATTATCACCTAAATATTTTTTATGTTAGAAAAAATTTGGTATAGCCTGTTGCTTCACACAAGTCACTGTTCTAGCAACTAGTTAAGATAAGATAAATCCCAAACATTAGCTCCCAAGCATATTTTGAACATAAAACAACCTCAACTAGCTGATCTACTATAGACTTGGGCATGTAAAATGCATTGACAAAATTCTATAATAATCTAATTACTTATATGTCTAATATAAAATCTGCATGTAATCATTTTATATAAACTCTAAAACTAATAATTTTCTCATAATTTATCGTGATGGAAGTGAAAGCATAACATCATGAACTCTATTTTCTAGAATATCATACAATCAATTTTCATCAATAATAAAAAGCAAGTATCCTATAAATCCTATAAAATGATAACTAGAAATCTTATTTGATAGAAAGTGAACTTCCAACTTTACCGACCATCTAATAATTATTTTCTTTAAAAAATTCTCATCAAAGAAAGGTATTTCATAAAAATTAGAAACGTGCTTACGAAAAAATGACTATAAGTTAAGTCTTCAATGTTTTGCCTATTGTAAACATTCATGTCTATAAAGGTTTGCATGAATAGATTAAAGATTTGATTCACTTTGAGATAAGTCTCTAAAAAGGTCTTTCATCTCATCATGATCATTGTTAATTTGTGCTTTCCCTTGAAAGTTGATCAAACCAACCAAATCCATATCCACATGATAGGATGCTCCATGTTACCTTCTGAGCACAGCCTCCGCTTCTTCAATGTGAGGTGGGAAGATGTTGCCGGTATCTTTATCTTGTTGTGCTATCAATAGACATAACATATAGCGAAAGAAAGGACTAGAATATCTCAAACCCTACGAATACAACTCTAAATTGTAAAGAAAACTCTTAATTGAAATGTTCGAGATAAATTTCTAAATAATTAATTTGTTTTAAACTTTCCTAGAAAAATAAACTAGTTAACCGTATTTTATAGATCTAAATTCTTAAATAAAAAATTATTTTTTTATTGAAAGTTTCATCCATTATGCATAGGATTCTAGATTGAATAAAAAAGGACAAGTAAAATAACTAAGAAAAATAAGCCAAATCTTTGTAGAATCTATTAGTATTAGAACCAAGGAAGGGCTGGGCAATAGCTTGCTATTCCCCATAAGGGAAGTTGACATTTCCTAGAATTATCATGCAAGGCCAGGGTTCCATGATTTTTCTGCTACAATTCTGTTAACCACATCTTTTCAGTTTGAAACCAAAACTTCGATGCAGACAAGTACCCAATGCAATGCCATTGCATTGAATGCAGCACATCATACACTAGCAGCAACTAAAGGTCGACCTGCCTTGCATGTGTCTCTGTTGTCGTCTCATTCGTTTTCTTTTACATATATTATTTGTTGAATGTATAAGTGAATAATAAATATCTCGTAATGGTTAGAAGCGAGAAATATCTCGTAATAATAAATATCTCGTAATAATAAATTATTTGTCGTCTCATTCGTTTTCTTTTACATATATTATTTGTTGAATGTATAAGTGAACAATAAATATCTCGTAATGGTTAGAAGCGAGAAATATCTCGTAATAATAAATTATTTGTCGTCTCATTCGTTTTCTTTTACATATATTATTTGTTGAATGTATAAGTGAACAATAAATATCTCGTAATGGTTAGAAGCGAGAAAAGGTTCGATGCTGCTGTGTTTCAGATGCATGGACTGCGTAGTCGACTTTCAAATAGTGTTCGTTGCTGACTGTTGTATATTGGCTTTAATGAAATACACGCACACTTTTATTCCTTTTCTGAAAGCAAGCTGGTGGTGATATTCTAGTGTGTGCGCTGAATAAGGCAGCCAGATGTGGGCTGTGTTTGCTAGGTGCTGGTTTCCCTTTGATCTTTGACAGGCGTAGTGTGCCCATAAAAAATTGTGCTATACCAGGCCAAGGGATAGCATGTTTGTAAGCAAAAACCATTCAGAAAAACTGCTTCCATCCTCACTGTTATCAAGAAAGGTCGCGTCATTAACAGAGGGATGCAACCTAATTATGTTAGCAACATTTGGAACCTAACATTAATCCTGTATTGAATTTCCCAGATACAGGCAGATTTTAGGTGCTGTTAGTATTAACATCATCATCGAAGTGGAGTTTTGTCGGGCAGGAAAAGGTAACGGAAACGAGAATCGAAGGGAAGAATGCCACAATTACGTGAGCCAAGAAGGCTTTGTCGCCTTTGTGAAATGCATTGCTCTACAAAGGCAGCCTGATTCGGTGGAAGGTAATGTGATATCCACACTGCCAAATTCGTATCGTCCACAAAGCCTTTAGCAAAGCAATGGAGCATTTTCGGCACCAAAAGCTTCCCCTTGGTGCTAACTCCAGTTGAAGCTCGAATGAAATCATGTTGAGCTTCTTGAAGTTCTTCTCTCACATTCTTAGCAGTGAACACCCTTACCTGCATTTTTCATTCATCAGAATATCTTCCAAATATATCTAAATATACATAATAAACACGACCTCTGAAAGATAAAATATTCTTCATCAAAACATTCTTACTGCTGGTGACGAGTACATTCCACAGCTTAGGGCAAATGCTACAAGAGGTTCATGTGCATCAATCACAGACTTCTGCTGTTCCTCTGATAGCCTCAACTTGTGAAGGGCAAGAAGTAAAGCCTGGCAATAGTGTTGAGTAGAAATGTTAACCAGGGTATGAAGTTCAAGATGTGCACAAAAACGGAGAACTTGTTGATAAGAT